>JAUYWG010000206.1:230863-279382 GCA_034779775.1 Enteromius afrohamiltoni | reverse complement strand
AGATGGCCTTGTACAATATTTTATATTTATTTTACATGTATTTTTATGTATAAATGTTTGAACAGTAGTGTATGTTTAAGGTTTCACTTTCTAGTTACAGTGAACACTTTAACGTTAACGTTAAATAAATGAGTTTACTTCCATTTATCCATTGACCAATTGTCAGCAAAAAATATTTACAAAAGGACAACCTGTCATTCACAAATAATATGTGATTTAAAAGCAAAAACCTTCAAAAATAAGATTTAAGTCTTTGGTTAGCTGACATCAGTTAACGTTAGTCTGACGGTTATGCTAACAGACTTTTTTTCAAAGACACTAACGTTAAACCATTTCTACAAAGTACATTATATTCAACATAAGCGTGTCTGTTGCATGTGGGAAAAGTTTTATGTATTATTTGTGTAATTTTAGGGACTAAACTTACCTTAAAGCAATGTAAAAGACGAAGACCCGCCACGTGTAATGTTGTGTTGCTGCCCTGTTTCCATGGTAACTTCCTCCGCTCCAGTTTAAACGCAGCTTCAGTGTTCACATACATGCCAATTAAACCGCACGTGCATGCCATTTACATCAATACACATAGAAGTAAAAGGTTACTACAAATTATAAGAATGACTGATAAAATGTTTTGAAACGTGATAACGATAGTGGATAGAGGTCCTGACATAATATAAAATACATAAACATTTTGGTAGTGTCATGATGTTTTTTAAATAAATATTTTTGAAACGATCAGAAATCATTCCTTTCATTTCAGTGTCATGGTTTACTTTAGTCTATTATTAGATTCGAATATATGCCAATTGAATGAGCAGAGACAACTGAAAACAAGCATTCACATATTACTTTTACACCCTTTTGATAGGCTGGCTATATTAACCTACTGCCAGAGCCATACAGAGAGATAGCTAGCTTCTCTACGTCTCTGCCTACTGCTGTCCGTTCCCAGTGTTGTGCAAGTTACTTCCAAACTGTACTATATTATATGTTACTTGTTACTGCTATTTAAAAGTAATTCCTTATATTATAATATCACTGATTCGAAAATTGTAATGCGCTACATACTCTTGTATTACTTTTGAGTTACTTTCACCAAAATAGAGAGCGTGCCGTCAGCGCAGCTGAAGAGCTCTGCATTCAAATAAAAGCAGTAGACTAAAGCTTGTCACAGCATCATCAAAAGTAGCCTAATTAGCATGAATATGTTAGAGGAAAATGCTCCTGATGCACCTTCATCTTTATGAAAGAGGTTTTGTTTTCGATTTGTTTTTTATTTCGTTAAAGTCATTTAAAGCTTTTTTAATTTATGTCTTTTTTCGCTAAGTTTTGGTTTTTGTGATTTAATTTCATTTATTTATTTATATATTTTTTGCGTGAACACACAAATAAAAGTAGACCAAATCATGCCGTCTGCCTTTTTGTTTCTACTGAAAAAAAAAAATGCAAGTGGTTGCACTGGTTCCTCCGTGAGCTGCAAGATCCTGCTTTATCCGCACAAAGTGAATATACCATCGCACATGTGTTAAACAGTGTTTTATGCTTGAAATGTTTTATTTTATTTTAGGCAAGTTGTGATGATTTGAAAAGGTTAAATTGATTAAAAAAAACAAACAAACATTACTTTAAAAAAACTTATATTTAATGAACAAAAATGCTCCAAGCGTTAACTTAAAAAAAAAAACTAAACGAAATATTATTATTTTGCCATTACACAAAATCTGAACTATGTTAATAGCTGAAACAGTATGAGCTGTATTAATTTACAAACTTGGACGCCACCACACATGGATAATAACTGACCACGAACAGAAAATAGAGCTGACTTGCGGCATTTTTTATACATTAATGTGGTGTCTTGTTTTTTTTGAACAATTAAAATTTAGGCTGAGTGTATTGTAACGCAAGCATTACTGAACATGTACCGAGTAAAATACGATACAAATACAAAATCAATGCACATTGTGTTAATGACTGCTAGAAATTGCTGCAAGTATGGCGAAGACGGCTGTCCTGATTACTCCCATTCAAATATAGTTGCTTTGAACTACTGAGAGCTCCATGAACCACGCGGCCTTGTGGCGGCGAGATCAAAGCTTGTCGCAACTCTGTTTCTCAACAGAAATAGCAAGCTAGCTTTATAAGCAAGACCCCACCGTCTCTGCATAATCACTTTGCAAAGCAACGCCTCCTCCAAAACACATGGACACACTCGGACAGACAAAAGACTAACCTGCAACATGATGAGAGATGGCTTGGAGGGGATTGAATTCAATGCTGTCAGATTACCTCATGTCTCTTTCGGCGCTGAGAAAACACTACAGTGCAAAGCACATAATATTACAAAAATAGTGCCTTTCATTCTGGCAGGAATGTGTTAATGGCGTATAATTTCTGAGCAGAGGTGTACAGTTATATATTTGGTTGGCATGCCTATTGTAAGGACCAACATTTTGATTGGACGAACATTATATGATCCTACGCCTTCCACAGATTATATAAATATATTTAAATAAATACAATTTGGACCACTTAAATTAGTGATTGGTGTGTGAAGAGACTTTCAACCAATATATACAGTACAAAAAGTTATTTATGTGTGGAAGCATATCACCCACCCTGTACTTAACTTTATGTGTACTTAACATATACATTGACATTAATTGAAACTTTTGCATCTCCAGTGACCCATTAATAGTTATTTTTGGTGTGTTTTCAGTGTGAAAATGCTAACCTCTGCTTTACTGTGATCTGCTGTCTAACTGGCTCATTGCTTTGACGCTGGAGTCAGAATGATGAAATCTGATGAAGTTGCCTACACAGCGGCTCAATCTCTGTGCTTATGAAATTATTTCTTATCAGTTCCCAGATGATTTTTCTAAGAGCAGAGTTTTTTTGTACTGTAAAGATCTTTTAAAAAATTATCTGTTTAAATGTATTTTTTTGTCTTTTCATGTTTTTTGCCATTCTATCACACCAGAGCTGCATTATTTGGGCAAGAAATTGGCATGCAATTGATGTTGCAATGACAAGTTTAACTGTAATATGAAAAATGTAAGCAAAAACAGATTAAAACAGCAAATCTTGGGCAGTGTTTCTTTTCGGATTACTGCATGTGCATCATGAAGCAATATACTCATTCTAGAGTGGGAAAAAAAAGACCTATATTGTCCTAACCTAAATATCTATTTTAGTGGACATGGCATACTCATACTGTACCTAAGCCTTACATAGTCCCATTTACATGTTCAGATGTTACTGTTCTAAACTCTGTATCTCTCTCTCTCTCTCTTTGTATTTGTATGTGTGATGGTTTTAGACCCTCTCAGTCGAGTCAACCCACAAATCGCAGCAGACAGTCTCTAAACAGTCCTGGAGGAACAGAGATGGATCTTCTGGTAATGAGAGAAAGACCCAGAAAGGGGATCCGTAACAGTGGCTATGATGTAAGTGTTCTTAATGAAAAGCTGCATAAAACATTAGCAAAAATGGAAAGGCTTCAAGTACACAGCTGGCAGACCATGGTGCCAGGAACAGTAAGGTTGTGTATTTGGATTATTGCGTCTGCCAGATGCATAGATATATAACACAGTTACAAATGGTTTGTAAGTCATAGCTTAGTTGTACTTTGTTAGAGTCATAATCGGGTTGTGTTATGCATTTATATGTTTCTGTTAGTTGTTAAACATGTTACTGTTAGACTGTGCTAAAGCCTGCCCAAAGGACAACACCTACTGTATCTACATCATCCGCTGGAAGTGGATCTCTAGTGGAAGCTAGAGATTGCAGAAATTTTAAACATGGATATTTTATGTACACAAAGTGACTTGATTTGCTTAAGAATGCCTTCATTAACCACCCCCCAAAGCCATGTGGAGTACTTTTTATGATGGATGGATGCACTTTTTTGCACCCATTTACTGTCATTATAATGGTTGCCCAGGATATTATTTAATATAACGCAGATTGTATTTGTCTGAAAGAAGAAAATCATATAAACCTAGGAAGGCTTTAGGTTGAGTAAATAATTGTATTTCTTATTTATTTTATCCCTTTAATTCCACCCCATACCTAAACATAACCCCTTTTTAAAGTCCTTTTTTAATCTCCAGCAAACTGAAAACTAACTTCATATTAACTCAGAAAATGCATGTAACCCCAGTTCCTTGAAGGAATGAGACACTGCGTTGAAAACCTATGGGAACGCCTCCAGCATGACCACGCTCTAAATCTGCTGTGTAATCTGTCCAATGAATGGGCGAGACGTCATAGGAAGGTGACATCAGAAACCAGGGAGCTCAAAAGCAGGCGAATGAAGCAAGCGCAGGCAGGGTATGGCAAAGAGACACAGTGTTTTGTTCCTTTGAAGAATTGGGGTTACATGCGTAACCCTGAGACGTTCCTTTTTTCAGGAACTCAAACTGCATCAAAACGCTATGGGAACGTTACAAGTACTCACACCACAAGTCCCTGCCTAGTGTGGATACAGCACAACTAAGACAAGAGGACTACAGAGCCCGGAGTGGCTCGAAAGTCCAGGCCATATGACCTACAAAGGTCAAAGGTATAGGCCAGCCAGCTGCCCTTCTGATGTCTTGAACTGAGACACCTGCAGGGAAGGCTAGGAGCTTCCACACTCTGAGTTGCGTGAGCCCTGACTCCCATTGACGAGGGGAGACAAGGAAACTCAACAGCCATAGAAATAACGTCCAAATAGCGAGTGGTAAACCAATCAAGCCTCCACATACACCTAAATGTGGAGTGGGATACCCCTGCAGAGAATCTAGCCTGCAAGTACTCCAGAACTGTCCTGACTGGGCAGTTAACAGGGTCTTGCTGGCGAACTCTGCATCATGAAGTGAAGAATTCCACTTCAAGGCGTACACATTCCTCATGGAGGGAGCTCTGGATTGGAGGATGGTCTCAACAACCTCAGTCGAGATACCAGGAGGCTAAGAGATGCACCCCCTCTGGGGCCATACCCACAGTTTCCATAACTTCGAGCAAGGGTGCGACTGGGTGCCCCCTGCCTGAAAGAGGAGGTCCTGGTGTACTCTCTCCAGAACTCCCCAAAGGGTAAGAGGATGAAAAACCTGTAGTCCACAGTGAAAGGTGCATTTTCCATTGACCCTATATTTATTTTGTCAGCTATTTTAAAATTTTGTCTTAGTCCTGTGTTAAATGTTAAATTTAATCATCCTTTTCCTGTTTAGAAAAATGTTAATAGACTAACCCCCCGTTTCACAGACAAGGCTTAAGCCTAGTCCTACACTAAAATGTAAGTCTAAGCTGTTTCAACTGAAAGTAACTTGCATTGACTAATCTTAAAATATATCAGTGCCTTTGTTTTGCCTCTAGATGCACATCATAATGTTTTGGGGGGTTTTTCTCTATAAGGAATGTTTGTAAAAATTACTTCCTAATATCCTAATTGAACTATGTCTTAATCCAGTTTAGGCTAAGCCTTGTCTGTGAAACATGCCCATAAGCCTTAACATTATAGTCTAATTTTAGTTAGTCTAGCTTTAGTCAAAGAAATCTATTTAAGCCTAGTTTTAGTCAATGAAAACATCTCAAGGTTATGTATGCAACCCTAGTCCTTCGAAGGAAAGAGACGCCATGTCATCAAGAAGCTATGGGCAAAGCCTTCAGTGTGACAGATCATAATAATATGTGTAATCAGATCAATCGATGGGCGAGACGTCATAGGCGGATGATGTCATTGGCCAGGAAGCATAAAAGCATGTGGAGGCTTCAGCTTCATGAAGCCATGAAGTGAATGCAGAGAGGGATGCCGGAAGTATGGTTATGAGACTCTGCGTCTCGTTCCTTCGAGGAACTAGGGTTACATATGTAACTTTGAGACGTTCCTCTTCAGAAACTCGAGTGCGTCGACAAAATGCTATGGGAAATGGACTTGCAAATTCCTGTCTAGTGTGTGTACCTGCACAGCTAAGGCAAGAGAACCAAAGAGCTTAGAGTGGCTTGCACGTCCAATGTTTCGGATATTTGTTCGTAGAAACTATGTGGGGGGTAGACCATCCCGCAGCGTTACGGATCTCCTGTTCAGAGTCCTCAGGTATCAAGGCCTTGCAGGCTGCCACACTCCTAGTTGAATGAGACTTGACTGCTAGCATAGCTCCACAATGGCCAGGCTCTCTGAAGGGAGAAGGATCGAAGTCCTGCAGTACAATCGACTGTAGTGTGACCCCAGAGACCCCAGAGAAAACTCACCCACAGGGTGAAGGGGTCACTGCGATCAGATCTCAACTCACTGATCTCAACTTCCTGAGGGCTCAACAGGTGACCCACAAAGGGCCTCTAACACCACATCCGGATCCCACATAGGGACTTGGGATCTCTACACCAAGAAGTGAAAAGTTTCCACTTCAGGGCATACAGTTACCTCGTGGATGGAGCTTTGGATTGGAGGATTGTCTCAACAACCTCGGTTGAGAGACCTGAGGCTATGAGTTGTGCCCCCTTAGGGGCCACACTTCGTTGATGTAATTGAGTAAGCAGATGCCCTTGAGTCACAGAGGAGCCAGCGCAGCATCCATACACTTTGTAAACACGCTGAGTGAGAGTGCAAGGCCAAAGGAAAGAACCCAATACTGGTATGCTTTGCCCTCGAACGCAAACCTCAAGAACTTCCTGCGTGAAGGATGGATAGACATGTAGAAGTGCATGTTTTTTCGATCTATTGCGACAAACCAGTCCTCGGACCTGATTTGAGACACAACCTGTTTGATGGTGAGCATCCTGAACTTCAGTTTCTTCACCGAGATCTAAAATGGGCATCAGCCCCACATCCTTCTTTTGAACTATGTAGTATCAGCTGTAGATCCCGGACTTTCTTTTGTGAGGAGGACCACGTTGATGAACTCCTTACTCAAGACAGTATCTACTTCTCGTTCCATAACAAGAGCCTGCGAATTGTGGCTGTCTTATCTAGATTTTGTAGCCTCTCTATACAGTATTCAGGACCCATTGAGACCCATTTGGCAGTCGATCACCGCTAAATAGTCTATTAAGGGAATCAGTCTCTTGAGATTGGCCTCTGGTATACTGAGATCTACAAGCTCAGTTCCTTCAAGAAGAGGAATCTAGCTGCTCTAGAGACCTCCATAGGAGGTGGCAAGCCTCTCAGCTTCACTACTTTTCGGGGTAGAAAAGACTAAAAGGAAAGCAATCACAAAAAGCAATCACTGGAGACTGCTGGGCCCTGCAACACTGGCAGGGTTAGCAGATTGAACTCCTGAGGGCACTGAGGAGAGATGCCCTCCAGCCAGGGATCGTCACTCTGACTCCAACTAATGTGAGTTTGAGAAATTATGCTCCTTGACTGCTCTGCCCAGCAGCCAACTTAACCTCCTCGGAGGAAGAGAGAGCACTGTGTTCCTTACTCGAGAGTTTATTTATTTTTTCTCTCAAGCGCTCCTCATCATTGACCCATAACGTAGTTTGGGAAGGGAACAACATGGCCGGAAATGTTTCCCCAGTCTCGCCCTTGCCTTCACTCTTAATTTTTAAATAAGGAGTGATTGTCCATACACGATCTGTTCCACCTGCACGATCTGGCCATGTATGCGCATAATGACATAGTAGAAAACGCATGTGCACAAATGATAATTCTATTTTTCCTCTATTTACGACACTGAACGATCCGTTCCACACTTGCGCACCTTTGTTTTTTAATGTTCCTTATTGTCTTCTGTAAACACAATTAAAGGGAATATTTTACTCATTTAGATTATATAGATGAAGCCTAAATAGACTCATACTTATATAAAATGAGTGCACCAAATGTACATATTTAAAATGGGTCTTTAATTTTTAACCCTTTGTGTGCACCAATAACCCCATATGTGGTACCATTTGAAAGCTCAGAATCTCTATTTTATGCAGATATAAATCACTTTGATATTTGTTTTTACTGTAACAAAGTTATTTACACATAAATTACACTGTGTACCCCCCGCCCCCTTTGTGTACAATTGTGTAAGTATTGTGTTGACATGGTTCATCTTAGGACAGACAATATTTATCACTTACAGCAGTTTTTTATGTAATTTCAAAGTGTTTTCTTTAAAATGACACCAAGATATTGCATTTATTCCACTGTATGTTGGTATGGGGAGACTTGGGGAGAAATTTGGGTAGGCGGCATTTGTATGAAAATGGTTTTATTCTTCTCTACAGTTGGAATAGAATCACAATCTATGCAAGAGTTAAATAAATTAATTTTTTCCTTTGCTTGCTGGCATGTGTTATAAACAAATAAAATTGTTTGCAGGGAGCTAAGGCACTCAGGGCCTGAACTATACACTTTCAAATTTCAGTTTACAAAAAATAAAATAAAAAGCGCCTCTTTTTTTTGTCTTTATTATAACACAGACAATATATACAATAATCTTGACAGTGTTTTATGTAATTTCAAAAGGTTTCCTTTAAAATGATGCCAGTCTTTTGTATATACACCTCTGCATGTGGGTATGGGAAGCATTTTAATTTTGGTAGGCCAAAATAGCCCCAGTTAACTAGTATTAGCGGCTTAAAAAACAACAACAACACACAAACCAGTAGGCCTAATGCCATACAGCAGTGAATCACAAAGGGGAGTATGGAGGAAACTGAAGGGTTGAAGTAACAGAAAGACACATTTTTCGTTACATGCGGAATAAAGTGTATGTTCATGAAACAACTCCTTTATTATTTTGGATTGCCAATTTTTTAAACACATTTTAATGCATAGCGTAAGCTACATTTAAAAACATCAAAATAGACCTGCCATGAACTATTAAATGAAAAATACAATGCAGCCTGCAAAAATATGCTACCAGTTTTGCTGCTGTGACATTTTCGACTATGTAGTCACACACATGCGCAGAATGGATCATGTACTGACAATCTGTCCATTATCACTGTCAGTACACGATCCGTTCTACCTGCATGATCCGTTCTGCTCAGTTGCCTAATTACGTAGTAGAAAATGTCAGGGTTTCCCTATTATCTGGCAATCCAAAATAATAAAGTTGTTACAAGAACATACAGTAGACTTTATTCCACATGTAACGAAAAATTTGTCTTTCTGTCACTGCAACCCTTCAGTTTCCTCCTATTTTACCTAGTATAAGTACTCTTAGTGTAGTATATTTAAGTGCACTAATTTATTAAAACAGGAGTGGAAATGTATCGTTGTAACAGTGAAACTCTAATTCATGGATTTTAACTTTTTATATCTGGCAACCACACTCATTAGCGCTTTGTCTCTTTTTTCATAGAAATAAAAAGATTTTTGGTAAGCTTATTTAATCTCATTTCATGAACGAAATGTTCATGTTTTTGTTTTGGTTAACTAAATGAACAAGAATTTTTCTTGTATCTTATTATATTGCTGTAAAACAATTGCTGTGTATTGTGATACTTCTGGCCTGCCAGACTTGACTAATCATTTCAGGATCTTGGCAAGGTTGTGGCAGTATCACAGAACAGCTCAAAATAGACACTGAAATTTCCTGTATGTCTTTGTTTCTTTTTTCTTCCTTTGATATTATGTTCATTTAATCATGTTTCAGCTAATTAGATCTTTTGATTTGCTAAAAAGAATAACTGAAACAATTAAAATTGTCATGATTTATATTCGTTTATGTGCTTCTAAACCATTATGCCATTTTCTTAATGTAAAGATATTATCAAGATTTTATAAAAATGTCAATGCTGATCTTCTGTGTATGTGACCAGGGGCTACCAAATAACAAAAACAGCATAAACCAAAATAAAACTTTTTTTTATATTATTCATATGCTATAGGCCAAGTGTTCCTAGTTCACTTTTCTAGCAGGTCTCAAATTTTAGCTATGCTTTTGTAATAAGTCACAAGAGTTGTGACCAAATATCTTTTGGAGCTTTATTGTCCTAAATCTTTATATAAACCCATTGTATTGTAAACAACACCATGGATATTTTCCAACAAATGAAAAAAAAAATCAAATGCTAATCAAGTAACAGATAAAATAATTACAATTCAACAATTCCTTTATTTTTAATTTGACCATTACACTTTATATTTTATAATATCTGTGCATCTGTTTCTTTGTTCTATTTCTGTTGCAGACTGAGCCAGAGATTATTGAAGAGACTGATGTTGACCGACTAACGGGGCGCCATTATTTTGGCTGTGGTCGACAAATCAAAGGTCAATCTGAGACATCAACACTGAGTTCCCAGCCTTCCATAGATGAGGTTCGTCAGCAGATGCATCTGCTGCTAGAAGAAGCCTTTAGTCTAGCTTCAGCTGGCCACACCACTTCCAGCAGACACCATCACTCCCACCATCAGCATCCACCACTGGGTCCCTATGGCTTGGGTCCAGTCATCCCGTACTCAGATGTTATGACCAGTGCACCGGGCACCACGAGTCAAGGGCAGGGAGGCGTACAGTGGGTGCCAGCCTATAGACCAGATCCTTACCAATGCAGCCTGGCCAAACAGGTACAGTTACCGATCTGATCTATATATATTTGTATGTATTGATATGTCAAAAATTATCTTTCTTGCTAAAAGCTTAAACAGTACATGCTAATATGCAAATTTATCAAAAAGGCTTTCAGGTTCACTCAGCTTCCTGAAATGGCTCTTGAGTCTTCTCCACCCCCTGTCCCACCAAGAACAGGCCCTCCTCCTGAGTCATCACTGCAACGGTCAGAAAATATCAGTTTTTTTTTTTCTTCTTTCTGGCAGTGACCAATGTAGCATTCAGCACTTTATTTTTATATTTACTTAGAATGTCATCTATCACTCTATATCTTCCAATAATGTGACTTGGTATGATGATAAATGCTTAGTTTCTGACCTGCACTTTGTAGTTTTATACCGAGTTAGTCTTACATTTACTTTTTACATTAATAAATCTGTCCAAATTTACAATAAACTATCAATCAGATAACAGAGGGCATGCAGTAAATTGTGCACAATACTTTTGACCATTTAAAAAAATGAGTCTTCTCTACAGAAAAATATGTATAGATGAAGTATAACGCTTTAGAATTTATAGGGTTAATTGTATTTAGTTTAGTTTTTTTTATTTACTATTTAGAGCTTGACAGCATTTATTTCCATTTTAAGGAAAAGAAAAGACAGAACATTAGAACATTAGCATTTCTACAGGAAGTCAAATGGGGTTGGAACAACATGAGTGAATAAATAATAAATAATTTTGGGTGAAATATTCCTTTAACAAGAGGACAGAAAGAGTCAAATAAATTGGTCATATTGAGATTTATTTCAGTGATAAATTGTGTAGTCTGCCATGTCATGTTAATTCTTTATGTACAAAGGCAGAAAAATTTATTTACTAGTGAATCAACACTGTTACCTGGTGGTGAACACATGTCAATGCACGTATGAAATACATTTTCAGGTCATCATCTGATCTTGGTCTGAAGGGACATTGCTCTGAGTCGTCAGTGCGGAGTCAGCATGACAGCGCCCCCTACAAGCCAAAAGGCAGAGCACCACTCCCACCTATCACTACTGAGCCCATTCCCAACCACTCAGGTTAGTGTGAGTTATGTTTGTCTGTGTATTTTCTTTATGAATTATAGTGCATTAGTAATGCATTATTAGTAGCTTAAGTTAGGGAAGATTAACACTCTTTGATGCACACCTCATCTTCGACCATTGATGGCACATCTAGTATACTTTAAACTGTCATCCGCAATATCTTTGATATTTTCACTGAAGAAAAAAATAAATAAATAAAAAAAATAATTAATTATTTTATTTTTCATAATAAGGTGTATAGCATGGGGTGTGCAGTTTTTGACCAAATATTATTTCCTAATATTTTTTGTGTTTTGTTTTGTGTATATTGGCCTGTTTACTCCTGTCCTAGATAGCAGACTTCCAGAGCTTAAGAGATTAATTGATTGATTGAGTTTGCTTAAATTGATTCCCAGTGGCATTTTAATTTTTGTAAAGGCATTTTTTCTCACCTTAATAGATATTTGCACATCATCTTTATATATAATATATTATAGTATATTAAGTTAGAATAAGACACTACAGGCTGTTACCAATCAAATTAAATCAGTATCAACAAAATACAATTTTACTTTGCAAAATCAATGCTAATTCCTTCAGGTATGAAACACCACTGTGCCTCAAAGTTCCACTGTGGCTTTATTAAGAATTATTTAATAATAATAATAATAATAATAAATTTTTTTAAGGCACCTTTCTAGTACTCAAGGTCACCATACACTTAATACACAACAAACCATACAATACAGAACAATTGTGTTACAAAGAGAAGTCAAGTTTAAAAAGATGAGTTTTAAGTGAAGATTTGAACAGAGTAGATGATTCAATGTTCCTAATCTCAGGTTCAATAAATGCCAAAATCTGGGGGCAGAACGACTGAAAGCTCTGCTCCCCATTGTAGTAAGATGAGCAGAGGGAGAATATGGGCAGGGGTGACAATGTGGAGAAGGTCAGAACCTGTCTAGAGTTGTGAATGGCTTTAAAAGTTAACGAAAGGATTTTGAATTCAATACGGAACTTGACTGGAAGCCAATGAAGTTGGTGCACAATAAGAGTAATGTGGTGAGTAGAAGGAGATCTGGTGATGATATGAGTTCTGGAGAGTTTTGTGAGAAAGACCAAAAAGAAGAGAGTTACAATAATCCAAGTGAGAAGTGACAAGGCTATGAACAAGATTAGCAGCAGAGTGAGGGGTAAGGGAGGGACGGAGATGGTTGATATTAGGTGGAAGTAGGCAGATTGTGTAATAGTATTAATGTGTGGTTGGCGGAAAGGTTGTTATCGAGGATGACACCCAGACTCTTAACCTTAGAGAAAGAGGAAACCAGATAGTTATCAATTACAAAAGAAAAGTTATGGTATTTGGATAATGTTAAGTACCAATGAGAAGAACCTCGGTTTTGTCGCTTTTCAGTTTGAGAAAATTTGAGGAAAACCATATTTTTAATTCAGCCAGACAGTCAGTAAAGGCAGAGGGTGGAAGAGTGATGGTGGGTAAAGTTGAAAAATAAAGCTGGGTGTCATCTGCATAACAGTGGAATTTGGTATTATATTTTCAAAAAATATTGCCAAGGGGAAGGAGATAGATGGTGAAGAGAAGGGGCCCCATGACAGAGCCCTGAGGTACTCCTGAAGTAACAGGCACAGATTGAGATGAAAAAGATTTGAGCTGGACAAATTGGGAGCGACCAGAGAGATACAGTTCCCTCCACTAATATTGGCACTCTTGGTAAATCTGAGCAAAGGTGGCTGTGAAAAAAAATCTGCATTGTTTATCCTTTTGATTTTTCGTTCAAAAAATGTACAAAATTCTACCCTATTATTGAAGTAAAACAACTGAAATGGGGAGAAAATCTCATTGCGAAATAAATGTTTTCCTCCAATACTTGTTGGCCACAATTATTGGCACCCATAGAATTTTTTATGAATAAAAAATCTCTTAAGTATATTCCCATTCATATTCACAATTTTGAGCACTCCAAGGTGATTATAAACATGAAAATATCCAGCCCTGGCTTCCTGTTTCACAGAAATATATAAGAGGGAAAACAAAGCCCAAAATCCCTTAATCATCAACACAAGTAGAAAAACCAGAGAATATATTTCTTATATGCTGCAAAAGATAATTGAGCTTCACCAATTAGTGAAGTGGCTTTAAGAAAAGTAGAGCAGTGAAAATTACCATTTCCACCATCATGGAAATAATTAAGAGTTTCCAATCAACATACAATTTTAGGAAACTGCCTAGAAAAGGATGTGTGTCTCTATCCTCCTAATACATGGAGAGGAGTAGAGATTGAGTTGCTAAAGACTCTTCAAGGACCACAGCTGGAGAATTGCAGCAAATCTCAGTCTCAGCATCAGAAAACCTTTAAAAAAAAAGTAAAACAGCCCCTCCATCAGCACATGTTGTTCAGGAGGGTTTATATTTCAGCTGGAGGTCCTGGACATCTTGTTTAGACACATGACATCATGGACTCTATCAAATACCAACAGATAAAAATCAATAATTCACTGACTCTTTTAGAAATCTTATAATGGGCCATGGTTGGGTATTCCATTGGGACAATAATCCAAAACAAACATCAAAATAAACACAACAATTAGTCACTGAGCACAAAATTAAGCTTTTGCCATGGCTGTCCCAGTCCTCTGACCTGAACCTGAGTGAGGTGAACTAAAGAGGACCACCAACATGAAGCTGGTAATCTGAAGGGTCTGGAGTGATACAGTGGTGTGGGTGTGAGTGATACCAATGGAAGATAATCTATTGAGGAGGATGGTATGAGAAATAGTGTCAAAAGCCACACAGTATATGGATAGTGAGTAAGCCAGAATCGGCTGCCATTAGAAGGTCATTAGTAATTTATATTGTTAGAATTTAAATCTAATCTACATCCAATCTACTGGGCTTCCCCCCACCTCTGGTTTAGGATACGATTGCCCCATCAATTTCACTTTCCACAATTTAGTAGCTGTGCAGTAAACTCAACTTTGGGGGTTTTTGTGAATCTAAGTGGATTTACACAAAAAAATGTCTTCCCTGATCATCCACTTATCCTCCCCTTCTTTTAGTATATTTTATTTTGGGCTTTCGCCGGACAGTATCCAGTTCACCCCTATAAACACCTTCTTTTCAGATCAAGACTTAATGCACAGCCTTTATCAATGCCAATAGTGACTATTGAAACAATTTGTTATACTCAGCTCTCTCTTTTGTATATTCAGGGTGCTCTTCCCAACCTCCTCTAGGTTGAGTTTTACCACGTTCTATATCTCCAAACATACGTGAGTCAACCAAATCTTGTCTTACCTGATCAGAGAAATTACGTCGGGGTCACCAAGAACTGTTTGAATTTAAAATGAGGTCTCAGTTATTCCTCTCTGTCAATAGTCACTCACCCTATGTGGAAATGCAATGAGAATCGAAGTCATTAGAAGTATCAACCAAATAAAGAGAGCTCTCTGGGGGAGAAGAAGAAACCAATACTCGAGTAAAAGGGATAAGTTTGTTTTATTCTGAACACCCCGATTGAACAGGGACAAATCTTTCCTTTATATAGCCCAACAGGGGTGCGGTCACAAGGGGTTACAATGATTACAACATACTGTACATATCAGGAGCATACACATTTTCCCTTTGGGTCATTGTGACCAGCAGACACATACAGAACAGTTGTTATGGGATAAATGAGAGTGGAGTTGTTTAAGTACAACTTTTTCTAGAATTTTGGATATGAAAGGTAAGCTAGAGATAAATAAATAATAAATAAAATTGGAAGGATCAGAACCAGTTTTTTTTTAAATTGGGGTTATTACAGCAGTTTTGAAGGAAGCAGAAACAATTCCAGAAGAAAGAGAAGAATGAATAATAGCAGAAATAATAGGGACCAGAGATGGGAGGCCAGCTTTGACAAGTGATGTAGGAAAAGGGTCGAGCTGGCAGGTGGATGACTTAGAATTAAGAATTAGATCTGATACTTCTAAGGTGGTGTCATGTGCGGGCAGGTGCGCAGTCTAAGGAGACTCAAAAACAGTTAATGTAAACAGTCAATGAAAGTCTTTATTTCAAGAAGACTTATAATCGGGAATTGGGAACAGGCCATTCAAGAACCGCGTGTACCTTTGTGGGATCCATACTTATGCCCTGGGCAGAAATGATCGATCCCAAAAAGGAAACAGACTCGACGTGAAAGGCGCACTTCTCAGCTTTGACGAATAAACGGTTCTCTAATAATCTTTGAAGCACCCGACGAACATGCTGGACATGTTCTGGGAAAGATATAGAAAAAAATCAAGATATTGTCAAGATATACAAAGACAAAGATATTTAACATGTCACGAAGGACATCATTGACTAGTGCTTGAAAAACAGCTGGAGCGTTGACCAGACCGAACGGAAGGACTCAATATTCCAAATGACCGAGGGGGGGTTTTAAAAGCTGTCTTCCATTCGTCCCCCTCCTTTATGTGCACTAAATGATAAGCATTACGTAAGTCCAGTTTAGAGAATATCTTTGCGCCCTGCAAGACTTCGAAGGCAGATAACATCAGGAGCAAGGGGTACCGGTTCTTAATAGTGATGTCATTCAGCCCTCGATAGTCTATATACAGGGACGCAGAGATCCGTCCTTCTTTTTAATGAAGAAAAAACCAGCGTCGCAGGCGAAGTAGACAGAACGATGGTACCAGCGGCAAGCACCTCGGACAAGTATGTCTCCTAGTGCCTGGCGTTCGGGAGTCAACAGGGAATATAACTGACCATGCAGGGGCATACTACCGGTATCAAATGGCGCAATCATAAGGACGATGAGGCTGTAGAGAAACAGCCCAGGACCTGCTGAACAACTCTCCCAAATCCAAGTACTCATCAGGAACCCCTGACAAATCACTGGGATCCAAAAACAGGAACAGGAGACACAGGAGACATAGCAGACACAAGACACTTAATATGACACGAAACCCCCCAAGATAAGACAGAATTATCTTTCCAATAAAGTTGAGGATTATGCAATTCTAGCCAGGGTTGACCCAAAATAATAGGTTTAGAAGGAGAGTCACAAATAAAAAAAGAAATCGATTCCTGGTGATTACCAGAAACCGTTAGATTGACAGGAACAGTAACGAAAAAACCTGAGCCAATCATTCACCGTTAAAGGCATAGAAATCAAAAGGCTTATCCAGACCAATTAAAGAGACTTTATGCTGTTGGGCCCATTTGAAATCAAGAAAGTTCTCCTGGGCCCCAGAGTCAATCAGGGCATGACATGAATGAACAGTACCTCCCAGACGAACTGTCACCAGCAAGGTGGTTCTGCCCTTTAGTCGTGGAGATGAGGTAGTGCTCGCCAGTACTTTCCCGCCTAGTGGCAAGCGCTGGCTTTTACCGGGCAACCAGCCACACGATGACCCTTAGCCCCGCAGTACATACAAAGACCTCCATGGATACGACGCTGACGCTCCTCCGTCGAAATCTAAAAAAGTCCAACCTGCATGGGTTCATCAGAATGAGAAGTGGATGAAGGAGATGAGAGCCGTGAAGTCTCCTCCTCGGGGCGAGACTCAATGGCATAGTCCACCACTGAACGCCTCCCTTGGTGAAGAGACATCAACAGCCTGGATGCTTCCAGGCCATAAGTGGAGCAATCAAAGATCCTCACCATCTCCTCCCGAAAGAGAGCGTAACTGGAACAGCACCGAGCCTCAGCCTGCCAGACTGCCACAGCCCAGTCTCGAGCCTAGCCGACCAGAAGGGAGAGAACATAGGCAATGCGTACCCAATCCTCTGTGTAGGTGGATGGTTGCAAAGAAAAGATGACCTCGAATTGTGTGAGAAATGCCTGACACTCAGCAGACTGACCGGAGAAGCAGGGAGGGTTGTTAATGCTCAGGTGTTCTTGAACTCTGTCGGTCCTCTGCCTGTCCAGCCCGTAAGACCTGAAGCTGTGCTGAAAGACTCTCTGACCTGAGCCGAAAGACTGCCAAAAGATAATTCCTCTTGCTGCCGACCCAGCATCACTCCTTGGAACGCTAGCGAATTGGCGATTCCTCCTCAGACTGCATTATTCTGGTCTGATGATTCTGTCAGGTGCGGGCAGGTGCGCAGTCTAAGGAGACTCAAAAACAGTTAATCAACGAAAGTCTTTATTTCAAGAAGTCTTTGAACAAAAAACTGCTGCTCTCTGCGTGCTGGAAGGGAACAAAAAGGTATCTTCTTCTATAACTGTTTAACAGGGAAAACCCAAAAGAAAAGTCACGAGCCAGCCTCTGGGCCAGATATGGTAGTGTCACCTCGCTCACAGCAGGCTGGGGAGATCGCAAGCTCTTGCAGCAGCAGACAACCTTGACCAGCAACAGGATACAGACAGTTCTGAGTATGGAGAAACGGTTTAGAAGGTGGTAGCAAATAAACCAGACAAGACGAGCAGGATGGGACTAGACAAAGTGAAAGGCATAAAAGTTGCAGGTAGAGAGACGACTGGACACAGACACAGCGAACTAAGGAATTCAATCATCAGACAAAGAAAACAAGAACAGACAGAGAGAAATAGAGATGGCAATCAGCGTTGAAAGAAAACAGGTGTGCAGAGATCGGCGCAGAGAGCGCTGATTGCATATAGCAGCAGCTGAGAGACTAATGAAGAAACAAAGAATAACAGAGTAAATGGATTGATATAACTCAGAAATAGTACTGGGAATAGATTGCAAACCAAGATACTGATGAATTGTCTCAGTTTTGTTAATGAAAAATGACATCAGAGAATTACAAGAGGCCAATTTACATAGGTTTTGACAAACAGAGCAATGGGGATAAAGAAAAATCAAGGTTGAGGAACACAAGCAGGTTTCAAGGCAGGCAGCAAACAATCAAAGTCCAGATGTACAGTCCAATGTAGAAAACAAGGAAAATAACCACAGGTAGGAATGCTCAGAAATGCAACACAAGGAAAGACATGACCTCGCAAACATCTGGAGTGAGAATCTGACTAATATGATAATGAGTTAATGCAGAGCACGAGGGAACTCCAGCTGAAAATCATGACATTTGCATGACTGTTAGCGTAGTGTGTAGAATTGTGTACAATTTCTCTACATTCTAATCTAATTTTCATGCAATTCGAATTTCATATTACAAAATTATTTTAACCCTTTAATAATCACACTTCTCCTGGTACATATTTACAGCACAAGGGTGACACAGTGAAAGGAGAGAGTGTTCATTAAGCACAAACAAGTAATAATTTCAAGCCTTTACCCAAGGGGGATGGGGGTGACAGGGGTGAACGTGGTTGAAGTGGAGTAGGAGTACGAGAGCTGTTGCTAGACGTTGAGGCAGCAGGGGTATGAGAAATAATTACAGATAAACAAGTCAGCATTTTGCTACTATGTAGTATAGTAAAATATTAATAGTTTAGTACTTTCTCCTGTTTTATTGTTGGCTTCTAATTTTCTGATAATTTGGAATGAGAAAAAAAAAAAGAAAACAAGTTTAAACATTAATTCAATATCTACTATTCCCTAAACATTACGAAATTGATGATGTTACAATAATCAAATTAGATATTTACACCTGTCATGGTCTGCCTGTGGTGGAGCAAGAATGTTGATACAAAGTACTGTGATTTAAATCCTTTCAATAATCCAATGGCACATAGACAGATACAAGCAGGGAATCCACACGATCAGAACATAACAACATCAATGACCAGACAACATGAACTAAACTGAACGCTAATTAACAAGACACACCTGAACATAACAATAGACAGAAACTAGGTCACACTGAGCACATGGGGAAAACCAACAACAAACACAGTGCAGGGGCGTGAGGAGGACTAGGAACAGAGTCCAGGGTGGTGATGACGGAGGGAGGAGCCAGGGAGGACACAGGAGGGATCCGGAGCAGGAGAAGTCCGTGAAGACCCAGAACCCAGCCATGGTGAAGAGCCCGAAGCGGAGACGGAGAGCCGAGGATCGAGGGAACCAATGAGGATCCAGAGGGCCGAGGCAGAACAGATGGCACCGGTGATCGATGCGGAGACTTTAAACTTTGTGCGCAGTGCAGGTACAGGAGGGGTCATCCGAGGAGCAGGAACAGGAGGTTTCCGGTTAACAGTGTCCTTCATGATCAGCCCCAGATCAGCCAGCTCACCCTCAGCTCTCCACTCCGCACTTTCGCTGTCCTTGGCGCGTCTGTTTGTGATGGATCATTGGAAGCGCCGGGCTCTGCTGTGGCGTCAACGGTGGGCTTAGGAAAGGGCTCTGTGCTGTGAGGAGATGGTGGGCTGGTCTGGGTCGGGAGTGGCACTGGCAAGCTCCTCAACAGGACAGACGGTGAATGCTGATCCATTCCTCGCCAGTGTCCACTCCACAAAGGTGGAAAAGTCTGCTCGAGGGCCATCTTTGGACAGTGGTGTTCTGTACTCAGGTCTCAGGCTTCGGTTGTAGAAAGCACAGAGCGCACTGTCCGGGAAGCTGGTGTAGTGAGCGATGTCCAAAAATGTCTCGTATGGCCATTGAGAGATCTCTTCCCCTGCTCCAGCATGTGGAGGAGATAGTTGGGTGTGAACTGGGTGTCCATGAGGGAAGACCGGGGAAAAAATGAAATAAAAACTCAAAAATCACGGAAACATTCTGTCACGGTCTGCCTGTGGCGGAACAAGAATGTTGATACAAAGTACTGTGATTTAAATCATTTTAATAATCGAATTGCACATAGACAGATACAAGCAGGGAATCCAGACGATCAGAACATAACAACATCAATGACCAGACAACATGAACTAAACAGAACGTAATTTAAATAGGGCAGCTAATTAACAAGACACACCTAAACATAATCAACAATAGACATAAACTAGGCCACATTGAGCACATATGGAAAACCAACAAAAAACACAGTGCAGGGGCGTTACAACACCCCACATAAATGTTTGGTCAACATTTTTCTAATTTACAGTGGATATTTATCTTTAAGCCCTTTCAAGCAACAACCTTTTGGAAATCTTGATGTCAAATTCCATTTTTTTCAGAACATTCCTGGCGTGTAACGGGTTAAACAAAAAACCAAAGTAAAAAATACATATCTTGTGTAAATCCAGGCTATCTGTAATCAAAAGCACATTTTAAACTGGAATAAAATTTTATTTCATAAACACATAATCCTTTCTGGATTACTGTAACGCCGTAGGCGTGGTTACTTGTGTTTAGTCTTGTCTTGTGTGTTCAGTTCTAGTCCATGTGATCTGTGTGTTCGTTTACCTTGTCCATGTGCTTTTCTGTTGTTCTGTCATGAAGAGCAGGCTGTGGTGAAGCACGTCATAAGCCTTTTTTCAGTGGCAGAGAAACACAGAGGCTGAGATGCACGGAAAAGTGAAAACATTTATGACGACTTACGACACGCTTCACCGCAGCCTGCTCTTCGTGACAATTACAATCTGCAATTAAAATGATATATTTCATTGTTCTAGCTGCTGTGAAAAAGGCTATAAACAATTATCCTCCAGCAAGGATCCTCACTAGCCGGGACAATTTCTTTATGTTTACAGACATGATGTAATGACACAGAGCCATGCTTGACTTTCCCGTGAAAAACGATCCATACCACTCAAATGAGAAAACATTATTATAAGCTAACTATTGTGAATCTGGCAAAAATAAGGCATTGGTTTTGAATTCTGGCTGTTTATGTTCTTGCTCAAATATGGATTTCGGATCATTTTTAAAACGTCATATGACTTTGCTAAAAAGACAATTATTTTGTGTATTTGATGCAATGTGTTTATGTGTTTTAATGTAAAAAAACAAACAAACAAACAAGGCTAAGCCCCGCCTTCCGATTTGTACAAAGCTTATTGTTCTAAAAACATGAGGTGAGCTCTGATTAGCCAGGTATCCAGTGCATTGTAATTTGCCAAATACCTCAAGCGTATGACAGAAATGTCATAACATAATGCCGTGTCCTGGCGCTGACACAAAAACAATAAAAGCCATACAAATTTGTTGCATCCAGTGGAGACATTATTACATCACTCCTCATAAACATGTCTGTTTTCATGATCGACGAAACAACAAGCACTACCCTTCACTGCTCAAAACTTGTGTTTTAATTGTAATTAGCAGGTTCTCTGTAATAAGAAAAAGTAAGTTACTTACATACTGTTAGTCAGAAGCACCAGACTGTCCTTGCAGAGTTTGAATTGCCCCACACACTCTAAAACTTGGGTTGAACAACACTACAGCATAATATAACATAATAGTTCTGCCTTCTTTATTTGTGTAAACAGTTGGGCAGTGTCATTACAGATTATCCCACACAGTGATGTAGTGATGTAGAGAAGTGGGGGGCATGTTTAAACAAGCAGTTTTGGGGGAGGTCAAGTCAGAACTTTTATAAAGAATAACTCTTCGGGTTTTGAAACGTTAGTCTTTGCAACTTTAGGTATCTTATCTATGCATTAACAGCTTGTAACACACCAAAGAGAAAGGAAAACTTGCTAAATGCTGACCCCTTTAACAAAAAAATGTTATGGACTGCATCTTTAACAGTGTAATTTAGAAATACTACACAAAAACTTCTAAACCTCAATGTATTAAACTGCATTTAACTGGGTGTAACGTCTTATGTCTGTGTTTCAGTGTTTCATGGTTTTGTTTTGCTTTCGTTTTCTGCCTGGTTTTCCTTATTTGGTTATGTTCCTGTCCTTGTTTAGATAATTAGTTACCCAATTCACCTGTCCTGATTTCTCCCTAATGTTATCCTGTTTAATGTCAAGCCTGTTCAGTTTGTCTTGTCCTAGGTCCGATTATTAACGTTGCTTTGTCTACACGAAACTATGACACTGGGCTACTTTACAATTTTTTTTGTTGTTTTTTACACAAAAAATCAATTTGTGTTTTTGTTGTTTTTTGCAAAATGAGTAACATTTAATAATTACAGTATTATCATAGACAATGCATAGTACCCACCCCTACAAACCACTCGTTCTTAATTTTTGTCCAACAGGAAACCCCATGACAGCAGTGTACGCCATCCCAGCAGCTCGTCCAGGATACACAGGATATTTAATCTCCACACCACCCTCCTCTTATCACAGCCCATCCTGGATGTCTTACCCTCCTGAACCCGAGGATGTACCTCCTCAGTGGGCCGAATCTGTAAGAATTCAGTTATCACACAGTCACACCTTTATCATGTGTCCAATTCTGCTTCACAAACTGGGTTGCATCCGAAGACCCCAATGTTACAGTGCATGCACCATTAATACAGTTTAATGTGGTGTAAACCTCATGGACTGCAACCAAAGGAAGCAGAACTGGTCTGTCACATGCGCCTCTATACATTGTTCTGAACTCAGGGGGCATTCTGTCAGATCATGTGACCTGCCCTTGGGCGCAAGACTCGTCTTTTTGGATTGTCCTTCTTATCCCTGTTTGTGTGTGTGCCTGCATTCACACAGTGTCTTTTTGCAGAACCAGTGTCATTTAGAAACCATTTGCTGAACTGAATTTATCGCTGACGTTGAGTGGAAACAACAAATTCCCAGGGTAGATGAGCACATTTCTTCAAATGAACACTTTTCTTTTTCTTTCTTTTTTTCCTCTGTCACGATCAGGGTTGTGTGCCATTCAGAATCAAATTGTGAATACATGTAAAATTCCTAAAGAAATGTATGTATCCAAACGGTATATAGCCATGTTCACTTTCTGATATTGAATTTATACTATGATTTACAAAACATTTTATTTTATTTTATTTCACTTTTATTCTTTATGAGACTATGTATATATGTATATGAAGGAAACTGCATTATATATGGAATAATAAGGCAAGATTATTTGTCAATTTCTCAAGGTTAATGTTTAAATTAATTATATTTTTTGTGCAATAAGTTGGACTAATGTTTTGGTCTAATTGGTGTTGTGTGACTGTTGAATTTAGTACAATTTAGTACATAAATTATCTTGTAAATTCAAATTTACATTCAAAAAGGGGTCTTTTTCTAAAATCTTTTTCTGAATTATGCCCAACCCTGGTGACAAGGTGACCCTTGTTCAAAGTGTTTATGATTTCATTATTCATAGTTTAATGAAAATGATCACACAATTCAAACTTGTTTGAATGGATTTTCACTACTTTTACTTTGAAGTACAGTATAACCTTAAACTTTTCGTTTTTCCTTATCGTGAGTGTCGTCCTTGTGCATTTGTCTATTGGTTCCCTTTTTAACTGTAGAATTTGGTCAACTGCAGCACAGATCAAGACTCACAAAAAAATAACAATACACCCTAGCTGACTGGTTTTAGCACAGGTCTTGCTGAATGCTACCGGTTTTATCTTTCAGATGCCCCTACCAGGCTACGCAGAGGCCTTTCCTCACCCTAATTATCCTCAGGGCAGCCCTCTCCTGTGGCACCACCGCCAGACCGCTCAGGGTGGTCCGGACAATCCACCCTCCTCCTCCACTGCAGTTTCCCAGCAGAGTCTAGCAGAGCCTGGAAATCAGATCAACCACGACACACCCCTCAGTAGCCTTTCCACTTCAGTCCTAGTCAAAACCATCCGTGATGAGGTGGCCAAACTGGCCAAGAAGCAAGCAGACATGTTTGAGTTCCAGGTGTAGAACCTTCCAGTGAATTAATGGACCAGCTGCTCTGACAGTCTGATAAATTTACGACTTCCTTTCAGTGAATCACCTGTGTGCTTTTAATACAGTTTTTGTGTGATTATTTTTTCCATTGTACTATCGCATTAACAGGTAATTAAAGCTTTTCTTTATTGTAGTATAGCCTTAATATGTATTTAAAGTTTTTTCTATGGACTGGACAATATGGAAATCTACAATTTTATCATTTTAGTGGTTCTCAATTCCCGCTAACATGATTTTACATGATTTTAGTGCAACATGTCCCTGGATCAACATCTGTAAACTGTTGACCCTGGAACAACATTGTGATTTACCCAATCAGATTTGGCCAGTTTGTTTTTTAAGTTTAGGCTTACAATCAGTGTTTGGTGCTTGTATAGCAGTGTCAGTCATCTATAAGCTATCTAAATCTATAAGCATTACTCATGGGTAGGCTCAGGTGTTAAGACATAGTCAAGACTATATTTGTGCATTAAAATGATGTTCCAGGGTCAACAAAATATGTTGACCTAGGTACACATCTAACTTGGCAAAATCAGGACGTCTTTGTTTACCCCACTCTGCATATTTTGCATGTCTCTCTTAATTAACACACCTGAGTCCGATAAAAAGCTCATTAGAAGTGAGCTCCGTGCATAAACTGTGTTCCGAGTGACATGGTCCCTACACAGTGTTCCCTACTTCCTGAGCAGGGGAAATCAGTTAAAGTTTACTTCACTTCGGAACATTCATACACTAATTTGCGCTGTGCACATGGACGAGTGTGACATCATGTACCTCTGTAAATAAATAGAATTTTAATTTATTTTTGCTTTGAACTGGAAATATGGTGGAATATACTAATGTCGACTTCGCAGGGCACTTAAGTTCGAATAAAACAAACATTTGACGCGATTACAAAAACATACAAAATGTGCAGAGCATGGATACGTGATGACTGGAATTGAGAAATGCTGTTGTATTTTATGAAATATGGCATGGTAATTAAAAGAATAGTCCACATAAAAATGTTAATTCTGTCATTAATTACACACTGTCATGATGTTTAAAAATCATAATGTCCATATTCTCCATCCATTAAATGTCCAAATTTATTAAGTGTTGAAAGCACATTTAAGCTTCTTCAAAAATCAAATGACTATTGTGCATTTGACTAAAATGATGAGAGAATATTATCTTCATTTGTTTTCTAAAGACAAGCTAAATTCCTGGCTTTGGAACAATGTGAAGGTATACAAATGTAGGCAGATTGGACTGCCTCTTTAAAGCAGAAACAAACGGAACAATTTAAAATATCCGTAATTTCCAAAGCTCAAGAAGGAACACAGTAATTTCACACATGAATTTGTGTTTGCAGTAGTGCTGAGATTTCAAACATTTAAACTACGTATTTGTTAATGGAAGGAGACATTGCAAGTTGGACACTTTCCATGTAAACATCTTTGTGAGAGCATTAGTCAGGGTGAACTAGAATGTTTTAACAGTATATAAGAGTTATATATAAGAGTTGTTTTCTTTTATGTTAAATTAAACATGTTTTTTATTCTACCCTGACAAAGGCCCATGGCAGCAATTCTTTTAGTGCTTAATTCATTTACATAATCAACAGAAGAAATGTGTTATGGTTTATTAGCTTGAGATATAACAATATACCCTGTGCAATTGTTCTGTTAAAGGTGCTAATTAAAGGTGTACTGCTTCATCGTTGGTGAAATGAAATATAAAAGAGCTTTATGATGATCACGTGAATGAGTCACATGTTTTTATACATTTTTTGAAGCAACTTTTGAGTCAAATAGTTCAAAATTCAAAATTATTTGACTGTAAATTTGACATGCACTTTACTCAAGATTTTCAAGGATACATGTTTGAAAAATTACCCAGAAATTAATACTATACTAATAGGTGGTAATAACATCTTGGTTACATATGTAACCCTCATTCCCTGAAGGAGGGAATGGTGACATTACGTCATTGACTAATATCATGGGGTCATTGACTAACACCTGGGCGACCAATCGACTTTGGAGAAAAAAACAATGAAAATTGGCCAGTGGATTTTACATTTCCAAGGCACTCCCCCCTACAAGGCACAAGGCGCGTACAGGACACAGCAACTCATGGGTGCCTCCTCCGAAGTTCACCACCTCATCCTGAAAGGGTGTGGTGGGAACTTTGGGCATACCAGGTCTAGGCTAACTTGAGACCGCGCTCCACAGCAAAAAGCGACTCCACAGTATTTATTGTCCCGCCGCAGAGAGAGAGCAGCCGTCAGCGCAGCTGAAGAGTGCTGTGTTCAGATGCACGCAATAATCTTGCCGCAATGCCCCAGCAGAAGTTATTATCATGAATGTGTCAGGGGAAAACAATAGGAAGACTTTTTAATTATTTACTCATAAACAAGGGTTTTCAGAGTCTGTGTCGTATGAATTTTCTGATTCTCTAGCTCCTCATAGCACGCATTTAAAGAGAAGTCATCTTTACCAATTTTTTAATTTAAAGAATGGGTTTTTGTTTTTCGATTTGGTGGTAAGTGGTAATTTAAAGCTTTCTATAGATATATTTATCATGTCTTTTTCGCTGAGTTTAAAAATACAAAGTTTAAAATACAATCATTCTGCCATTGTACTCAAAACTGAACTATATTAATACCTGAAACAGCAGCATAAGACATTTTGGTAGAGTGGGGAAAAAGACAGGCTCGGGCTGGTAATTCTATTGGCACAGGCCAGGCTCGGGCCTGAGCATCTTTGTAGTCCAGCTAGAATGATGGAGAGATCCCAAGAAGGGATTCAACCTTCGATATGGTTGGATTCAACCTTCTCGCACCTCTGAGAAACCTGACGAAGGTTTCTCAGATTGGTCAGATTAGCAGATTATGCTTTCCCAACGAAACCGCATTGTGGTAAGCTGCGATGGCAGCGACATAGACTTTCAAAGTGAAAGGGGACAGCCTACATTCCAACTTTTCCTGAAGGAAGCAAAGCACCACAATGACTAAACATCTCTGAGGGTCCTATTGGCAAGAGGAACACCAGTCAGCGAACAGACCCCACTTACTGCCTCATAGTTTGGGGCTCTAACTCCCCTGATAGTGTCTATCATGGCCTGGCAAAGGCCAGCAAGGTCTACTGAGTCCCGTCCAGAAGACAAATGTGCAGGTTCCATAGATTGGGAAGTGGGTGCCAGATTGTGCCCATCTCTTAAGAAAGAAAGTCCTTCTTCAGGGGAATCTTCTAGAGGGGGGCTGTTGACAGGTCCGAGAACCAGGTTTGGGTGGGCCAGATCGGGGCAACCAGCAGAATCTGCTCCTGATTCTCTTTGATCTTGTACAGGGTCTGTGCAAGGAGGCTTACTAAAAGAAAGGCGTACTTGAGAAGCTGTGCGGCCTCAGTCAGAGAGAAAAACAACTGGCAGTGGGAGGACTCCTGGGAAGCAAACAGGTCTACCTGTGCTTCCCTGAATCGACTCCAAATCAGCTGGATCATCCCATGGTGGAATTTCCCTCCGGGAAGCATGAGCTGTCATGAGAGTGCATCGGCTGCATGATTTAGCTCCCCTGGAAGCTCCACTGCAGTTGAGGTCCCATCCCGGAGCCTGAGGCTGCATACCTATTGCACACAGTGCCCCCACCTATGGAAACTACCACATGCCTGTACTCTTGGCGTATGGGCACATAAGCCTGTAGGAAGACAGGGTCTGACCACTGACTGAAGAGGTGGCGAGCACCATGTCCCTGTCCTTGCACAACTAATCCTTTGAGTGAGCTAATATTTGCCAGTCATCAAGAAGATTCGAATGCCCTTCTTCCACTTGGCGGCGGCCAGAGTTTAGACAGGCTGCACCCCTCTCCGACGGTTGGCTCTACGCCCCTGCTGAGGTGTTACCTCCTTCGAACCTGCTGGAGGCAGACCAGGTGTAGAAGCCGATGCAGACAAGGAGCCTTAACGGCCCTCTGAACTGGAAGGGATACCGGATGAAGCTATCCTTCTAATAATAGAAAACATCTCAGGTTACGTATGTAACCCTAGTTCCTCGAAGGAACAAAACGCTACGGGGAATGCCTTCAGCATGACGGCTCTGAATTGTGTGTGCAATCAGACCAATGAAATAGTGAGACATCATAAGTGGGTTCATTGTAGCTGATTACCCACTTATGATGTGGGTAACTTATGATGTTACCCACATCATAAGTGGGTAACGTCATCTGCCAGGAAGTATAAGAGCACATGAAATGCGACCGGCATTCAGCTTCTGTCATGAAGCAAACGCCAGTAGGGATGCTGGAAGTGTGGCGACGAGACACAGCATCTCGTTCCTCTTCAGGAACTCGAGCCACGTCAACGAGACGCTATGGGGAACGAGATGCCCAAACTTGCAAGTCCCTACCCAGTGTGTGTGCCTATTTACAAAAGCACAGCAGCACCAGGAGTGGCTCACAAGTCCAGTCTGTAGAACCAAACAAAAGTGTGAGGGGCAGACCATCCCGCAGACGCACAGATCTCTTCCAAGGAAGTGTTTCAATGCTAGAAACACGGCCAGCATCTCCAGGCAGTTAATGTGCCACATGAGATGGTGACCACTCCACAGACCTCGGACTGAGTGGCCACTCATGACTGCTCCCCAACCAGTAAGGGATGCGTCCGTCGCAAGCATTACCAGCGACACTGAGCTCCCAACACTGGGCCATGATTTCCTGGTTTCCTCCACATGTCTAAGGCCCGTACAGCTCTGCGTGACACTTTGATCATGTGAAGGGAATTTTCCTTCTGGGAAACACCTCTATTCCTGAGCCACCACTATAGGGGCTTTATGTACAGCAGGCCAGTAGATACAACGTTGGGCGCAGCTGCCATCAGCAAGTCACTGAAACTGTTTGACAGTGAGTGGCAAGCCTTCTCTTACTCTCGTGACTGCATTGAGGATTGACTAGATCCGAGCAGGTATCATGCAAGCACTTGTGGAACACTTGCAGGGTTAGCAGATCGATCTCCTGAGGGCGGTGTACACCACTCTTTCCCAGAGGGGCCTGCCCTCAGGAGACATGTTTTAACGACCGGGCAGATGTTGTGAGGAGGACCGCCACAACCAAATTTCGCCCAGTGCAGCCTCTCTGCTAGAAACGAGGACGCTCTGAATGAGAATCTCTCCACAGCAAGCAGGTAATCTTCTCCAACTTCTCGACCGATTGTCTCCGAAGTAGAAAGCTGATGGTGGTTTGCACGCCACCATCTTATATAGGCGTATTTACGGGGGAGTGGCTTGCAAAAAACTTGGCATGTTTTCTCCAAAGATCAGAGTCGACTGGTCTCCCAGGTGGGATCCCATGACGTCAGTCAATGATGTAACGTCACAGTGACTGACTGAAAGGAAACTGTAACATCTCAAGAATGATCCAGAAAATGTTATTGCCAACTTGATCCACATTATCTTCCCAAATTAAACTATTAACTTTAGCAATTAACTATTCATTAGCTTGAGCATGCTGTTTGTAACATGAAGTGGCTAATGAAAACAGGAGTGTTGATGGTTTTTGTGATTTTATTGTATGTAAATTGAGTTTTATAGAATGTATTTATAAACAGTTTGCCCTGAAGGGGCAACAGTAACGCATCATACTTGTATAACCTACAATTTAATAAGTATGTTGTTGTTGTTTTTTTTTAAACCTAAAATACATCTTTCCCAAATGTTTAAAATGTGGTCCATTTTGTTAATGTAAACACTATAATGTATTTTTATTTGCTTTTATTTGTTTCTTAAAAAAAAATTAAATAATTGTTCAGAGGCAGCTTGAACAATTTTCTTTACATACAGCTAGTACATGATGTACAATACTACATAAAAAGTGGAAATGTATTTTGAAAGATGACAATTGCAGTCCGTTGCAGGAGGTTATTATATTCCCAGTAAGATCTGGTGATCATACTCAAATCCTGTGCAAATGCCATAACATTTGTCAGAATGTTCTTTTTTGTGCATATGTTTAAATTAGTTGATATACGTATTTCAAAACCAGAACACTGATGTTCATTTTAATTTTGAACCAAATATTTAACAAAGCACTACCAAGAAGTGTGTTTGAGCCATTTTCAATGAGACATTTTGCAACAAAAGATAACATAATGAACAAGCTTGTTGTTTTTTATAGACTTCACTTCAAATCATATGACTTTTGGTAAATTGTATGGGTTTTATGCCGTTGCCAGTTCGTATAAACTTGTATAATTGGACTACACATAGCACGGTCCTAAACCTACCCGTCACTAGGTTGTTTTTTTTTTCCTACAAATTGTACAGAATTGTACTAGTGAGGTCATACGATTTTGTACAAATTCGTAATTTGCTGGACTCTGATAAAAAGGCATCAGACAAAAAGTCATCAGCTGAAACGAACTTAGATTCAAATGCATCAGACAAAAAGTCATTAGTGATGTCACACACACGCAGCCCAAGTGGTGATGAGGATGGCACTATTACTAACTATTACTACACTTGTGAAATGCATGTTATCCTATGGATACAATCTAATTAGGTTTGCATTTAATAAAACTGTTGTAATAAACAATATGAGAAGCAGCTTATCTCTATCTGCCATCCTCAACAGTTCCACACCACCACTTTGCTTGGGCCGCGTGTGTGTGATGTCACACGGGGCGGAGCAACACAACACATCACACTCCACCTGCCTCCGTTTCACATGATGATTTTTTGTCTGAATCCTTTTAATCTGAGTTTGTTTTGGCTGATGACTTTTTGTCCGATGCCTTTTTATCTTAATCCATTTCGCCTCTTTGCCTGATTGTACATGACCTGACTCCGGACATCGTTTTTTCTGAGACCTGAAGCCTTTTAGTCTAAGTCACAATGCTGTTTGGCCCATTGACAAAGGCCTTTTAGGCCACATATACTGATATCAACATGCTTACAGATGCTGTTGTTTGTTTTGTTTTGTATTTTTAGTGATCAGAAACCTGTTTCACGAATGAACCTGGAAGACATTCACTCGAGTCACTTCAAACTGTTCACCTCTAGGAGTGCACATCATATGCTCAATTACACTGATATTCTCTGGTAAAACAAGCTCCCTGAATACTGATGGTGTTTTTTTTTTTTTTAATTTATGGAAAGAAGCAGCAAACACTTAAATAACAGGTATTTACACTTGTTCACTTGTTTTCAGGATTGATTCAAAGTCTGTTCACATCTCTGTAGTTAGATCAGTGTGCTCAATAATGTATCTTTGAACGCCATTATGTCTGTTTAAATTATACTGTGTTGTAAATAAAAAATAAATCATTTTTTAAAAACTAGTTTTTTTCAATCTCCTCACATTCTTTCTTACCTGCCTCAGTTGCTATCACATTAAAAGGCCATTAGGGGATGGGTCTTTGTCTCTTCAGGTGAGAATCACTGAATATTAATGAACATTCTCACTCTCTCGCATACAGGCTTTCAGTCTCACCTCTGAGCCCGAGCACTTCTCCCAACCCGTGCATCAAGAGCGCATCCCTGAGCCTGCACTTGAAGAGCGCAATCTCCGAGCACGCGCTGAAGGACCTCCCTGAGCACGTGCTCAATGAGCACCTCCCTGATCACATGCAAATAGAGCACCTCTTCACGTCTGCGCCACCAGAGAATCCTGCAGACCCTCCGCTTGCAGTTAACCCTGTGATGGATTTGTGGCAGGGTAAAACTTTCCAGTTCCCCACGGATTCCAGTCTGCTGATTCCGGGTCCTGCTTCAGAATTACGGCCAGGAGAGCTGTTCCAAAATCCAGTTCCTGAATCTCGGCCAGAGGGGCCAATCCTGATTCCAGTTCCTGATTTACGGCCAGGAGAGCCGATCCCAATTCCAGTTCCTGTTTACAGCCAGGAGAGCTGAATCTCAGCCAGAGGGACCAATCCCAAGTCCAGTTCCTGATTTACGGCTAGGAGGGCCTGTCCCAAATCCAGTCCCCCTTGAACTCACGCTTCCAGAGTGCCCCCCTGAGCCTGCACTTCCTGAGCGCCCAACAGAGACTGCCCCTTATAAACACCCTCCAGCCTGCCCTTTCCAGGATCCAGGAAAATCCACACAAACCAGCAGCCTTATGGTCCACTAACCTCCCCAAGGAATTTTTTTTGTGTTTTTTTTTTGTATTTTCATTCCTTGTTTTGGTTTCATTTTGATGTCCATGTGATTTTCCTTATTTGGTCCCCATCCTCGTCCTTATCCCCATCCCACAGCCCCTGCATATTCTATGCCCATGAAAAATCCATGGTAAAACAAAGTTAATAAAGGATCAAGTTTTTACTGGAAGGTCTGGATCTTCATTAACAACACATTCTCACTCCCAAGTCATCACATTTTGATGCTTGGTCAAGACCCATTTGTGCCACTTTTTGAAAATCAAGGAACCCATTTTTAGTCACTTTTCGACACGAAGGGTCCTCAGTTATTTACAGTTGTTTGGCTTAATGTAATGTTTGCCTAATACCTAATGTTGCCTTGGAAGTACACGGAAGACAGAGACAGTGATCACGTCTATTCCTCTAACAAATCAATCATTTTGCCTCAAAAGTTATGATGGTGGTTGTATCTGCCTGCTATATGTTGTGTTTTATTGACAGATGATAGGTTTAGGGGCAGGGGTTAGCCCTGGTAAAAGGCAAAGTAAAAGGTAAATGACACACTTTTTGAAAACGTATTTATGTAACGTAGGGTAAAAAGTAAGGTAACCCTAACCATATCCCTACAACTAAATGTGAAATATAGTAGAAGAAGACTGTACATACTCTAATTCTATATCAGTAAAAGATGTTCTGCAATAAACGTGTATTAGATTTAAGCTGTGTTTTCAGCTGTTTCTCCACTCCCTGTTCAATTCCACTGTGGTGCTCTTGAGAAAGACCCTTAACAAGGTGTAACTGTGTGAAAGAAAACAGGATAATTTCTGATAATGACATGTATTCTTTTAGACCATGGCCCCCGAATAGAAAAGAGTGTACCAATGAAAATGATATATTATTATTATTATTATTATAAACAAGACACAAGAGATTTAAGTTATTTAATGGACTTGTGGAGGAAAACTGGGAAACTACATTCAATTCTGAATTACGCTATCAGGTGTGCTTCTGTTGTTTGTACTAGTGTTTATTGCTTCCTCTACAATAACAAGTGTAATCATCTCAAACCTTAAGTTTATTTAAGTTCATTACTCACAATGACTGTGGTGTTGTGACCTGAACTGCACCCTTGGGGTATTAATACAGTGTCATTTAGGTTTTAACCTATTGATAACCAGTGTTGGGAGTAACATATTACACAAGTAATACATAACAGTAATATATTACTTTTTGCTGTAACGCAGTAGTATAAGGTATTACTAATCAAGTTCATGTTCATGTTCAGTAATGCTGGCGTTACAACACACTTTTAGCCCAAATTTTTATTGTTCAAAAAACAGCAAGACACAAGATACTAACATAAAAATTGCCGCAAGTCAGCTCTATTTTCTGTTCGTGGTAAGTTATTATCCATATGTTGCTTTCAGTTTGGGTTGCTGCCCCGCCTCATGTGGCCAATGTTTACGAGGTCACGCTATCCCATGTCAATCAACTGGAGAGACTAGTGAATGCACAAGTGAGGAAGTGGCTTGGGCTGCTGAGATGCCTCACCAGCATTGGCCTGTATGGCAACGGAGCCCTCTCTCTGCCAATCTCAAGCCTGGTGGAGGAGTACAAATGTGCTAAGTCAAGGCTGGAAATGACTCACAGAATCCCGGGATCCAGTCGTCAGAGGTGCTGCTCCAACCCTAGCAACAGGGAGGAAATGGAAGCCATCTGCAGCAGTTGAGGTGGCAAAGGCTGCCCTCAGACACTGGGATATAATGGGGCATGTTCGATATAGCAAAGGGGGCCTTGGATTGGAGGCAGCAACACCCACATGGCGAAAGGCTACTCCAACCGAACGGCGGCACATGGTGGTGGAGGAGGTGTGCCAAGTCTGTCTCCCAAGCCCAGCAAGGCCGTTGGATGAAGTGGGAGGGCGTGGAGAGGAGGAAAATCACATGGATGGAGATGTGGGGCATGGAGGCTAATAGACTAAGTTTCATCATCAGAGCCACATACCATGTCCTGCCCTCTCCAACCAACTTACATCTCTGGTATGGAGAGGACCCAGCCTGTCCCCTGTGTGCATTCCCAGCAACCCTCAAACACATCCTTGTGGGTTGTAAGACCAGCCTAACTCAAGGAAGGTATACCTGGCGCCACAACCAAGTGCTGAAGTGCCTGGCTGCTGAACTTGAGAACAAGAGGGTAACATGCGGGAAGGGGAGAAACAGCGGACCAAGCCATCACTTCCAGACCTTGGCCTATTGAACGCAGCTCACTTTCCCACCCCGAAATTGCAGCAACCAACCTGCGCCCAGACCTTGTCCTCTGGTCCAAGTCCTGCCAGCATGTCTTCATCGTTGAAATGACTGTCCCATGGGAGGATGCCATCGATGAGGCATTTGAACGGAAGAGGCTGCGGTACGCCGACATAGCACCTGAAGGAGAGGGGCGCCAATGAGGTTGGGGCACACAACTGAAGATGTGTCACACTGGTGGCAACACGCGATCTTGTGCAAACTTCACCCCATCCAAGATAACATCCGCATTCAATTGCTGTGCTGAAATTTTGGGATCTTTAACAACCAGTCCTAGTAAGAATCTATGTGGTGTACAGGTTTGTAAATGAATTCTAAAGGACAGCTTCTAATATATACAGTATGTGTAGAGTGATTTATTGAATTAATCTCGCTGGCGTAACCTTGTATGTGTGACATAGTCAAGTGAAGGCGGATTTAGGGCGGATTTTACAGAAGTGTCGCGAGGCTACTGGCCCAACAGTGGAAAGAGTGGCATGATTTTGTCCTCTGTGTTCCAGGTCTGAGGCTATTAGCTCTGCCTGGCACGCACTGGCCAGTGGCCCGAGCCCGTATTTTTTTCTATCTACCAAAACAGCTTAAAAATGTTTCATCTAATAAAAGTTTTGTGTGTAATGGCAAAATAATTATATTTCATTTTTTTTTTTTATTAAGTTAATTTAGAAAAATGCTTGGAGCATTTTTGTTCATTAAATATAAGATTTCGTTTTTTTTAAGTAACGACAAAGTGGCCAGCTGCTGATCATAAACTATGTTCGATCAACCTTTTCAAATCATCACCACCAAATATTTCAAGAATATAACAATGTTTAAATGTTAATGTCACAAGGAAGGCTGTAGCTTCAGTGGTGAAGCACGTTTTGAGCTACTTCAGTGGCAAGGAAAACACAAAGGCAGGACTTTGAACGGATATAATTCAGAGAACATTTATTAAAGAAACAAACTGAACAAAAGCTGGACAAGACACGCGAACATAAAACCTCAAGCAAAGTTATTGACTGACAAAGACATGGGGTGTGAAATTATACAAAGACTAATCAAAGACATAATGCGGGACACTTGGACAGCACAGTTGATGGGGAATGAAACACTAATGAAACGAGGGCGGAGTTACAGATGGGAGACACGAGGAGACAGAATGTAAACAAACACATGAAGGACACGTGGAACAGGATGACAACAAAACACAGGTACGAGAACACAAGACAAGACACGCCACGCCTATGGCGTTACAGTTAAAGCACCTCCAGCGGAAACTAAATGGACGACGCCATCATATTATTCAGAGTATTACATCATTCAGAACTGGAAAGGGTGTACATTTATTTGGGTGCACTGACAATATCTTAAACAGGAGCGCTTCACAAAGATTGACCGAAACTCAGCGAAAAAAGACATAAATAAATAAAATTGTAATTTTAATTCTAAATAATTTTAATATCCTACTACTATTTTCCTCTGACATATTCCTGGTAATTAGGCTACTTTTGCTGATGCTGTGACAAGGTTTATTCTATTGCGTGTATTTTAATGCAGAACTCTTCAGCTGCACTGACGGCACGCTCTCTGTAGTTATTTTGGTAAGAGTAACTCAAAAGTACTACAGGAGTCATGTAACACATTCCAATTTTAAAACAAGTAATATTGTAATGTAAGGCATTACCTTTAAATAACAGTAACAAGTAATATATAATGTATTACATTTTGGAAGTAACTTGCACAACACTGTTGTTAACCGCTACAACATTTAAAATCAGAATATATTCTTAACATATTTCTAGATGCTGAAGCTGGTATTTCAGGGCAACATAAAGTTCTTGTAACATTGTTTCTGTAATTAACAGAACTGTGTTTGTCTTGGCCTGTAACAGGGCAAACAAAAACTTAGTTGTGTAAGATGTTCTGATCTGTCTTGCCCGGCGTGGGAAGGCCAAACAGGTGGACCTCTTGCGACCAAGAGCAAGCAATATAACAATAAAAGCTGAGCTGAAAAAAACAAATCCCTCCTAATTCTAACACAGTTTTAAGACTTCCCCACCCTTCCCCGACTCACCAACTTCATTGACAAACTCAATGCGAGAGTTAATCTTTTGATTGATGGTTGTTCAAGTTGATGCAATAACAACTATTGTTGTTTGGGATTTTACAATTTAATTCTCTTAAACTCACTCTTTCCTTTCTTTCTGTCTTCCTGCAACTCCTATGAATGTGTGAATGCGTGTGGTTATGAGTTTAGTTCATGTGTATTAGGTTTATCCAATAAAGCCATATTTATAATTGAAAAGAGAAGTATCTTGTGTTTTGTGCTTACAAGTTAATGTCTTAAACTGCCGATTTTGCAGCAGTGCAGAGTTGATGTTATACGGCTCGTTCAGTGAATCGCAGACCGACTCCGCCGTAAAACAGTGATTCTGTGCAAATTCTCTACAGAATCTTAAATGATTCTGATTTGATTTATTTGTATTTTAGCTAATTTTGCCTTACAGTACTTACATTTTCCTGGAAGGGGACATTACTTCCATAACCCATTAATGATTGTATAAAAATCAACGGAGAATTGTATTACATTAACAGTACTTTTGGTGGCATACCTGTTCTTTGCTCCTGGAAGGGTGATAGTCCAGCTGTTTATTAAAGCCTTCAAGAAGTGTTAATCTCTCTGTGAGGGGGATCGTCCTCTCCCAACGAGGCTGGCTCCACTGACCCCTCGGATTCAGCTGCTGTCCAGCTCTACTAACACATCAATCCTTACCCATTGGCATGTACTCATTCTTTGGTACTCAGAGGACATGTTTAGCAAATCTGAAAATACAAAATATTTTAAAGCAGTTACTGAAAAATTCAATGTTTCATTTCATTTACAGACTTCAGCACGCTATTCTTGAGCTCTTCCTACATTTACTTAGCATTTCTGTATCTGATCAGGTAACTTACTTTCTGAAAGAAAAGGTTATATCAGGCAGTAAGAATAATTTTTGTATCATTAAACATACTGGGGTGCTATTCTCTACTGCCTTTTAAAGAATAGTATTGTATTCAATGCAATATTACAATAATTAAATCTAAATTTTTGGGGGGGCTTTAGCAAATTTATGTTTTATTTTTTTACTAAAAAAGTTATCTTTCACTAAATGTAGCTGTCGTTAAAAAAGTCTAGCAGTTACAATAGCACCTAGAAAATTAATTATTAGCTAGACAATTTGGAAAAAATCCCTGATTTATTACACCATGTTCTTGCATTAGCAAATTCAGCCAACATTTACAGCTGTTAATTATTGATTTGCTTGACACTTTATTAATATAATTTGACATATTTATTTTTTAAATAAAGATTGATGTGCTTGCTTTTTTATGGGTCTTGACTAGATGTGTAAAGGACATCAGTGGTCGTCTTTTCACAACGTCAAACTACTTGGGGCACTTAAATTAATTATTCCAGTATTAACCAAGGTGTAAGTACAATATTTATAGCATATTTCATAAGGTTTCATAGAGGTTCATGATGGACTATAAATGCAAAAAGATGTCACCTGCTGCTCATCCTGTCACAACCGAATCACAACAGGGTATATATTGAACTACACGCAGTTAAAATTCAAAGTAACAATTTGGGTGAACTATTTCTTTATTACTGGAAGCAATTTATGATCAAATTAATAATGTTTTTAAACATGCTGTTTGTTTTCATTTTCCAAGAAATGTGAGTTTTATCAAGACTACCATGGAAAGACGTGATGGTTACAATATTGGTGTCTTGTGCAGTTTTTTATTAGTTACCAATAAATGCATTTACCTGTATTGCCAGTAGATGTCATCCATGATCTTTCATGAGCTTTGTATTCTAGTTGAGCAGTAGTTTTCCAACCTGTCCTACAAGGACCCCTACCCTGCACATTTTGCATGTCTCACTTATCAGACAAAACTGATTCAACTCATCAGCTCGTTAGCAGAGACTGCAATACATGAATCAGGTGTGTCTGACAAGGGAGACATACAAAATGTGCAGGGCAGGGGTAGGACAGGTTTGAAAACCACTGTATTAGAGAAATCGCCTTGAAATGAATTTATTACAAATGTTCTCTCTAATGGCAGCTAGATATCCCCATGATTTGATATATTAAGATGTTTCTGATATATAGCCTAAGGTTTGACAGAGCTCTTTATGGTTTCAATTTATTTTGATGGTCCCTTTAATGTATTCTGTTGATTTTAAGTAACATTGCACCTACATATCTACTAACTCTCAGTGCTAGCAGAGTATTAATAGACTGGTAGGGTTAGGGTTTGAGTAAGTTGATGTGTACTTGCAAAGTTACTTATAGTCAGTAGAGTGTCTTTTGGGAGACCATCACAAAAAATAGTTAGCAGATGTTAATTAGAGAGTGTACTAATATTCTAATGAGAGTTAGTTGACATGTAAGTGCAAGGCTACTTATTGTCAATAGATTGTTCAAAAGGGACCATCAAAATAAAGTGTTACTGGTATTTTTATCACAATATCTTTTTTAGAACATGACATATATTCATTTAACCATTTTATTCTGCTCTTACCTGTTCTGAATTCCACAGGTTCTACAGTTTTGTTACTTTTGCAATAGATAGGCTTTCTAGTATTGCAAAAATAGTAATAACTGAAGCAACAGCTGTCTTCCACAAAGAAAAATATACCAGCTCCTTATGAATGCTGTTCTGTAACCTCACAGATGTTCACTTATGAATGTCTCTGCTTCATAAACTCTCTACATTAATATATCTAAAACTAATCTAGTTGCTCTACCATAAGCCGTCTCCAGCATTGTTTCAGCCCAGGACCTCCACATCCAGCATCTTCACCTCATCTGAGACCAGCCACCCAGACAGCTGCTACAACAATCGGTTTGTGTAACCAAAGAATTTCTGCACAAACTGACAAAAAACATCTTAGGAAAGCTCATATGCATGCTCGTTATCCTCATCAAGGTCTCGCCCTCTCTGATCAATCAATTCTTTGTGAAGGAGATGTGTTGCACTGGGTGAGGCAAATGTTGATCCCATCAGATACTGAGTGGTTTCCTCATACAAAGTCTAACAAAACAAGCCAATAGGTATTGGCATGCACTGATTGCATTCAGCTGCATCTGATCACTGTGTGAGTATAAGTGAGCAGCTGATGCATGCAACATTTGTCTTTTTGCTTCGGAGCCAAGTTGTGGTGAATCACTACTGCTCTCAACTTCATAGAGTGAGCAACAAGTATGGACGGTACTGCAAGAGGTCACAGTCTCGCAGCTTATCAAGGAGAGTTTGTGTTTGCAGCCACACAGGAGTGTGCGGTGGCCAGCTCCCCTGCATGCTTCAGCACTAAAAGAGCAATATGGATGATTGCGTATTTTTAAATATGTTGTTTAAGGATGATCATGATCACTGCCTGGGTGATCATGTGTCTGGGTGCTCAACACGCTGAGGATGCATTTGTGGATGGTGCATGTGCTCAGTGTGGGGACATGACAGTCTTGGAGCTGCACAAAAGATACCTCTAACATGGCGAAGTCCCTCTTCCACTGCTGCAATCCAGTATTTGTCTCGGTACCTGGGGCAGTGCTCTATCCGGTGTTGTCAGAGGTGATTTGAGGATCACAATGAGTGTACTGGCCATTTCCTTCCGTGCTCGTCTTGACAACCAGGTGTCGATCGCAGCATCGGAGGTCGTGGAAGGCACCTATTACTGCCTGAAACAAATCTTGTAGCTCCTCCGCCCTCACCACCCTCAGTGGTGGGGTTGCTTTGGGGTATGCGGCATTCTCTCTGTGTAGCAGTCCATGGCCATGCAACTATGTTCAACGGCCGCTATCACTCTGCGGGGTGACCAGTGTCTCCCCTCGTGAGCTTGTAAGTAGTCACGGGGTTTAACTGGCAGTGCTTCTAGAGCTTGAGGGGAGGCGGCCTCTGCCCTTCATTAACTTTGTGCTGTGATGAACCTCACGCTTCAAGCGACGAAGGTGAGTGCACAGTCTCTAGGTCATGCAATGTCCATATTAGTGGTCCAGGAGCACTGCAGCTTCCATACCGGCAGTCCTTCTGCCTGCTCATCGCTGTGGGTGCCCCCCTGCAGCCGTCCACGCAGCTGCAGCAGCCTTCCACCAGGCCATGCCGTGGATGCCCCGCCCATCCAGGCCCCCACTAAACCCATCGGTAAGCACAAGTGCAAGAGGCCCTGATACGGGTGACCCAGCGATGAAGTATATAGCTCAGCAGGAGATGGTGACTGCACCACTATCTTCCCTGGCAGAGGGCCAGGTGGAGAATCCTTTGTTTCTTTTCCGCCCAGCAGCCAGCAGTACCCAAAACTTCACTGAAAGGGCAATTTCCTCAAACTCTCAGCGATCAACCTGAAGGATGCATACTTTCATGTTTGATCCTCCTGCAACACAGGCCATTCCTGCAGTTCACCTTCGAGGGTCAGGCTATCAGTACAAGGTCCTGCCCTTTGGGCTGTCTCTTGTCTTTTCCAAGGTCATAGAGGTGGCCCATGTTCCCCTGAGGGAACAGGGGGTGTGCATTCTCAACTATGTCGACGACTAGCTCATACTTGCACAGTCTCGTGATCAGTTATGCGTTCACAGGGATTTGGTGCTCAGACACCTCAGGCACCTGGGTCTTCAGGTCAACTGGGAAAAGAGCAAACTCGTTCCAATGCAGAGGATCTCTTTTAGCGGCATGGAGTTGGATTCGGTCAACCAGACTGCACGCCTCACCCATGAACGTGCTCAGTCAGTGCTGAACTGCCTCAAGGCTTTATCAGGCAGGACAGCTGTACCAGTGAAACAATTTCAGAGGCTACTGGGGCATATGGCAGCAGCTGTGGCGGTAGTTCTGCTTGGTCTGCTTCATTTGAGACCGCTACAGCACTGAATGGCACGAGGTACGAGTGGCGACGCAGTGCTTACTAGCTTCAGATTACACTGGCCTGCCACAGAACCTTCAGCCCGTGGTCAGATCCCTTATTCCTTCGGGCGGGAGTGCCCCTGGAGCAGGTGTCCAAGCATGCCGTGGTATTCACAGATGCCTCGGCCACAGGGTGAAGTGCGACGTACAGCGTGCATGCAGTATCAGGGATATGGACAGGTCCCCAGCTGCACTGGCATATCAATTGCCTTGAGTTGCTGGCAGTACACCTAGCCCCAGGGATGCCTCAGAAGGCTCCTGAGGAGAAGGGTGCTCTGATCCACATGGACAACACTCCAACCGTTGCATATATCAACAGGTAAGGCAGTTTATGCTCCTGTCAGATTTCACAACTTGCCCCTCACCTCCTTCTCTGGAGTCAGAAGCATCTGAAGTACCTTCATGCCATCTAGATACCTGGTACCTAAAGACTCGTCTTCAGATGATCTAATTGAGAGTGTATGTTATATGTTGATATCTTTGCAACATTCAGTGTTCCCTCCAATACGATCAATACACCATTGGTCGTTGACCCACTGGAGGGGTTACCTCAGGAGGTTACAAAAAGCCTACGCAGCAGAAACTCTCTTTCTCTTCCTCTTTTTCTACTCTTCTTGATGCCGGAACCTAAGTCCATAGGCCTGATGCATACGCATCGAAGGAGGTTCTTCGTATTCACTGCAACACAGGCTGCCATCCTTTGAGACACTAAGAGGATGATCAAACTCCAGGCAAAACTAAGTTCTACACCAGGCCTAAGCCTTGAATTTTCATGTATCTCAAGATCCATGGATTGCAACAGATCTCTCTCTCAGCTCTGTTTTCATCGACCGAGCACCAGAGTCAGGACCTCTTTTGGAATTCATTACTCTTCGAACCAGGAAGACATGATTGCCAAACCAAAACCTTGGAACCATCAGGACTTCGAGACTGCATCGGACCTTAACCAAAGAGGAAATGCAAGTATTGTACATATAACTAAACAAAACAGAGGTTTAATATTAGTTATGGCACTGATGGTTTTACAGGTGGTCAACTGACTTCACTTTTCATAACTTCAATTCTAGCTCTTTGTTAATGGTTCACCCTTAAGCCTTGCTTTGCACTTTCCCTTTAGTGTGAATGTATGTATACATGTTAACGCAGAGTTAACAAAACTTTTGCACAAATTACATGAGTTTCTGATTCTGCCTTGCAAATAAGTGTCCCTTTACAATTTCGGCCCTTGCTACATGCTCTAATGGTATTTTTCTGTGGCCAAGAAAATATCCATTTTAATTACACTATGTGTTCGCTGAATGAACAGATTAGTTGTTGATAACTCTGCTACAGTTACTACTGGCAGATAATATAAATAATTGCAATTAATCATAATAGTAATTAGTAATTTTTTATAAATAGTAATTATTTATATACATATTTCCCTTATTGAGCTAAAATATGTTACAGCACCCACGTCCAGACCTGTGGAAACTTCTTCCTTATAGGAAGGATCAGGACATTGCACTGGAAGGGGGCAGCTCCTGTGGCGCTTTGGTAGGGATCCTGATTCATCGGTCACCAATGTGACTCATAGTGAATGACTAAAAGGGAAAAGAGACATCACGTCCCTTCACCACAGCCACTGTACCCCAGCTGAGCTGATGGGCCTAGCTTGGCTGCTCAGAAAAAACATAAATGATGCATGCACCAGTTGCTCACTTATACTCACACAGTCATCAGTTGCAGCTGGATGCAATCAGAGCATGCCAATGCCCATCCCTGTTGAAATCCTAATTCATCGTACAGCGACATGACGTCTCTGTTCCCTCCTTCAGGGAATGAGGGTTACATATGCAACCGAGACAATCTTTGAGTTCAGCTAATGACAAATGGGGCAAAAACAAGTATTGGGTTTATAATTTTGGTCAGTGAACAAGAAATATCCATGTAATACTAAATATTGTGGTGGGCAATCGGTGGCCTTCAGGTAAAAAAATAATGTATTATTTGGCAGAAACATGGCAGATGGGGTAACATCTTTGTGTGGAATAAAGCAGCGGTTTTAGCATTAGAAAGGGAGCAGTTTATTGAACAAAATCCTGGATTTGCAAAAGAACAAAATGCTCAAATCAACATTTTGTGAGTAACCTTTCAGTGTTTCTTTTCTTTGTATTTATTTATTTATTTATTCATTCATGTAACCTTAAAATGCATAAAAGTAACTATTGTTTAGTATATTCTATTATAGGCTTTATAAAAAGTATAAATAAGATGCATAAGAAGTGTACTTAAACAATTTAGCTTCGAGTTATGTAAGGGATAATGTAAATAAGCGAAATAAGCCCCGATAGTGTGATCAGGACCCGACGCGAAGCGGAGCCTCTGCATTATCCCGCATATTATACAGCTACTTGCCACATAAGGAAAAAAACCTGTACATGAATATGAATTTTAAACATTTTATTGGCATATTTGTTTTAAATTAACATTTTCATCCTTCCGTGAAACTATATAGTACCACGTGACTAACATTCAAACGTTAGTAAGACAATTTATAACATCTACATATGTGAATATATGACAACGGATGTATTTTAAATTTTCTGTCATCTTGATGATGGTTCATTGGCCATTTGGTGCATTAAAGCACCTGACTTAACCATTTAATATATAGTGCAGCACCTATTCTCCCTTGGACGAGGTAATGAGGTCGCTGACCTCCTCTCAGACTATAACTGACAGGTCTTAATGCGGCACATGGAATTCTTTGAGGAATAAGGTTGGAGTGGTTCACTGCTTTATATATCATCAAGCTGGATCATACATGACGTGAGGTGATTTGGAAGAAGAGAGTAATGCATGCTGGGAAATCAGGCGTGTTCATTGCTGCCCTGTGGTGTTTCACAGCAGAGTGGAAGGGGAGGTTTGTAATCGCTTCTTCTCAGTAATTATAGTGTGATAGAGGAACAGGGGAATAACACATTGAGGAAGAGCTACATGTCACTGAATTTAATCTAATAATTTTGTTTCTTTGTTTTACGAGAGCTCTCTGTCTTGCCACTTGCTCTCTTGCAAACACACACCACTTACTCCAGAAACTTAAGATAGATGCTACATCCTTTTGTTTAATAGTTTGAAAACTGTATCACACAATTTATATCCCTTATTAGCCTTCATTATAAATAAGTGTGGTGTAAAATCAAATTCACTATAAAGTATGCAAACAGACTTAGTGTCATTTTCTTTCGCCATAGACCATAGAATTTTTTAGAGCTGGAAAGAAATGGTGCATGTACTCAAGCACTCAGAAATGACAGCAATGATCAATCATGAATACACAATACACAAAAGGGGGTTTCACAGTAATTCTAAAGCCATGAGTACACTGAATCCTGGAATACCTTGCCTCACACAGCTTGTTTTTTTACTGAGGGTAGACATTTGATCCTGGGTATTCATAAACTAACATTTCCTAAATTTCATTATTCATGTTTCAGTTTCATTATTTACACAAAACCAACATACCTGACTAAATTATTGCTTGAAAATTGTGCAGCCTTATATGTATTGCAGACTGTACTATAAATTATATATATATATATATATATATATATATATTTTTTTTTTTTTTCCCTCAATGATGACTGTTCAGACAACACATTCTTAATTTTAGCAATTTCCAAGCATCTATTTGTAACATTTACTGCATTGTTTCATTCTGTACAAGTCTGATTGCAATATGGACATAACACAGCACACTCTCTAATAGCAAAGAGGTATATTAAATATAATTTTTCAAACAACATTCCAATTTATCATGCATGTCCACTGCTGCATCTTGCAAGTCTCAGCAGTGTCAGGAAAACAACATTATTGTTCCAGAACTTTTCTAATTTGTCTAATTAATTGGATTTACTTGCATTAGAACAATAGTGGCATAACCCTCAGGTGTTTTACTTTTCTTTTTGATCTCTCTTTTTTCATATTATTTTCTGAAAGTCATTTTACAGTCTCCCATTCTACTTTAAAATGTTAATTAAATGAGCAGTGTTTGCTAATGAGCTGAATGATACTCAAAAAGAATTCCATACTCCCTGCACTGTCTTTGCTTGCCATATATTATGCCTCAAATTATGTTGTTTTTTGAGCAAACACAAGCTATTTTTTATAGTATCATGGAAACTTGGACTTTTCTGAAGCCATTTCTGAAAGCTCCTGGCTCTTTAAGACAACATGTTTATCACAAGCTATTATAGTGTGCTGTTTAATCTGCACATTAAAATGCACGATTGCAAGCTAATCAGTTGTAACAACAAAAGATGCAAGCCCTTATATTAACAAGCAACATCTTTTTTAGAATTGATGTTTCTGACATAACAGTACCTGACATAACAAAACATTGCTTTGCAACAAAAATAATGAGCTGCTGATAGTGGCAGTGATGTTGAACAGGCCAAATTGATATTACAGCTGGAACATTGAATTGACTAATCATGATTTGTCCATTTTATAATAATTCAAGCTATTTTGTTTTTGCTACATATCTTGTGTTTTGGTAAACTAAAATGTTATTTTCTTTGACTAAATTTATGTTTGTTTTTTTAATTGCAATGTCAAAGCAAACTACCATCACATTCTCCCTGTCACACCCTTGTCTTCATTCTATGTCACAGTTTTGTTTTTGTTTTAGTGTTTCCTTATTTGGTCTTGTTCCTGTTCCTGTTTAGTTGATTAGTTAACCCATACCACCTGTGTTCCTCACCTGTCCTTCATCTGCACCTGTGTATTCTGTCCTGTGTGTCGATTGTCAAGGTTATGTTGGATGTGTGTAGTTCTTTGATTGTCTACTGAATTCAAGTAAAGTTTACAATTTACCTCATCGCTAGGTCTCTGCCTGTTGCCAACTACAACATCTGTGACACTCCCAGTGAAATGAGCATAGCATTTCCATTTGTTCAGCCCATTCAAAAGGAAATTTGAAGATAATTACATACAAATTATATTGACTATTAAAAAAAAATTGTATAATAAAAACCATAATATAAGTAGGATTCTGAATGACTTTATAACATTTCTAATTACTAAGAGAAACTATAATTATAGTCATTATTCAAAAAAATCTTCGAGAAGTGATTATTACAAGAGTGTTTCCCATCATAAGATGAAAAGTCATTATTTTGAAAAAATTCCTCATTATTGTTAAGTCTTTAAGGTTACACTTTATTGTAGGGTGTCCATGTTGCAATTATGCATTAAAGTACTGAATAATATTAATTACCTACATTTACTTACACTATGTATAGGATTAGGGTTTGGAATGTATACATGTATGGTTACTTGCAAGTAATTAAGCATCATTTAGTGTTATTGTAATAGTGTCATGAGTCTGACTTCTGTGGCTCTCTTCGGCATTCATCACCGGAAACCTTCACCGGAATACTAACATTCCTACATGGACCCATTTCGCCCACGTACCTTGGTAATTTCTGCTACAGGTGTTGGAGATCATCCCCCCTTTATAAGGCATTGCCTTGCGGGATACCCCGACCTTCTGCCTGAACTTTTGGATTATGATACTCACTGGATATCTCGGCCTTTCTGCCTGGACTCTGGTATTTGAAACTGTCTTGTCTCTGTCTAGTGGTAAGTCAAATTCTGTCAATCTCAGAAAACATGCATCCATGCACTTACCCAGTTACTCTTATTGCTAAAGGAGTATTCATTTCTGTCGCTGCCCTAATAGATTCTGGATCAGCTCGAAATTTAATTTCTGGGCATCTAGCACGACGGCTGTAAATTGACACAGTACCCACAGACAGAAGGTATCAATTTCAATCTATCACTGAGAAACTCTTGTCTGATCAAGATGTGCAGCGTCCAACTCCAAGAGAACTCCAAGAGAACACAAATTGTATTTAAAGCTGAAAAATGTTCCTTCCATCAGCTCTCCACTCAGTTCCTAGGCTACAACATTGATCCAGCGGGCGTGGGTATGAACCAAGGCATAGTAGAGGCTATCACCAACTGGCCAGTACCTACTACTGTGAAGGAGTTACAAAGATTCCTGGGTTTCTCAAACTTCTATCGACGATTTATAGAAGGGTACAGTATGTTTGTCAGTCCACTCACCTCATTGCTGAAGGGGAAGGGGAAACCAAAGACTCTGACTTGGAAGACTGTCATGCCTTCCACCGTCTCAAATCCGCTTTCATTTCAGCTCCTATCCTGATTCATCCGGATCCCAAGAAACAGTTAATCTTAGAGGTTGATGCCTCAACTACAGCAGTAGGAGCCATACTTTCTCAGCAGCAGGGGAACCCACCGCAACTGAAGCCTGTGCGTACTTCTCCAGGAAACTAAACCTGGCGGAGAGAAATTATGATATTGGAAACATAGAGCTCCTCGCCATCAAGCTGGCTCTCGAAGAATGGAGACATTGGCTGGAGGAGTCTGTTCAACCATTTCAGGTACTAACCAATCATAAAAATTTACAATATTTAAGAGACGCTAAGAGATTTAATTCACGTCAAGCCAGATGGGCCTTATTCTTTACCAGGTTCCAGATGCTCTTTCTCATCTCCATGCCCCTGAAGAAGAGCCCAAATCTGTGGAACCTAGAACCTCCTAAATGATCAGTTCTGGTGGCCGCGGATGGAACAGGACATGCAGAGGTACGTGAGAGGATGTCGGGAATGTGCCATGTCTAAATCCCCAAGACACTCACCTGCAGGAAAACTGGTACCTCTTCCCACGCCTAACCGCCCCTGGTCACACCTAGGGGTCGACTTTATCATGGACTTGCCTGCCTCTGAAGGTAACACATGCATACTTGTCATTGTTGACAGATTCTCAAAGTTTTGTTGTCTCATCCCTCTGAAAGGTCAGTCCACTGAATGGGAAGTGGCACAACAACTGAATCAAGTATTTCGGCCATATGGACTCCCAGAAGACATTGTGTCTGACAGAGGACATCAGTTCATTTCCAGAGTGTGGTGGGCATTCTTC
>JAUYWG010000206.1:219816-230763 GCA_034779775.1 Enteromius afrohamiltoni | reverse complement strand
TACTTACCTCTGTGCTTACCTGTTCTCCTCCATTGTGCTCCGTGATCCTCTGTGTCTCCTTCCAAGTCTCCGTGAATGTTGACAGAACCGGGCTAATATGCTCATACTTCCTGGTTCTAGTAAGGACTCTAGCCATATAGCTACATAACTGAGTATCATCAGCATAACAGTGAAAGCTAACACCATGTCTCCTGATATTATCTCCCAAGGATAACATGTAAAGCGTTAAAAGTAACAGCCCTAGTACTGAGCCTTAAGGTACTCCATATTGCAATGGTCACTGTTTCGCTGATTTAAGTGTGTATCTTGGTTTTAAACACAGAAAAGTAACTCCATATTGGCCCAAACCGTACAGAGAAGTTTAACGATTCATGTGAACACTCAAAAAGACAATTATGACCATGGCAAACCAGGTAAGCAGTGTCTGTATAGTTTCCTAAGAAATTACAGAGCAACACCACATGGAACCACCCGAAAATCAACAGCAGAATTAAAATTTGGAAGAAAGATCAATACCACACTACCCCTAAATCCACAGGGCCGGAAGAAAACTGCCCTCAGCAATATGGACCACGTTGCAAAACAACTAATGAAAATATATGCAGATCTTCAAAATGAAAGAATCCAGAAACAAAGTAGGTGTGATCTTGGGTGCGGCTGTTAACTGGCGCCGGCGGACAGTCGCAAACACTGCCTTATGTGTCTGGGCATCGAACACGCTAAGGCAGCGTTTGTGGATAAGTCATGATCCGCTTGCGGTAAGATGACCATTGCGGAGCTGTGGCCCAGGCTCCACTACCTCGAGCGTGGTGGGGTCCCTCTTCCGATCCGGAGTGGGAGGAGCTGGGCTTAAGGTGACAGTCAGGAATTCTTCTTAGAGTGTGCCTCCTGTCACCCACACTCCGTCACCGGTGGAGTTCCCATTGGGGCTTTCCGGGCCAGAAATGGTTTTGGAAGTCACCTTTGGTGCTCCCCCGATGACCGGATGTCTGTCGCAGCATTGGGAGGAGAGTTTGACTCTGGAGAGGAGGCGGAGGCCAGTGTGGCATCCACTGGGCATTCTACTGTCCCCGACACCAATCCGGAGCTCGTGGCTATGCTTTCCTGGGCCGCCAGGAAAATCTCGTCCATCTCGTCCCGAACGCACCCGGTTGGATGATTGGTACCTTGGTGTGGCTCGTGCTGGTGCACAGGGTCCCACTCCGGTGCCATTCTTCCCAGACTTGCATGATGAGCTCACTCAATCGTGGAAGGCACCTTTTACTGCCAGGAAGCGGTCGAGTGGCTCATCCTCCTTCACCACGCTTGACGGTGGAGCAGCCAGGGGCTATACAGGGGTCCCCCAGGTGGAGAGGTCTGTTGCGATGCAACTGTGTCCTCAGGCCTCTACCTCCTGGCAGAACAACCCTTTGCTCCCTTCCCGGGCATGTAGACATTCATCGGGTCACATCCTCAGTACTTGAGCGAGCTCTTATCACATTATAGTCCTCCATGTCTGCTGCGTTCTCAAAACTCTGGCAATTTGATAATACCTAGAATATCAAAATCTACTGCAGGTGGCAGATCTTTTCCCTATTTAGCACCCAAACTCTGGAACAATTTACCAAATACTGTTCGGGAGGCAGGCACACTCTGTCAGTTTAAATCTAGATTAAAGACACATCTCTTTACTCTGGCTTACACATTACACACTGATAAACATTTATTAATCAAATCCGATAAAGGAAATTAGTTGCTGGGCGTCCGGCCAGAGGAGAACTGGACCCAGATAAGCCTGGTTCTCCAAAGGTTTTTTTTCCCATTTTCTCATGTATGGAATTTTGGTTCCTTGCCACTGTCACCTCTGGGTTGCTTAGTTGGGGACACCAGATTTCCAGGGATTACCGTCGTCTTGACTACAGAGACTGTCTCTGCATTTGATAAATAATAATTCTCGTCATTTTACATTACCATTACTCTGTTGTTATATTTGATAATGTTCAGTGCTTTGCTACAATCTGTATTGTTAAAAGAGCTATATAAATAAAAGTGACTTGACTTGACTCCGCTCAAGGAGAAATGGGTTTGCATTCTCAACTACCTCGACGATTGGCTGATACTAGCACAATAAAGAGCTCAGTTGTGCGAACACAGGGACCTGGTGTTGCAACACCTCAGCCTGTTGGGCCTTCGGGGTCAACTGGGAGAAGAGCAAATTCTGTCCAGTGCAGAGGATCTCTTTTCTCAGTATGGAATTGGACTCTATCGCACAAACAACATGCCTCACCGAGGAACGCACTCAGTTGGTGCTGGACTGCTTGATTTTGTTCAAACGCAGGACGGCGGTTCCACTGAAACAATTTCAGAGGCTCCTGGGGCATATGGCTGCAGCCACAGTGGTCATCCCGCTGGGACTGCTCCATGTGAGACTGCTTCAGCACTGGCTTCACAATCAAGTCTCGATGTGGCCTTGGAAACGCGGCACGTTCCGGGTTCAGATAACACCGGCCTGCCGTGTAGCCTTTTCCCCGTGGTCAGACCTGACTTTTCTATGGGCAGAATTTTAGTTCAACTCGGACTCCTTTCCACGTCTCTCCTGGATAATGTTTGGCAGGTGTTTGGCATTATCTGACCTTTTTAAACTGTGAACAGACGCTAGTTCAACGTGAAGTCTTACTCACCCACGGTAGTAATTCTGAGCGTTATTTCTTGATTGTATTTCTGGTTCTGACTCTGATTGTTTATTCACTGTTGATTCTCGCTGCCTGCCCTAACCTTTTGCCTGTTCTACGACCATGATTATCTGCCTCGTCTCTGATTATCCTGTTACCCGTGTACCAAACTCTGCCTGTTGACTAGGCTCCATTAAAGCTTTTGCAAATGGATCCAAACGCTCCCAGTGATCATTCACAGAAGACTTTGCCAGAACCGGATCCAGTGGCTTTATATCAAGTCTTCACCGAGGTGAGCCGCCAAGCTTCAGTACAAGCTTCACATCAGCAACAGCTGGAGAAATTAACTAAAATCACGGAGGATTTGGCTCTCTCTGTTCAAGCCCTCACTACCGCATTGATTCCGCCTGCCAGGGAAATGAATGTAATATTTGTCTAATATATCTGTTTTAGGATGCATGAAATTGCATTATTATTTAAAACTGCTCAAATTAGTATTGCTTTCGTTATGCTGTGTGTTTTGACTTAATGATTCAAATGAATATTTTATGCAAGGACATTTTCAGTTAGAGCCTTGTCAAAATATGCAGCACTATACAATTACTATTCCGACTATTGAAAGACATGATATGACATTTGTGCTTTTTTTGAACATATTAATACTAAAGTCTTATTACATTGTATTGAGCACAAACTGCTACAATTATATGTAAGCAAGCATGTACATGCAAGTTTGTATTTCTGAGAAAATAAGGTTTATACATGGTTAATAATAATAAAATGTAAAAAAAAATAATAAAATAAAATAATAAAAGTCACTGAAATTAGAAAAACACATACTGAGCACTTTCTAACAAAGCTTTTTAGAACTGGATGTGCATCAACTCTTCTTAAGTGTTCTGGATCCAAACTGGAACTTGTGAAATCCTAGTTACCACGGGATTACAATCCCATGGTAGGAACAGAACAAATAGGAACAAAATTAGCATAGCTGCTGTTCAAACTAAGAAAATGAAGATTTGTTAAACTAAAAATTTTATTAAGCAAAAAGATTAATAATGAACATCTGATCAGATATAACTGCAGGAAAAGTTGAGATGCATTATTTGAATGCTTGGCTAAAAGGATGCGTCTTTAATCTAGATTTAAACAGAGAGAGTGTGTCTGAACCCTGAACGTTTTCAGGAAGGCTGTTCCAAAGTTTGGGAGCCAAATATGAAAAGGCTCTACCTCCTTTAGTGGACTTTGCTATTCTTGGTACTACCAACAGTCCAGAGTTTTGTGCGCTTAGGGATCATGATGAATTGTAGCGTGTTTGAAGACTAGTTAGGTACACAGGAGCTAAATCATTAATTGCCTTATAGGTAAGAAGTAATATTTTATAGCTGGTGCAGAATCTAATAGGTAGCCAGTGCAGAGACTTTAAAATTGGGGTAAAATTATCATATTTTCTTGTCCTGGTAAGGACTCTAGCAGCTGCATTTTGGACTATCTGTAGCTTGTTTATTGAAGATGCAGGGCAACCACCTAGTAGTGCATTACAATAGTCCAGTCTAGATGTCATGAATGCATCAGAAAGGGGTAACATGTTTTATAGCTTTGCAATGTTTCTAAGATGGAAGAATGATGTTTTTGTAACTTGAGAAATATGACTTTCAAAAGACAAGTTGCTGTCTAATATAACACTCAGACTTTAGTGGAAGTAACAGGACATCCATCTAGTTGTAAATTGTAAGTCAAAAGATTTTGTGTATTGTTTTTTTGTCCAATAAGTAGTATCTCTTTAATAGCAGGAAATTATTCGGCATCCAATCTTTTACATGTTTAACACACTCTGTTAATTTAGAGATTAGAGACGTTTAATCTGGTCTTGTTTAGATATACATATAGTTGAGTATCTTCAGCATAACAATGAAAATTAATCCCGTGTTTTCTAATAATATTACCAAGGGGCAGCATGTATTTTGAAAATAGTAGAGGACCTAGGACAGATCCTTGTGGCACTCCATACTTTACTGGTGATAACTGCGATGACTCCCCATTTAAATAAACAAAGTGGTAGCGATCAGACAGGTATGATCTAAACCATACCTGGATACCTGCATAATTTTGTAGTCGATCTATTAGTATGTCATGATCTATAGTGTCGAACGCAGCATTAAGATCAAGTAAAACTAGCAATGGCCATCTTGTCCATTGTTCACCCAGCCCGGGGAATGGAGGAAGCCCTTGGAGTAGGCAGTGAAGGATCATTTCAGCCCCAAACATCCTGCCTTTTTTTGGGTTATGGTCAGTCAATCTATTACGCTGGTTCAATGGACGATGGAGAGAGCAGGAGATTGTAGAGTAGAATAAATACGTTTTTAAATAATAATCCAAAAACATGAGAAGAGCAAACATTTAACACAAAAAGCTTAACATTTACATTGACTGACAAACAAGAAATCAAAGCACATGGTATTTATACAAGACAAACTGATTACTAAGGGCACAACAGCTGGGGAAAACACAGGTGGAACATAATCAACCAATAATCACATAATGACACAGGAAGGACCAAATATGGGCAACAGGAAGACACAAAATGAAACCAAAACAGAAAAAAGTGAAAACGTAACTAAAAACAGACAATGAACGTAACATCAACAAGTGCCTTAACATTTAATTACTTGATTTTAGATGTTTTTTTTTAAAGTTGTAAATACAGGCTAATATGATATTCTATGTCCAATCAGTGCATAAAACAAGCAAATGTCAGCTGGTTATTAGAGTCAGGGATTACATTTCATCATGGCCATATTCTAAACATACACAGTGTAATCCTACTGTTTCAAAAACTTACATTTTCTTATATTCACTCATAATATATTTTAAAATATGCATAAATAGGTCAAGAACATAACAGACAAAAAAGAATAAAATAAAATTAAAAAGTTGGTGGGATTTTTCTTCTTCAAACCATGTTTAATTTCTGACTGAAAAAATTGTGAATGAAAATAGCTAATTGAAAGTTCAGTGCACAAATAATCTAAAGAAAAATGAAACTGTTCTTTTAACTTTAGGTAAGTTTTAGGTAAGAGTCCCAGTGTGCAAAGGTTCGTAAAGACAGAATGGAGTGAATTTGGTGTAGAAGAACTTGAGCCTGGCATACACAGAACTCTGGCCTCAACCCCATTAAACCCTTGTTGATGAACTGAAATGAAAACTACAAGCCAAACCTTCTCAGCCAACATCAGTGCCTGACCTGACCTCAGTAATTCTCTGCTGAATGAATGGGCAAAAATTCTCACAGAAACAAAAAGGTGTTAGCTGTTTATAGTAGCTGCAAAGCAGGACTCCATACACTCTCAGATATAAAGGTACGAAAGCTGTCACTGGGGTTGCACCTTTTCAAAAAGTACACTTTTGTACCTATTATATATATATATATAAAAGTGATTGATTGATTTATAACTTGGTAGTCAATGGGACAGCATCCCAGTTTTCATCCATAAAGTGAATCCAAGGATGAATTAAGCTTCTTGAGCAACATAGGGGTAAGTTATTGACAAAATTTTCTTTTGTAAAGAACCCTTTAATACACTGTCAGAAATATGTACCTTTTCAAAGAGTACGTATTAGTACTTAAAGTGTACATATTTGAACCTAATAGGTACAAAAGTGTACCTTTTGAAAAGGTGCAACCCCAGTGACAGCTTTCGTACCTTTATATCTATATCTATATCTATATCTATATCTATATATATATATATATATATATAGTACTTTTAACAGTAAGCAAAGCACTGAACATTATGAAGTATCAAATGCAGAGATGGTCTCTGTAGTCAAGACGACGATAATCACTAGAAATCAGGTGTCCCTAACTAAGCAAGCCAGAGGCGACAGCAGCAAGGAACTAAAACCCCATCCATGAGAGAATGGGGAAAAAAATCTTGGGTGAACCAGGCTTAGTTGGGGCCTTAGTTGGGACCTTAGTTGCAGGTTCCTAAGATCGGGGCGTGGGTAGCAAATGGTACCCATCCCCTGAGAAAGAAGGTCCTTCCTCAAGGGGATCTCCAGAGAGGGGCTGCCGTAAGGAACATGAGGTTGGCAAACCAGGTCCGGGAGGGCCAGTAAGGACTTGCTTCTCGTCCTCCCTGATCTTGCACAGGGTCTGTGCAATGAGGCTCACTGGGGGAAAGGCGTACTTGAGCCCAGGAGTCCAGCTGTGTGCCAGTGCATCCCTCCCGAGTGAATTCGACTCATGGAGGGAATAGTACAACTGGCAGTGGACAGACTCGGGGGAGGCGAAGAGGTCTATCTTGGCCTCACCGAAGTGGCTCCAAATCAGCTGGACTACCTAAGGGTGGAGCTGCATTCTCCAGGGTGGGTGGCCTGCCGTGAGAGCTGATTGGCTGCACGGTTGAGTGTCCCTGGAATGTGAACAGCGTGCAGTGATTTCAGCCGCTTGTGACTGCACAGGAGCAGATGGTGGGTGAGTTGTGACATGTGGCGGGAACGTAGGCCGCCTTATCTGTTGTAGAGGGGAATGCCATTTGACACTCCCAGAGTGCAGTAACCCACTCTAACGCCTTCCCAGTTAGCAGTGAGCAGACCAGTGAAACTTTAGCGTCATCATCGGAGAAACATGCTGACTGTGATTTCATGTAAATCTCGCACTGGAGTAAAAACCCTTTGCACTTTCCTGGGGAGCCATCGTATTTCTCCGGAAGTGCCAAGCATGCGGGATTCGAGGCAGATGGAGCGGGCCGAGGTGCTGGTGTAGTGGGAGGATCCGCGGGCCTGTTCTGGGCAGTCGTGGTGGCGGTTAAGGCCTGGATGGAGCTCACAGGATCCGCAGTCAGCGAGGTAAGTTTCTCCAACTGTTGGCGGTGAGTCAGAAGTTCCGTGGCTTGGCGGCTTACTTCGTCGATCACCTGACGCATAGTTGCAGGATCCGGTTCAGGCGAAGTCTGCTGTAATTAATCTCGGGAGTCATTTGGATCCATATGCAACAGGTTTAATACTCGTAGTCAGACAGGCAAAGTTCAGGATACAGGCATACAGATTTATCAGAAAACAGGCAAAACTCGTAGTCTGAAAACAGGCAGTAAGGTCGGGACAGGTGGCAATAAATCGGAAAACAATACACAGGCAGAAATCAAACACGGAAAGGCAAAACAGTCAATGAAAAACGCTCTGAAACGATAGCCGGGGCAAATCAAGACTTTGCATTTGATCTAGGCCAAAGCCAGAGCTTAAATACTACAAATCTTCTACTACTACTAGAAACTTTTATCCCAGATTAGATTTGACAGTCTTTTATAAGCATTTTAATTTTATGTGGGACAATAATGCAAAAAATAGTTCATGTAAAAAAGAATGAAACTAAAAAACAATTCTAAGCCATTCAGTGTCCATCACAATCCCTCATTCTGGAATTTGTCCGCCCCTCATAAGAGTTGAAAAACTCATCTAATCTGTTGTGTACAAGAGCAGATGGAGTCTGGTGATGTATAGTTCTGTGTGTACTGCTCTGCTGTGCTGAGGGGAGCATCATTAGCGCCTTCTGCCTCTTCCATCCGTCATTGTGGACAGGATGGTTTGATTGACAGCTATGGCTTCTTACTCTAGTGCTGCATGAGAGTGGGGCTGTATGAAGACATCTATCCTGAAGCAATCAAATTTCAGGACATGCAGAGCCTGTATTTAATGCACCACCAGAAGGGGTTAAAAGATCCTCCCTTCAGAAGAGCAGAGCTCTATTTCAAATAGATGCCTTTTACTTCATTCACTTTGAAATAGTGTGAAATTTACATACCTCAGAAAGGAATGCAATTTTTCCAGTATAATTTTTTTTTCAGTGAGCATGGTCCCCATCAGCTTTTTGTCAAATGTTCTCTTTGCTGGAAGGATGGACATCGATAACCAGTGGGTGAGTGCCAAGAATAGTCAGCCTCCATTTTAAACTCTTCACTGGCATTGATGATGTTGAAGCAAGACAATTCCAGAAGCCAGGACAGCTCTACTGCAATTGTAGACCTACAATGTGTGACTGCAGGGATTTTATGTTTCTGTAAAGTTAGGAAAATAAGGGTCTCAGAGGTGGTATATACAATAGAATGTCAAATAATTAAATAAAAGTCACTTTTCATCCTGATGACGATACAATTTGTGCAAATTATGCTCATAATATATATCATAATTTATAAAAGTGATACACTGTATAAGACATAAATCTTAGGTTTATACGGACTATTTATTTTTGTTATTTGTATCTATCCTCATAAGTTTGTGAGTTATAATTACTTAAAAATTAGAACAGAAATGAGAACAGAGTGTTTTACAGTTGCTGTATTGCAGTGTCATGGAGGCCACAGAAGTCTGGACTCTATAACTCATTGGAAACTAAATGGTCCTCTGATTTGGAATGGGTCTTATGATTAATAGGTTATTTTCTTTGCAGATAATAACCTTTTATATTATGTCATTTAAATGCATATGAATGCTTTTTGGGTGGTATTTTTTGTTTTGTCTTTCATTTAATTCTTATTATATAACTATAACTTAGTTATATAATAAGTAATATAATAAGTAATTATATAACTTAGGAACTATAACTGTGTGCTCACTCCAGTATGTTTAAGCTTATCCTACAAATCACTTCTTCACTGAGTAGCCTGAATCTCCAAACCTGCTCCTGGAGAGCTACTTGCCAGCAGTCCTCAGTTCCAACACACCTGCCTGTAATAAGAAAAGAAAAACCTATTGTTTCACTACATCATCTTTTCTATGTAATATTGGTGAACTAAACAATTTACACTTTAAATTAAAATAACTGGAATCAATTGAAGTGACATAACCTGTTCAAGACCTGCCTTGAACTACTTTAGTGTACTTCCCTGAAAACAACTTCACACAGGTTTGTCAGCCAATCTGAATCAAGCATTCAATTACAACTACTTACAGTATATCTTTCTAAACAAGAGCAGATGAGGAGCTGCTTAGAGGGATTTTCACAGTATGGCAGAAAGTGTAATGTGTTAATTATCTGCCTCAAATGTATCAGGGCATCTGCTTAACCAATCTTTTTCCCCCCTATGTGCACAGTTATAAAAATGACAGAAGTTATGGAAAATTACTGCAAAACACAGCACACACACCACCACAAGCACTATGGTGAAAGCAAACTTTATGAACCAGCATGAACTGGAATTTCACTTGAATATTAAAGTTGTGTATCCACTATACATAAAGGGAATACATTGGAGGAAACACTGAATCCATAAAACAGTCCAAAAATAGCAGTGTTTCAATGCAATAACCATTTCAAATGTTCAGTGATACCGTAATTGCTTATTCATAACCCTCTGATTTTGAGCTAAAACTGTTAGCTAACACCCTAAAAAAGAAAATTCAAGGGATCAAATTCTCAGGAGTCAAACTAATGAATGCTGCTGTAATGCAAAAAATCTAGATGCCATACACAGGAGCATCTATATAAATACACACACACACACATATCACATATTGAATGTGATTAAATCTGCATGAAATCTGCACTTGTTCAGGCAGATCTGAACCTCACCCTATGAGAACTGCTTGTTTGTGCTCTATGAAGAGTTTATGATCAAAAACAAATCACAAATCTTGTTTTTTATTATGTACCCTACCTGTGTACTACATACAGTAGAACCTAGATGTGTACATAGTATGTAACCACATTGGTACATAGCATCTAGAGCTTTAATATTTGTGAAACTATACACACATAACAACACTTAGAATTATTTTATCTTATTTATTTATTTTTATTTAAGGCAGTGGCTATAGCGATAGAAGCTATAATTGATAAGCGGTAAGTGTCAGCGATAGAAGCTAATTAAACTAAGTGGTGTATATAGTATCCTGTATCTGCACCTTGTATTGTAGTAAATATAAAACATTCTGCAATAATAGCATATTGAGTGTGCATTTTAATTTTATTTCAAGTTATTAATTGGATGCTACGGTTGCCACCTTCTTGAGACAATGAAGCTCTACCCGATACTTGGTTTTTAACTTGATAAATTCCTTCATTCTAAAGGAAAACATCTTTTGTAAATTTGTAAATTTAAATCACAATCACACATTTGTGGGTGGAGTTAGTGTAAATAGCCACTGCCAACAACCCAGCAAACATAATAATGTTGTAAAAACTATTTTTACAAAACTATACAAAACTCCAATAAATACTGTTTTATAATATTGGCATAAAAATATTGCGTTAGCCATTTTTCAGTGCTTTTATTGCAGGTTACATTGTTATGCCTGT
>JAUYWG010000206.1:169105-190503 GCA_034779775.1 Enteromius afrohamiltoni | reverse complement strand
GACTATTGTAATGCACTACTAGGTGGTTGTCCTGCATCTTCAATAAACAAGCTACAGATAGTCCAAAATGCAGCTTCCAGAGTCCTTATCAGGACAAGAAAATATGATCATATTACCCCAATTTTAAAGTCCCTGCACTGGCTGCCTATTAGATTCTGCATCAGCTATAAAATATTACTTACCTATGAGGCACTTAATAATTTAGCTCCTGCATAACTAACTATTTTTCTTACAAGCTACAGTCCATCACGATCCCTAAGATCGCAAAACTCTGGACTGTTGGTAGTACCAAGAATAGAAAAGTCCACTAAAGGAGGTAAAGCTTTTTCACATTTGGCTCCCAAAATCTGGAACAGCCTTCCTTATAACGTTCGGGGTTCAGACACACTCTCTCTGTTTAAATCTAGATTAAAGACGCATCTTTTTAGCCAAGCATTTGAATATTGCATCTCAACTTTTCCTTCAGTTATATCTGATCACATCTTCATTATTAATCTTTTAGCTCTGGTTTAACAAATCTTAATTTTCTTAGTTTGAACAGCAGCTACACTAATTTTGTTTCTACCATGGGATTATCATCACGTGGTAACTGGGATTTCATAAGCTCCAGTTTGGATCCAGAACACTTAAGAAGAGTTGATGCCAACCCCACAGCAGACTTCAAATGATACCAACCCTGAAAAAACATACAACACTACCGAACTCTAACTACTACTAATTTATAATGTTCCTTGTCTGTTCGATTACGTCATTAATTGATCTTTACCTCACATCTATGCCATATCTACATGTACAAGCTGCTACTACATATACTGAAAACATTACCTTGGTGTAAAGCTGCTTTGCAATGATATGTACCATGAAAAGCACTATAAAAATAAATTTGAATTGAACTGAATTGAAAAATTTAACTTGTACACACTTTGAAAGGACAGTGAAGTGAGTCCAAGACCTTTTTTTAACTTGTACATCTCTTCCTGCCAGAAATGTTAAATGGACCAGTAGACAAGTTCAGCATTCCTCCTCTGCATTTCCTGGTTTATGAGAGTTTTGTGTAAACTAGTCTGACAGACTCTTGTGAGTTTTATTTTTGTGACACTGTACCGGAACAGCCTTTGGCAATGTAAATGTCCTGTACAGAATGACTGTCCTCTGCTCAGATCAAATGGAATATAAGAGGATATTCACTCTTATACTACTCTTTCCTCATTGTATACTGAATAAAAAAGCCATCATGTAAGAAAATTATGTATTTATCTTTCAATTCTCCATTACCATCTTTTAATTGAACCCAGTCAAAGAGCATAACCAGCTGAGTTGCCCCTTTTTTTGAATGTACACTCATTTTTGTTTTTGCAGTAAATGTTCACTCTAATTTCGATGTGTATGTTTTTCATACAATGCTCAATCATGATAAAAGCAAAGATAGCATAAAATGAGAACTCAAAAACTCAAAGACCTTGTATTCTCTTTCAGCATTTTAAGTGCCATCTTAGCCTGGTATCAAGCCCAACTAGAACCACTGGACTGGGTCCCCATATGTACGTGAATATGCTGGATGTCCCCATAATAGTATGCTGTGCTCACCAGAGGAAGATCATAATGAACAGTGCTCATCAAATGGGGTCTATTGTTCTGTAAGTGTAAGGTCATTTAAATTTAAATTTAGGCAGGTCATTTAAATCGAATTTCTCCAACACAGAACAATGATGAGAACTTTTTTGTAACTTCTCATTATCTCTTTAACAGAGAGACTAATCTATAAAGCCTTCAGCGGGTTTCAAATTCATTTTAGAGGACAGGCTATAAGGTCAAGGATGAACACGTTGGTAAGAAACTTTAACAATGTTTAGTGCATAGTAATCATCTTGCAGTTTAATTTTAATTTACCATGATGCCTGGTCAATCTGTTAAAATCTTTCAGTTCATCTCAGTAGTGCTGAATAGTGGAGTAGGACCCTCAGGAAATATACAAGCTGAAATCTGCCATCCCTGTTCATGTGCAAGGCCACCTTTTATCCTGGGCCCGGGCTTGAGAGGGGGCGCAGAAAGTGGTCAAGATTTCAAATGAGAAATGACCATGCACAAAACATATAATATAATGAAGTATTTTTTATGAAACACTGCCCTCCAAAAGTTTACAGATCATTGAATGAATTCCACAAAGAGGCCTCAAGACAACAGGAAGTCATAAATCAGCCCATGGTATCCTGTTTCCTGCCTGATGCAAGCAGATCCAACAGACATTGTCATAGGACAGATTGCAACATTAACACAAAATATCACTTATTGAGAATCCCAACTCAGAAAGTAGATTGTCAATATTGGGCAAACCAAGATAATGGTCAAAGACACAGGACATCATTATCGTAAAATGGGTAAAATAATTAATGATTTTGTTGGATGGATCTCCATCCCCCAACTCAGGACCAGACTGAATTTCCTGATGAGACCCTTTAACCTCTGGTCTTCACAAAACTGCCCTCATGTTCACAGGATTGGCACAAAACTGCTTTTTCATGCCTATCCAGGCTTAAAATACACTAAACCGGACTTAAATCACTAATATGCATATAATATGTAACCCACACATTTAACTATCATGTGTTAATCACTCATTGTGTATGTACTTTGAATAACTATTGAATGGCTTATAGTTTAATATCAGTGTTTAGTATGGTTTTGCTTCTTGCTTGAAATGTTTCTTCCAACCAGTTCTTAGTCAAATGTATCAAATTCATGTTATAGAAATCATGTCCAAAAATTATATGCTGTAAGAGTGGGAAATATACGGACCATGTAACTGAGAAGATAACATTTGGATTTGAGGAGGAGAAATATTGCTACACCGGGAGCGAGAATGATTAAATTTTAATTTTGGGATGTGTCCAAAGATGAGTTTAAAAGCTCAAGACATAATTCAAATTACACTCTTAGTATGCTCTTAGCCCTGTTTTTAAACTATGATATTAGCCTCACCTTAGCCTTAGCTCTTAATCAAGTTTCAACTGGCTTTTAGTCATGATTTTCATCCCGTTTTGCATTCTTTAACAGTCGTTCCAACTTGCACGCCTGCTGCTGCCTAACCGTGATGAGAGGAAAACCAATCTAGTCCCATTACTTTTTTTTCTTTACTTTCTTTTCTTTTCGTGTAAATTAAGTTTTGCCTGCCATATCTCCAAGTCTCTGACTGCACCGCATCAAACTGGACCGCGACTCGCTTCTCCTTCAGCCACCGCCCAATCATCGGCCTCCTAAGACTTCCACGACAACTGACTTCCAGCCAATCAGCAACCTTGGGTAACCCCTTTCTGCAGCAAGGACCACATAAGGAATCCTGTAGCACAAAGGCAACGCAAGTACAAACCTCTGGTGAAACTGAACTGGTGAAATTAATGTAAATGTTGACATTGACGGACTCAATGCTAGAGTTAATCTTTTGATTGATGGTTGTTCAGGTCGATGCAATAGCACCTATTGCTGTAAAATTGGGATTTCACATTTTCTTGAACTCACTTTTTCCTTACTTTCTCTCTTCCTGCAACTCACACGAATGTGTGAATACGTGTGTATATGTGTTAGTTTAGTGTTCTGCATGTGTCTTAGGTTTATCCAATAAGTCATATTTATAATCAAAAAGAGAAGTATCTTGTGTTTTGTGTTCACAAGTGCCTTAAACTGCAGATCTTGTTGCTGTGCTTAATAATATTGTTTACACTATAATCTGGATTTTAATATCCAGCGCAGAGTTGATGTTATACGACTCGTTCACTGAATCACATACCGACTTGATGATTACAGTGATCCGCTGTAAAACAGGGATTTTGTTCAAATTCCCTAGGGTATCTTAAATGATTCTGATAAGATTCTTTGTTTGAGCTCATTTGTTTACAAATATCAGCATAAATCACTTTTTGGTACAAATACATTAAAGTAATTTGGCATTATCACTGATGACCAGCAATAATTATTTTCATTACATAATAATGGTAATACATACATTGCTCCTTTGGAATCATAACAATATTGTCCAAACCCTCACTTTTCAAGGGGGTTTCAAACTTTTGGAGGGCACATGGCAAAATAAGAAGTAATATACAATCAACACTTCTCAAGGTTTGTGTTCCAGACTAGAAGTATCACTAGTTTATTAGATTTAATTTGATAAACAAGACACAAATATAAAATTAAGGGACAGATTTACTAACAGCTTGTGCCAATGCAAACTGTCTTTTGACATTAAAATAGTACTCTCAAGTTTACTAAAGACGCACAGTGAAGAATTAGCAATGAAAAGGCATGAACCGTTATCACACCCAGTCACATTCATTACTCCCTACATTTAAGCCACAGTCAAACACACACACACTGCAAGGTCCTTTGTCTTTTGTATTTATTATCGTTTATTCCTGTGTTTGTTTTTCTGTGTTTGATTCTGGACAGTTAATCTGTTTACTGATTGTCTTCTGCCTGCCCCAATCTCTGCCCGCTTACTCGACTCAGCCTGGCTACATTGTTCTGTGTGCTGATGATCACATCTGCCTGCCTGACCATGAATTCAAATAAAAGCATACAAATGGTTTTCGCACGTCTTAGGTCCCTTCGTTACAGACTTTGTTGATCATGCACATGTGACTGACATGAGTGACTTATGTCTAATGATCTATTTTGTGGAGGATTATCTGAACTACTCAACTCACGAATGCGCCTTTATGAACTTCACTGGACACTGGAGGTTTACTTCAATCTGGCACTCCAGTTAAGCGATTCCCTTTTCACTGTGGTCATAAAAGAGGAGTTGAATCATCCCGATACTGATCAATCTAAAATAAGAACCAGTTTCCTTTCCCCTCCATGCTTCTTATAGAGTCAGCGCACAAGATGGCCGCCATGCCTCAGCCAGTCGACCCTCAGGAGGGTCTGCTGGTGGCTACACAGCCTCCAGGTCCATCAGTTTGGGCCATTGAACCTTTGCCTTGCCCTGCCACAGCCATGGAGGCAGTTGAACACTCGCTCCAGTTCCCTGTGTTCCGTAGTCCTGACCAGGAGGGCCATTCCCCAGTTCTGTTCCAGAGTCACGGCCAGGAGAACTGTTCCTTAGTCCTGTTCTAGAGTCACGGCCAGAAGTCCTGTTTCAGAGTTTCGGCCATGAGAGCCATTCCTGAGTTCCTCTCCTGAGTTTCGCCCAGGAGAGCCATCCCGGATTTCTGTCCCAAGTCACGACAAGAAGAGTCGTTATCAAGTCCCGTTCCCAAGTTACGACCAGGAGTGTCGTTCCCAAGTCCTGAGAATCCTGTTTCCATGCCGCCCCCTCCACCCTGGCGGGTGTATGTACTGTCTCTGCCATCTGTTCCGTGCTGGAGAATGTCTGTCCTGTCTTCACCGCCCACTACGCTATGATCCATCTGAAAGCCCGAAGAAGGTACTGTCTCGGCCACAGAGGCCATAATTAACCTCTCTGTGCTCTTCGTTCCAGTCCCGCTGGACCCTCTCTGGAGGGCTGTGGTTCTGCAAGGAAACTCCCTGCTCCGCCCTGGAGGGTGTCTCTGCAGTCTGCACCGCCATGTCATGAGCCCACTAATGTGCCAACAAGACCCTCCAGAAGGACTCACCTTTACTAATGGACTCCATTTTCCATCATGCATCCCTGGACTGATTACACTTACACATGAACCTCATTCACTCTCACTCATGCAGCTTGTTACCACAACCAGTCACACTCATTACTCCTTGCATTTAAGCCACTATTAAGCATTTACTCACTGTGAGGTCTTGAATTCGTTTGTGTTTCATTTCTGGGCCTTTATTTAGAGTTTGTTTTTCCGTGTTTGATTCTGGACTGTTAATCTGTTTATTGATTGTCTGCTGCATGCCCTGATCTCTGCCTGCTTACTTGATTCGTCCTGCCTACTGGATGGATGGGGTGCAGGTGCATGTGATCAGAATTCAGGTGAGGGTGATCGCTGGGATTTGGTGGTGAGTGAGCCTGGCCGATCCATAACATTTCCCTTTCAGATAAAAAAAAAAATGATAGGGGGTGTATTAAAATGAACCATACAACGCAATTTACTAATGTTTGTTGTCATCAAATGATTGGTATTTGCACCATTGTTAAACCATTGCTTTCTTCTTTTACTTCACCCACACACATAAACAAGTGTGTAAGTAAGTAAGGCTGTCCATGCTATTTTATACACTCAAACATTGGATGAATGTTTTCTCTTTTAACACAAATAATGCCATTGCATTTTTAGATGAGTCCACTATGTTAGCAACAATAATATTACCTGTTTGACTAAAAAGTTTGGCAGGTTTTAACAACAAAATTTACTCAATTGCTACTCAAAACTAGCCCAAAGAAGTGATAATGCGATAAACCTGTGGCAAGAGTGATATTGTAGCCCAATTCCATGGGAAAACTGGAAAGACTTGTCAGCACTGTGACAGACATCTAACAGACACAAGCACTGTCATTCATGAGCACTGATCAAATCAGTAATGATCAGACAATCAGTAATGATATTAAAAAAATACAGACAACAGTGCTCGGTTTGATGTGGTAGTGTGTTTCGGTGCTTGCATACTCTCATACTACAGATAAAAAAAAAAAGGATTACATATTTTGAGGACGTGTCACAAATCCAGGTTATGAACTTCCGTTCACCCACCACCAGAGGTCACCCACTCACCACATGGACTCTTGCACTGCACTACTGTTGCACCTCACACTGGACTACATTTCCCATCATTCATTTCACTGGTTGCACGTTCAGTTACACACTCAGATCAGATGCTACATAAGCCATAAGACTTTACCAAGCAATTCTGTGTTTCTTTTCTGTTTAGTGATTTACACAGCCTAGTTTTCAGAATCTTGTTCCTAGTTCCTAGTTTTCATAGTTTATTATCTCACCTTGCCTGTTTTCCTATTGTTAGACTTTTGCCAGTGTATTTTGGATTAACCCTTTGCTTGCTGTTTCAGACTCTGTTTGGATCTTGTTCGGATTATTGCTTGCTCTACCTGGATTAACGCACATTTTATCGGTCACCCCACATTGGATTACATTTGCTGTGGACTGACCATCGCTTGTTTTTTGGACTGCTTTCTGGTTTTCCACTACATACCTGTTTAAAAGGTTACAACAAAGTTCTCATCAGTTTTCTGTGTTAGAGATTTAAATTTGTGTTAGGAAGCGTATGGAACACAGATAGTAAGTTGCACAACTATTAATTTATTTAACAGGTAATGAGTACAAAAGTCTTTGGCAGAGATGAGCAGGTAAGTTCCCAGGGAGGGAAGAGATATAAGGTTGCACAGTCACAGATGATTAATGGGTAATTCCTTTGCAGATCCACAGATGAGGAGACGTACATGAAGACTTGTACCACATAGAGACCACAACCACACACGACAGTCACTGGAGAGACAAGGAAGGAGATCCTGGGAATCTGGGGAGACACAGAATATCAAGGAGCACACAAGAAGATGCAAGGTAAGTTCAAGAGGTAAGTATTCAGGTAATTCTAGAGTAGTGTGAGTCCACTTTGCAAGAACAAGCTCAAACAGTGATTGAGGTGATGTTTGTGTTTTATATTCATTGTTGTGCAAGTTACTTCCAAACTGTAATACATTATATATTACTTCTTACTGTTATTTAAAAGTAATTCCTTGCATTACAATATTACTGAATTAAAATTGTAATGCGTTGCATGACTCTTATATTACTTTTGAGTTACTTTCACCAAAATAACTACAGAGAGCGTGCCGTCAGCACAGCTGAAGAGTTCTACATTCAAATACACACAGCAGGCTAAAGTTTGTCACAGTATCAGCAAAAGTAGCCTAATTACCATAAATATGTCAAAGGAAAATAGTAGGAAGATCTTAATTAATTCGTGTTTTTCCGTGTCACAAAGATAAATTTCCTGACTCTCCTCTGAAGAGTTATCTTTATTAAAATTATAATGAAAGAGGTTTTGTTTTCGATTTTTTTTGGTCATTTCAAGTGGTCATTTAAAGCTTTTTGTATTTATGTCTTTTCCATAGTTCCAGTCAATTTTTGCGAAGCACTTCTGTTCAAGGTATTGTCAGTGCAGCCAAATAAATGTAGATGCTTTACTGTTCTGAATGATGTAATACTCTGAATAAAATGATGTCGTTGGTCATTTAGTTTCCATAGGAGGTGGTTTAACGTTTAAACATTGTATATGCTTTAAATGTTTATATTGTATTTTAGGCAAGTTGTGATGATTTGAAAAGGTTAAATTAATCAAACATTGTTTATGATCAGCACTGTCTGCCACTGGTCACTTTGTTGTTACTTAAAAAAAATTAAAACTTATATTTAATTAACAAAATGCTCCAACACTGTTTATATGCGGCCGTTGATTGGCTTCTTAAGTGGTGACAGATGACTGTGATTAGTATTCAGGGGAAAGTGATCGCTGTGACTGGGTGAGTGTAGAGCCTGGCGTGTCTATAACACTGCCTGTTTTGACCATGTCTTTAAATAAAGCCTTGCACTTGGATGTGCAAATCTCATGTCTTGTCAGCCCGAATACAACATGGTGTATTATTACAAAACAGTGTGCTATTGGGAGATCTATTGGGACATCTTTTTTGTCTCTGACTTCTGTTATAAAACATCATTTTTTTCAGTGTTGAACATTATCCAAAAGGCTGTCAGTTCTTTAAATGATAAGCTTTTTTGCCCAATAAAGCATATTAGTCAGTATATTGAAACAACTGTTCTATTAACATATATTTTACATAGTATTGAAAAGAAGAAAAATGCTGTTTTTTTTCCTTTCCTTGGCCTTTTTTTTTTTTTGCCTTAAAGCATCTTTTAAACTGAAAGAGTCAACTGCTCTCAAATCCAAGTCATGGAATTTTGATAGCATTCGTCTCACTGATGTAGCATCAGAGCTGTGTCAAGTTGGACAACTATTTTTACCAGCATGCAATGCTTTAAATTAGTTACCAGTCAAGTCTGTCCATTGCCACATAAAGTCATACACACACCTTCTATGTCAGGTTTTAAAATGCTTATTGGCTTTCACTGATTGTGTTATGCGATGATAGTTATGAGGTTGATCAGGAAGGGGCATGTTTCATTTCACATTCTTCAAATATCAGTAAATAGCCCAGGCCCAGTTTCCTTTAAATGTTTAAATAATACTCTTAAGGCTATGTTGAATGTTTATATGTGAATGAACACCTACTGTATTTTTTTGTGTGAACTTTCTCTTTAAATTTTACAAAAGGCTTAAGGTATTCACTATTCTCATTAATTTAAAGATGTTTTAATTTATGTGCTTCAACCATTTAGCTTTGGGGTCGACCTGCCTCTTTTCACTTCATCGTGATTTATACTGTACATTAACAGTCTTCTGTAGAGAAGACGCTCTTCATTTTCATGAGTACGTGAAGTCCATGAACCCATTTTTAGACAAAGAAAGAGAATATAAATGTTTAATAGCACATATTAGTCTGGTGATTTTTAAAGCTGACATTAATCTGTCAAACCTTTCATAACATAATACATGGGAGGGATTAATAAAATGGTGATGCAATAATAAAATAATCATTCTTTTGCAAAAGTGTGCACAGAGTGTCACAAGGTTTAGGCATTTGTCAAAATAGTGTAAGAAGAAGAGGAAATTATCTGAATGAGCCCATATTTCTTAAATGACACCGGGCCATATGCAAAGTCTGAGTTAGGGACCTCATTCAAATGCTATTAACAATTAATCGAGTGTTGAGAACATTGAGCTTTATCTTCATGCTTCAAAAGTATAAAATTAGCACTGCAAAGATAACTTCATCTTGCTGTTTTTGCTACACTTTTAAAGGCCAGTAATTTAACATTAAATGTGATGGACCAAACCGCACTACTCATTTTAAACAATTCAGCTTTTCAGCAATTCAATTTTACTTAAAGAAAGAAAGAAAGAAAGAAAGAAAGAAAGATAACACTTTATATTAGGTGGCCTTAACTACTATGTACTTAAATAAAAAAAAATAATAATAAAAAAAGTTGTCACGAGTCACACCTCTGTGGATCTCTCCGCCGTCAGCAGCGGGAACCTTCTCCCGCTTACTAACGTTCCTACCCGGACTCTTTTAACCCACATACCTCGGATGATTCACGCTCCAGGTGTTCAGCATTATGAACAGTATTTAAACGCCGATCTGGATGAGCACAGACGCGAAGTCTTTGCCCAGGCGATCATTTCCAAGCATTTGTCTCCCGGTTTTTGAATACCCGTGTTTGATTTTGGACTGTTTTCTGATTATCTGATTCTTGCTGCCTGCCCTGACCATTCTGCCAGTTTTTGATTACGATTCTGCCTGCTCTATTCTGATTTGTCTGCCTGTGCCTTTTGACCATTGCCTGTCTGACCTGGATTTCAATAAATTGTTGCCAATGGATTCAAACGACTCTAACGATTCATTACAAAAGTACTTTGTGTTGTCTTGGTGGAGGGGTTTGAGTGCTTGAATGATCCTAGAAGCTATGTTGTTGGGTCTATATGTCCCAAACAGGTTCTAGGTGACAGGTCCAAAGAGTGATCCAAAAACCCTATATGGAAAGGAGCACAATTAAAATTGTGATGTCGTCCGGTACAGCGCAACTGGGGCCCCACCCTGGAAACATGCCTGAGGTTGGGGCTCGTATGTGAGCACCTGGTGGCCGGGTTTAACCCACGGGGCCCGGCTGGGTCCAGCCCAAAGAAGCGACGTGGGGCTCACCACCTGCAGGAGGGACCATAAGGGGCCAGGCATTGTGGGTTGGGTGGCGGTCGAAGGCGGTGACCTCAACGACCCAATCCTTGGACACAGAATCTGATTCTTGGAACATGGACTATCGCTTGGGGTGAAAGAGCCGGAGTTAGTGGGGGAGGTTGAGAGGTACCATCTAGAAATAGTCGGGCTCACCTCCACGTGCAGATCGGCCTCTGAAACCCAATTCCTCAATAGGGGAACACCTTAGTCATGTATTGGAGTTCCCCCCCGGTGAAGGAGAGGGTCGTTTCCCTGCGCCTTTGGGTCGGGGTTAGGTCTCTCACTGTTGTTGGCGCCTCTGGGTAGAGTACCCAGCCTTTTTGGGGTCTCTGGGAAGTGTGCTGGAAAGCGCTCCAACTGGGGACTCAGTAGTTCTAGTGGGGGACTTCAACGCTCACGTAGACGATGCTAGTAACATCTGGAGTGGTGTGATTGGGAGGAACGGCCCCTCTGATCTGAACCCGAGTGGTGTTCTGTTGTTGAACTTTTTTGCTAGTCACAGTTTGTCCATGACGAACACCATGTTCGAGCATAAGGGTGTCCATCAGTACACGTGGTACTAGGACACCCTTGGGCAGAGGTCGATGATCGACTTTGTGGTCGTTTTATCTCACATCCGGCTGTATGTCTTGGACACTCTGGTGAAGAAAGGGGCAGAGCTGTCAACTGATCACCACCTGGTGGTGAGTTTGATCCGTAGGCGGGGGAGGAAGCTGGACAGACTCGGAAGTACTGTGAGGGTCTGTTTGGAACACTTAGCAGAGCTTCAACTCCCACCTCGGGCACAGCTTTAAACGGATCCATAGGGAGGTAGCCATAGCTCGGGCATCTATTCCGGATGCTTCCCGGGTGCCTCCTTGGAGAAGACTTAGGACATGCTGGAGGAACTATGTCTCTCAGCTGGCCTGGGAATGCCTCGGTAAAGTAAAGTATCTTAAATATCTCAGGTCTTCTGAAACAGTGTGATTAACATTGTATGGGTAGTGTATGTACATTGCAAAAAAATTGTACCTGCACTTGTACTCAATCAACAGAGCACTATTAAAGCACACTCACACCACTGATTCATCAGCTGGTCTCTCTGGTTTCTCACTCTGTGTCTTCTTCATCAGCCCTGTGGATTGCTGTGGACACTTACCTGTGCCATTTCTTCCTTGTTTACCCTCCTTGGAATACTGGCTACTTGATACCTTGAGTTACGGATAAATCTATTACCTTGCATTCTCTAAATTATGTTCTCAGGTGTCGTTTTGGGACTTGATTGTTGCACTGAAATTTATGCTAACACAAATTAAGAGAACACCAACCCCTTCAAGTCTAGAAACATGATGGAGAGCAGAAATCCAACCACACCAAACCTTTTCACATAACTTATCAATCCCACTTCAACCACCAGTCACTTCATCTGCCATTGCCTGTTCCATGGCCAAGCTAGCAGTGTATTCAGGTGAGGTGACGGAGAGGTTTCCTGCTACAATGTCATTCATATTGAGTCAAAAACCTCTTTGATTCTATTTAATTGCTATTTAATTAATGTTTCCTCACATCTTTTCACATGGTCTAATCACTCTGATGTTTTGCGTGCATCCTGTTTTTAACATGTGGAGTTCTCTCCCGCCACCGAGGGAGGAACAGCCAATCAGTCCGATGCTGTAAGGAGGGTCTTCACCCTGGGTGGTCCCTTGTGGTGAATACATTAAGTCCACATGTGACACCAAGGAACGTAAAGGCATGTCTCAAAGCTTGAGTTTAATCTTTTATGAAGTTTTATTACTTCTCCCTGATTAAAGATATCGACTACCTGTTCATAAAAAGAGATTCTAAATATTTTGCACACTCGTTACATACTAAACTCGCCTATAATGAATACATAGGATACCTATTAAACTTCATTCACCCAATAATATGCTCACATGATGTACGAAGTTACGTGGTAACCCACTATTACAAACACCAACATACAGAATGCATAAATGAAAAACATGACATACATATTTGCTTCTGGTATCGATAAATAGTTATTGTCCCTTCCAAAGACATTTCAGTGTCTGTTTGTTCAGCACACAGAAACCGTGTGCTCATTAGAGAAGGCGGGCTGGTGTGTGTGTGCTGGACAGGTCAACGAGGGTCACACGCAAAGCTGTTTTAGGGAGTTTTCCCAAAGTGTTAATCAAAGACTGTGTTGTATGAATGTCCACTGTCCTGAATTTTCACAAGTGTGTGGTCAAAGTTCAACTCTTAGGCAGATGTTTCCAATCTTCATCGAACATTAGCTGTCCGGTGTTAATGGTATTAAGCTCTGAGATTGATTGTTTATAAGCTGGTCATCTATTCAAGTTCTGTTACTCCTCATGAGGTTTTCCTTCTCTCGTGGAGGATGTGGTCCCTGGGAGTTTTCCAGACCTTTAGGCGTTGAAGCTGGTCATTGATCAGTTTTATGACTCATGAACCATTTAGGAGAAGATTTTAAGATTCTCTCTGGAATGTTGTCCTTCGGCATCTCTGTCTGTTCACTATAAGGTCTTAGACATCCCCCTTTTGAGTGGTGAGGTTCCATTGCGAATGTCAGCGGTCACTGGAACAACAGGCAGAGAGCGTGAGAGAGAGAGAACAGACAAACAGCAACCCAAACACATTTCCATTGCTCACTGAATTATGGTGCAGAATTTGGAATTTGGTAATGGTTAGGGTGAACTTGGGATGACTGGGATGTATTCTTTGGTTAATCAAGGATTAGGTAACCTTAGCTAATTTCAGTTGTTGGGATTTTGACGAGGGGGTATGGGTGTAATCTCAAACGGGTTTCTGACGTTCTCATGTGGGTCTTGGTCAGCTTTGCTATGACAGAAAAATTCCTTTGGGACGTCCAACATCCCTTTGTTAGGAGACTCGTGAGCGATCTTCACTCGTTTGTGGAGGAGGACGGCAAGGGTCAGAGTAGACTAAGGTAGACTAAGACCAAATGATTGGCGCACCCACAGGTGGCAATAGCGATAGCCTCTAAGGCGGTATCAACCCGGGTTGGATTACATTGCGTTCGTTACCCTTCGATCCGTTTTTTCTGTTCTGGATCGAGGAGGGAGGAAGGCAGTTGAAGGCCTAATACTCATTGTCAGTAAGGAGATGTAGAACCGAATCATCAATAGGGAGAGTCGAGCCCTTAGGGACATCAATCTGTAAAATTTTGGTTGGACAGGATAATGTGCAAGTGTTGTGCTTTAGGTAAACTAGCTATATGTTTCCCTGTAGTGTCAAATATTTGTGTCAGTGTGATGGGAGTATGGGATTGTCGGTCTGTGTCAGTTGGTTTGACTTCCCCCTTTGCTGTCACTTGGAACTCTGTTGCCTCATTATCTGGTTTCGGGAGACCCATTTGAGGACTGGCTCGCTGTGGCCCTGTCGGCTTTGGACTCAGTAGGCAGCAGGCGAGAGCTTGTCTGCGATCTCGTTGGGTCTGGTCCAGTGAGGTGGAAATTCCTTTGACCGGCATTGAGGAGTGTTTGACCCTGGTTTGGGTCTTTCCCAATCTATCTGAAGATCTGACCATGGGAAGGTCTTCCCTTTCCTTTGCAGCGGTGTGCGAAGATTTTGGTTTGCCGGTTGGAGTTGGCAGCACACCTGGCATCCTTTTACATGTTCTGCCACATCTTGTCACATGCCAGGCCAGTAAGCCACTGTTTCAGTGTCTCATAGGTGGCCTTGGCACCGTGGTGTCCGGCACATGGTGCATCGTGGGCATGTGTCAGCCTTATCCCCCTTTTGGCCCTGTGGTACTATGAGCCTTGGCATAGTGAGGGGCTCAGGGACACACGTGAGCTCACAGTCTGTTAGATGCAGCATGTGCTTGATGGAGTGCAGGCGGCGGAGGTCAGAGGAGTGGTCAGATGGAGAGATGGGAGCAGCCAGAGGGTTGAGTATGGGAATCAACTTATAGTTGTATAGACAGTTGACGGCGGGTCGCCATTTGCAGTTGAGCTTTAAAATGGGCCACATTGGAGCAAAGTATGTGCTGTTACACAGTCGGATGTCCCCCTTTTCCAGCATGGAGTTAATGATTTTCTGAACTGGTTCATATGGAGTGATGGGAATCTTGTTCTGTCGCACAAATGTGGCTGACACACTTGGGTGTGTCACTACGTTTTGGGAAAATAAAACTTTCTAAAATAAGGCTATCCAAGTCATAGTGAATGGTCCTGAATAAGAATTTAGAGTAACCAGCCTATTATGTTAGAATATTTACTTCAGAATGATGTGAAAATTATTTACATTACTTATTCACAGAAAACAATGTAGTGTTTTAAAATTTAAAAGACTGAAAGCTTGTATGCGGAGGTGTGAGAATAGCCATGAATATTAAGTGATCATCACCTGAAAAGACAAAGACCCCTCCCCTGATGGGCCATTAGTGAAACTGACAGGTAAGTCAGGTAGAAAGAATGGGAGGAGATAAAACAAAAAAGTTTTTAAACAGTTTTAACTGATTTGTTTTTTTTTATTTTATTTACAACACAGTTTAATTAAAATATACACAATAAACACATTATTGAGCATAGAGATGTGAACAGACTTTGAGTCAATTCTGAAAACAAGTGAACCTGTAAATACCTGTTATTTGAGTGTTTGCTGTTGCTTTGCATAAATTCAAGAACAAATAACCACCATCAGTATTCAGGGACAGTTTGTTTTACCAGAGAATATCAGTGCAGATGAACATCTGATGTTGGTACAGCACTCCTAGAGGCGATCAGCTTGAAGAGACTCGAGTATATGTCATCCAGGTTTATCATGCAGTAGGTTTCTAATCACTAAAAACAAAACAAACACACAAAAACATCTGTGAGCATGTTGTTTCATCGTCTATTATACCAAACATAGAAACAGCATCACGTCCAAAGAAATTTAATCGTTTCAACGTTTCACTTGAATTTCAAAACATTTTAGTCAGGAATTACAGTTCAAGAAAAACAAACAATAAAAAATCAAGCACCATTCATCATGCACTCCTGATATTGTTTTTATATCGTAATCTAATATTACAGAACACAGTAGGCTAACAGCATACAGTCTGTCAACATGCTTCACTCACATTCAGACATTTTAGTCAGGTATAGTTCGGCGAGAAACCAAAAGCCCAAAATACCACGCAAACTCATACAAACCAAAAGCACACAATAACGTTACCACACAAACTCATACAAAAACAAACAGTACTTACTCATGAGAGTGACTGGAACAGATTGCACGCCGCATCTTGAGGTAAGTCCATCTGTTATCTTCTTTGCTGAAGTCAGCACTGTTTGTTTTTCTCTGTCCTTCCGCACTGTGCACATGAGCTGTTGTGGGCGTGTTCATGTCGTGCGCGTCTCACGTGGAGATTGGAATGACAAAACGATTGTAGCTCGTGGGCGTGGTCACATTAAAATGAATGAGATCAGATTGAGAAACTCAGTATAGTGTTGGTTACTTATTACTTTAACAAAGAATATTTGTTTTCAACGTGCACTTACTGCATTTAAAAGTAGACACTTTAAAGCTTTCTATAGATATGTTTCTCATGTCTGTGTGTCATGTTTTCATGGAGTTATAGTTAATTTTAGTAACAGCTTTTTAAAAACAGTTTGCATCGAGAACATAGAAAAATCGCTCACATTTTTTATTTTACTTATTTTGCAAAAGCACACACTTTTGTTGTTACTGAGAGTGAATTTTAAAAAAAGTAGACATTTAACAGATTCGAATGGTATATAACACTTACTTGTGTGACCAAAATCAACAGAGCTATATTAGTGTCTTTTACACTGCTAAGAAAAAAAAGACCCAAATCATGCTGCCGTGACAGCCGACCTCAGAGGGTTAAAGTCTATTAATGGCTCAAAGCAATTAAGCAGGTCCTTTCTGATAAAAAGTGGATATGTCTTTACTGGGGAGATGTAGACTGGATGAACAAGGTTCATCGGTCCGACTGTCAGGTGAATTGGGCCCATCTGTCTTAGCTAGAGGCCTGTGTGAGAATATGCCTGAAGGTTTAACTCACACCTTTGAAGTCGGAGGGGGCCATGAAGCCTCTGGGTCCTTTCTTGGACTTCCTCCAGAAGTTCTGTTGACATCAGGGTGATGTCGGCTCCCGTGTCAAGAAGGGCTTCAACTTTAATGTGGCGTTCGATGATGAGGGTGAGGTAAAACTTTTTTGCAATACCTTTCTCAATGAGGTTCCCAAGGAGTTGAGGGATTGGAGTTTGGGCTGAGAGAGGGCGGATGTCAGGGCTGAACTGGGTTTCTTTGGAGGAGTGGCAGATGACCAAGACAGCACTTTCTTGTACCTGAGAGGGTTCGACAGCAGGTGTTTGCTGTGATCTGAAGCATCTGTGTTTGAGTTCATGTCTAACTCGGTTGTGGTGTTTTCAGATAGGATTTTGTGTCCATCTGAAGTCATGGTTGTTATAGTGCTCTGTGATGATGACGTGCGGTTCTTTGTGCTCTGCTCTGGCAGGTTCTCTCTGCTTACTTGTCTGGCGGTTAGTCAGGCTGAATCCGGTTTCTCTTTCTTTTCCCATTTCCAATACTCCTCCATTTGTTGGAAGAATTCTCTAATCATCATTTTCAGCAGTTCTTGTGGGTCAAAGTGTGGTGATGTTTTGTCTTTGTCATACATGGGTTCAGTTTGAGCTTGGTCGACCTGGAGTCTCTGAGAGTTCTTTCGTTGACTTCTCAGGCTGAGGCACCGGAGTGTGTTTGTCGCTTACCCCCGTAGATTCCGTTGGACTCCCATGAGCTCTTCCCCCTTTTGTTTCCAGATGGGGCTGACTGATTCCACAATCTTTCCCACTGACCTTCATGGGGGCTTGGTCGGTACCATGACTTTCCACCAGTGGTGTTCAGGTGAGTGTTGTCATACATGTGGTTCATCCCAGCGACTGTTTCTTTGCTTGGGACGAGTACCTATATGGAAGTCTCGTTCTCTGCTGGGCCAGGATGAATTCCAGTCTCTGGGCGGTGGCTTACTGCTGTTTTCATATGGAGCGCCCTCTTGTGCCAGTCCGTGACTTTGAGTGTTGAAGTCGAGGACAGTTGGGGTTATGGCGCTCTTTTCTGCAGTCATCTTCTGCTTGCCATAGGCTTTGTGTGCCAGGTCTTGCAACTGCTGAATGTTCATTGTGCGTGGGCACGCCCAGGTGATAGCTTACACCGGGATGCAGGTTCCGAAGGAAAGTGTTTAGGCCTCACTTCCTTGCCCCTTTGATTATGTGTCAGTTCAGGAACAGGGGACCCGATTCTGCTTGCCAGTGGTGAGCTTGGCATCCTTTGTGTCCGTGATGGCTCTGGGAGCAGTTCATAGGCATGTTCATAGGCAAAGTTCCTCTTTGACACTGTCGGACTCCTCTTTGACGTAGTCCAGCTGTTGCGCTAGGCGGCTGATCTCGTTCCTCTACCCGTTTAGGTGGGTTTCGAGTGCTTTGATTCTGCCATTGTTGTCTCTGAAGTCAGTCTTTGCTTTATCCAGTAGATGCTCTGCATACTGTAGTTTGTCAGTGACGTCTTTGTAGTCTCTTTCAATTTGTCTCATTTCCTCCGTAGTGGCAGTCAAAGTCCTTTTGAGCATGGTGACCTCCTCTGCATCCTGTTCCACTTCATCCGACTTTTCCTGTCGTTCCTGAGCCTCTAGTTCCTGCTGTTTGATGTGTTGCGGTGCGCGTTTCAGCTCCTGTTGGAGATTGGAGGTGTGCCTGTTGCTCAGTTTGAGGGTCGCAATGAGGCTGAGGTATGTGGCTTAAGGAGCCAGTCACCTTGGCAAGTTCTTTGTGGCTGAAGCTTTGACTTGGATCCTGTTGCATGAGGCTGGTGATGTTTTCATCCAGCTGGTTTTGTGTCTGATGTTTTACTGTCTCTGCAGCCTTGGGTAGGAGGCTGCTTGTTGCGACAGTTAGCCAGGTTTCTAGGCCCTCCCAGTGATTGGCGGAGTCTGTTGTTGGAGACATGTTGCGATTCGGTGAGGGGGAGTTAGAAACGTGATTGACACAGACCTGGAAAAGAACAAAAACAAAATTAACAAACAAACAAACAAGGCAAGGCAGGTGTAAAGGTGCGGTGTCAAATGTGATGTAATGTTGAGTGTGTGATGTGCAGGTGGGAGTGGTTTTCTGCAACTGCAGTCCTTTAGTGGATGTGCTTCTAGCTGGCTTTCTGGGGAGACAATTCATTTTTTTAAGAAAGGTTGGAGCTACCTGTAAAATATAGGAGAGCGAGAGAGAGAGGAGAGAGGAAAAGCACACTTTCCTAACACCACGGCGAGTGAAGCTTTCTGGTTAAGGGATAGCTAAAAGGGGGTTTCTGAACACCAAGGACTGTGACTGTTATTCAAATTTCCTCCTGGGTGAAGGAAACCAATAACAGTGACAGTGTTGGGTTCTCAGTTGGTGAGATTGACTTCCATACACCAAGTAGCTTGTTTAGGTGTGCGTCTTTGTTGAGGGGTGAGCCTGTACAGCCTGAACATAGTCGTCAAGTTCATCCAATAATTATTAAAAATGTCTCACAGATGGATTCCAGACGCAGCAGCAGCCAACATGTTATTATTATTATTATTTGTTATTATTGTGTATTTGGTAATTAGAGTTTAGTTTACATTATTTGACAGTTTAATAGTTTTGTTCATAAATAAAATATAATGTATAAAATAAGAGTAGATGATCATGTCCTGCACGTATCCAGAGAGCACATCACACAAGACAAAATATTTAACCCCAAATCTGTTTCTTTTAGATGGAATCAACTGACAAAATGCCAGCCTGCCTTTCCACTTCATCAGGGACTCATCCACACAGAGATCTCTGTACGGCACAAAGGAAGGAAGAGGTGAGGGTACTGAATACTTTTCTGATTTTTTTAAGAGGGTCATTTAAAATTTCTGTTGTGTTGTTTGCAAAGTGAAGGCAGCGGAGGAGCATGAGAAAGCGGTCCTGTGAAAATAAAGACCAGAAGAATGGTGTCAGGAACATGCTCCAATAATCTCGGAGTGAGGGTTTTTTTACCATCCCCATTAGGAGAACTGATGTCAGATGTCAGGGATGCTTGTAGGAACCCATTTAACCATTTTCCCTTTCATCTCTCCTTCTTGTATTTCTGAGGCATAGCAGTTTGTTTCTTCAACAATTTCTCTGACAACATCTTCTGTGAGGAACATTTTAAAACAGTTGACCTCACTGGGGGATTCTGGAGGATTCTGCACTCCACACAGTTGGTCATCGAAATCCCTTGGGCCTGGAGGATTAAAATGATTTGTTACCTTCCAGGATGAATTTCCCCCATCTGCCTCAGCAAAAACATTGGCAGGTGATGTGGAAGTCTCTTCATCTTCAGCTGTGTCAAGAGCTTCAAGGTTTGAGGGAAGGTCCTCATCGCTGTCATTGTCTGCATCACTGTCACTGTCTTGCTTCACTGTCAAAATCTTCATCAGAATTAAAAAAGATCTCTACAATTTCCTTGTGTGTTAGTTTTCTTCTTTTAAAATCACTGTTAAACATTTTAACTTATTTAATTAATGAAAAACTGTTTTGAATTCATGTAAATTTCTTTATCAAATAAGCCGAAGTCAGTGTGAGGTAAAAGTGACAGCAGCTTGAAGTCACTCCTGGGAGGGAATACAAGACTGCAATGCAATACAGTTTTATATATTTTGTTTTTATTTTTTTTATTTGTTTGCAATATATTTACAAACTTTCTAAATACACTGTTAATTGTTTGGCATTTGGACAGTTAAATATATGCAAGTAAACTCTCAATGATCGGTCTCACGGGTTATGTGCGCGTCCATTATTTGTCCACAGGAAGTGGAAGTCGCCTGAATTTACAACGCTCAAGTTCACCCACTCCCAAAAAAACATGTTGCTGACAAACTGGCAGAGGAATAGACTTAGCTTTATCTAAACTGTTTGATTTGAATAAACTTTGCGTTCTGAAATGTTACGTTATTTTGCCTTCATTATAGAGTGTTAAATTACAAAATATATGTAGTGTTAGTTTTTTCCCTTACTATTTATGTGAATGTAATTTAATAAAGCTTATGGGGGAAAAAAACACACATGCATAAAAACACTAAACGCGTCCGTCTGGATCAGTGCCCATTTATTTCAAAGAAAACAAACTTTGTGTTGCTTCTTTTACTCGCACTCTGAGGGCGTTTTAATACAGCGAATAGTTTATACAACAATTCTGTGTCTCTGTGTCTATTCTATTTCGGATCCAGAAATAGAACAGTTCAGTTTTAAAAATTGCTTATGATTATGAAATTGGACAGTCAAACATGCCCGCATTCTCCACCAATATGTAAGGCAAATTAAGGGAATAAATAAATACATTTATGAATCAACTTTGGGGAATAACCTTACGTTTAATTTCTTTGTTCACTTAGCTCTTTGGTTAGTTTGTGTAAATGAAATCAAAGATTCAGTCGTCTTCTGTGGTTTCGTGCATGTTGGCTTTCTGATGTCCTTGCACGCAGTTCTTAGAAGTTAGTTGCGAGTTGATGTTGAAGGATCCAGCAGTCTGGATGAGCTGTTTTAATGAGTTCTTGAAAGGAGGAGGGCAAAGATGGATTGCGCTGTGTCGCGGTCAA
>JAUYWG010000206.1:138867-150200 GCA_034779775.1 Enteromius afrohamiltoni | reverse complement strand
TCACTGAGCTGGACTCTTTTATGACATCTGAAGATAATTTTACAGTAGGAGGTTCTGAAACAACACAAAACAGATCAGCTACATTAAATCTAATCACTGACAATGCTTACAGGCAGAATGATATTCCGATATGAATCACTTATTTTAGCTTCTAAAACCCAAATAAGACAAATTCTGATTATAAACAAAATCTAAAAACTCAAACGACAAAATGTACGTCAGATGTAGCCTAATAATTTTCATGTTAAAATTACACTTTGCTCACTAAATCTGTGGAAATACAGTATTTAATCAATATTAAACATTAGAGAACTTACTATAAGACTGAACATCTGTCAGGAGCAGAAAAACATTGAAGGCCAACAACTTCATTCCAGCGAGAAGGAGAACAGAGACGAGACTCACACGATGTGAATTAGGAAGTAGTACATCAGACCACAGGAAACCATACGCATTGTGAAGAGCATTTTATGCTGATGAGAGTGATCATGAGACTCAGCCACAATTGTGTGTGCTGCAAACCTGCGAGTCTAGTATAGCAAATTTAATTTGTTTTAAGTTTCCAGCGGACACTGTAACGCTTATGTTCAGAGTTTTTCTTGTTTGTTTCCCACAGGCAGACGCTTCAGATCTCTGTGCACTAGAACATGTATATTCATAAAAGTAGTTTTCCCCATGCCATCTCCACATGAATCATTGTTCTGCAATTCATTTCTATAATACATTTTACTTGTAATATAGTAAACAAGAAGAGAGTTCACTAACATTTGTTTTTAAAGACGGATGTGTTCCGAAATTCTGTCATTGTGTAATGATTACTCTGATACAGATATAACGTTAGCGATTACGAATGGAAATAATAATCATGCTTGCATGGTTGATGTATATGGTGAAGTAGATTATCATTTTGTTTTGTATTAAGATGTAACAGAAGATCGTACAATAGTGAGCGCCAGAGAATACTGTGTATGCATGAAGAAGTCACACTGCCAGTTGTTGAAAAGCACGGTTGTACAAATGATTAATCTGTTGTGTTTATTGATATTGCAGAAATAAAGAAAAGAAATCTCTTATGTGCCACACACTCTTCTGTGTGTGCAACACTAAACCAAATATTTGTTTACGAGATGATGTTGTCTCTTTATTCACAGTAAAGATTAAGAGCGATATCACTCATTCAGCACTAGATTGAGATTCATTACTGCAGTGAGGAACAGAGGCCTGAGGTGCCCTTATATCCTTGTTGGGGGGAATTGTAGGAAATGTAGGTTTTGGGATGAAATGGGGGGGTGTGGGTGAAATAGTTTGGCTTTAAAATTTATTTATCTTTTTTTTTTCTGGTGGTATAACGTTTCTATTATTTGTAGGTGATTCTGTATGTTTTTATAAGAGATACAAATAAGCTGACTTAGAATGATGTGAGTGTTATGATAAAGGTTTGGTCTGTTCTGTTCCGTCATAATCACGTTTTAAATCCTAAACACTGTGTTGAATTAAGCTCTTTCATGTCTTTTTCTGCAATTTGTATTGTTCGTTCAGGGCAGCCAAAAACTGAGCGGGAGAAGCAGTTGAGCTTTTCCACGTCTTTTCAATTATCACAGCTTAAAAACACATGTAGAGTAAATGATAAGCTTTTGTGACGACACGCAGCAGTGGGGCCCTATAATCATCACCACCTTTCACCCCACTAGCGGCCCTGCAGTTCCTGCTTATGTACTGTAATGTAACAGGCTACTGCTAGTAAGCTAACAATGTCCCGTAGTGGGTTGCGTTATTTTATTAGGTGGTCTTATTTTCTTTCTGTGCCTTTCTGAATACAGACAGCAACCCATCCCTGCACTTCACATCCCCTGCACAGCCTGGAACATAACGTTTATTTCCATGATCCGCTGTTTCCGCTATTGTCCTTGTCAGAGCTTCTGCTGGTTCAGCTGCCGGCTAGTCTAGTGTAGCTTTCCCGACTATGATGTCACATTCAGTGTTATGTTCAGATTCACTTGTTTTTCAGTGAGCTTTTTTATTCACGAGATTTACACAAGGAGGAGAAACCATTGGTCTTTGATACTCGGGGTACATCATTTCCATGTACAGAACTGTTATTAACTACACCAAGGTAAATAAGGTTTAACATTCTATGACACCTTTAATACTTCAGCGAAAGAAAAAAAAAGTAAACAGGTCATTCATGTTTTGAGGAGTACACAGAGGAGAGAAGAGGAGATGTTTCAATCTGGCAGGAGGTGTAGTTGACCTCTGTGAGAACATCAGCAGAACCTGCAGAGACACAGACTTTATTATCATATGTTTCTATATCATGGAGATCATTTTATGAACAACTAAACCTGTACATTGTACTTACTGGTAAAACGGCACAGACCGAGGAATCCTATGAGTCCAGACAGAAATAAACCAATGCCAGTTAAAAGCACTACTGACAGCCATGAGTCTATCAGAAGAAAATAATATTGCTTTAGTTATTTTTTTATTATATAATTATATAAAATATGTAATTATATCTCAGTTACATTAGATTTAATTATTTAAAACATGTTTACATTGCAATATGTGAATGAATATGGATAATTTCACCAAATCAGATAAAATATGTACATGTTTTTTAAAATATAGTATAGTAAAACATTTTTTGCTCCATCCTGATTTCTTGTGTTTAGGTGTACAGTATATACCTTAAAAAGCTAACAAACAAACAAAAAAAACGTAAAAGAAAAGCAGCTGTCACAAAAGAAGCCTCTGTTGCTCTCTACAAAGGCCACAAAAGGGAACTTTCACCTGAGTATTACCACAATGCCCCATACCTAGGACGGCTCACTGGCCCAGGTGTTTCTCATCACCCTTCCCCTTTATAAGCAGTGCTTTCACTCACAGCAAACGTGAAGTTTCCCTGTGATAGACCTTGGATTGTTTATTCATCTCTGACAAATTTCTGCCTGCCCTGAACTCTGGTATTTGTTTATGATTCTTGATTGTCTCTGATATTGTTTTCGTGTTTACCTGACCCTGTATGGTGTCCGAGAGAGCTCAACATGCTGCAAACACATGCAAACAGAAGAAAACGCATGCAAACAGAAGAAAACACATGCAAACTGCAAATTCTCACAACACAACCAAACACAGAGAGGCTCTGCAAACATAGAAACCCGCTGCAAATAGCACAGACCTAAACGGAAATGTTTCAGGTGTTCCTCATCATCCTTCTCCCTTTATTTAGCAGTGCTCTCTCTCACAGCAAATGTGACGTCTTGTTCTGTCCCATTTTTGAGCGTATACTCTGGTGTTTTGATTCCCTGTGATAGATCTTGGACTGTTTATTCATCTCTGACCAATTGCTGCCTGCCCGAACAGAAAAAAACACATGCAAACTGCAAATTCTCACAACACAACCAAACACAGAAAGGTGCTGCAAACACAGAAACCCACTGCAAATAGCACAGACCACAACAGAAATATCATTGCAAAGCAGCTTTACACCAAAGTAATGTTTTACAGTATATGTAGTAGTAGCTTGTACATGTACATATGGCATAGATGTGAGGTATACTTTACAGCACTACATTTTTGTATAGAACAGTTAGTGCAGTAATACTGTAATATGATAAAGAATCATGTGACGCATACAGTAGGTACAGTCTGGAGTAGAAACCTGAAGATATACTTGTTCTCCAGTCAGAATATCCTAAATGTACTGTGTACCGACTAAGGTTACAGTAAGGTGGACTCATGGACAGGCCATGATTGATCACATGGTCCACCAGAGTAGCTGATGTCATTTGACACATGTCTCACCACTGGTACTGGTCTCACAATGTCTTACCTGAGGTCTATTTGTAGTGCTAAGGCTCTGACCAATTGGTGTTGTGTTTTTCTATGCATATGAGTTTAGGTGTCTATGTAAGTGTCTACAATTGCTAGATGAGTTTTGCTTTTTAAACACAGTGTTTTCCCAATGATAACAGGTGATTTAGTTTTTGAACAAAGCGTCTAATGTAAGAAAACATGTGTAGTGTTTCGCAATAAGTGTGTTACAGAATTGTAAACAAAGTGCAAACTTGAAAATGTGTTAAGCTATGATTAGACTGTGTTGAAGATAAGATACAAGAAGTTTAGGTATTGAGGCTTTGGTGTAAGCATTCGCTTTTAGTGTGTAAGCAAAAGGCAAAAACTGTAACTGCAATATATGTTACTGGAATGAATCAGACATGATGTAGAATTTGTCAATATTTTATGCTGTTTATTTTTGCATAAGTAATTCTAAAACACAAGAATTTGTATACACACCATCCACTGATACAGATATAATAGTAATGCTAATCTATAAAGATTTCGCTGTCTTATTCAGTTTTGCATTACATTATTGTTTTGAACATAAGTTTAACAGTTTTTAAAACAGCATGTAAGCAAGTGCAAAATGTCCTGCGTACAAAGATTTTTGGCAGTTGTTGAGAAAAGGATTCATGAAATTTAAGAGATGTAGTCATTGAATGCATTTTGTGCCAAAACAATGATAATTGATCCTCAGTTTAGCCCACATAGACTTCTGTTGTGCTCACTGTGTGACGAGTTCTGCAAAAGTGACCTAAGAATTGAGAAATGGGTCCTAGCGTCTTTAAAAAACAGTAACAACTTGATCATACAGTCTTTTGGATATTAGACAGATTAATCTGACAAATTACACACTTAACTGTGAAACATTGTTTTAATGCTATGTTAGCTAGAGTTACTCTCTGCATGCGTTTTCTTAAGTTGCAGCATGTTGAGCTCTCTCGGCCACCGTAACCCTGCCCGTCTGACCACAAAATAAACTTGTTGCAAATGGATCCAAACCTCTCTGATCCTTTGTCTCAGGAACCTAAGTAAACATTTAATGCTGTTATAAAACAGCGCCTATTTGAAAATGATTTTGGAGATGAGGTCCACATCGTCACCGGGTGCTCATGTATCCCGCAGCATGTGTTGGCCCGTCCCATTCCTTGGTTGTATCATCTATCATAGGCATACATAAGGACGGATTTATGATGTTTAAAAATCTCAAAACGCTGTGCAATTTCACAAAGCTTTCATTATAATGCACAAAAGAAGACAAAAACATAAGCCTGTAACTCACAGTATCCCTGAAATTATTGTTTTGCTATATTAAGCAGGTGTTTAGTCTAACACAGAGCTCTGAGTATTTCACATGATAGGTCATTATCTGTATTAGCACTGATGATGGGTTTCTGAAGTGAATCTGAATAAAGATAAAGATCCAAGTATCAAAAACACTGCTATAAGAGTTTCTAACAGAAGAACAGCAGTGAAATATCTCACCTAGAACAGTCACTGTAGCAGGAGGAGAATGAGATGATGGTTTACTGATGCCTCTCTCATGTATCAAATTCAGTTGTTAACTTGACTCTGTGTCTGTTTTGTTGAATCATGACATAAGATTTTAGCTGCTTCAAGTTTAATCTTTTGGATTAGTCAAATTCTGTTTGTGAATCAGCTGACTGAAAAGAATCAGCTCAGTAGACACAAAATGATAGGACAAGAGATAGGACAACCTTGTCTAATACCACACAAAATCTTGATTTTTGGTGTTATTCCAGGGTTGAGGGAGATGCAACTATAAATATCATTGTAAAACATTATGATTTTGCAGAACTCTTCTCCAAATCCGAATTTAACATGAAATCATGTTCCACAGCTTTGAAGAAATCTATGAATAAAACAAGACCTGATTGAATGAATGATTGGTAGTCAATCATATCTAGAATCAGTCGAATATGATTGTGAATATTTTTTATTTTATAAAAGCTGATTGATACTCTTCGATAAGTTTTCCAATTACATGCTTTGCAGCGATTATAAACTTTTTGCTTTGGTTTATGCAAATTGCTTATAGTAAGGTTAATGGTCTCCAGTTGTCTAGCATCAACAAATCTTTTTAAGGTTTTGATAATAAGGTTATCAATCCTGTCTTCATAGTTGGGGACAAACATCCTTCCTTAATACATTCTAAAAAGCTTTACATAGTAACCTTTTGATATCTGTCCAAAAATGCTTTAGGAATTCAGATGTTAATCCATTCATTCCTGGGGATTTACCGTTTTTCATTTGTTTTAATGCGGTTTCAATTTCTATTATGGTTAATTCTTCTTCAAGCATATGTTTGTCTTCTACATCCAGTTTTTTAATGTTTTCATCAATTTTTTCAAACAAAAATTCACAGTCGGATTTGCTAAATTTTTATTTATATACGTTACCATAAAAGAGACTAATTTCATCTTGGACTAATTTCTGATCTTCAATTGTTATACCATTTATCATAAGTTTACTTTTTTATTTTTTTTTACTTTGTCTTTGTTTTTCCATGTCCGAAGAAATAAGTTGAACTTTTTTCACCCTTTTCAATTCATCTAGCTCTTGATCGAACAGAAGCTCCATTTGCCTTTGTTGTGTACATGTTATCTAATTGGGACTGCAATAGCTTTAATTCAGTACTGTTGTCTATGGATAATTGTACATTACTTGTTAGTTGATTGATTTCGTCAATTAGATCCTTTTGCTTCCGTTTCCTTATACATGACAGTTTTTTTACCTGTGTCAAATGTTATTTGTCTGGTTTGAACTTAAACCATTCCCATTTACTGATATCACTCATGTCTAGCTTTTCAACCTCCGGGACAAGAGACTTCAACTGTTCACAAAATCCAGCATTTTGTAAGAAATCATTATTAAACTTCCGGATATTTGGAGAATTCAATTGTTGTTTGGATGTTAATAAGTTTAGACTAATCATGCAATGGTCTGTAAGCGGAGAGGCTGATTTTACAATCTGAAATATCACTACATAACTCACATGAAATCAGCCTGTAGTCAAATCTTAAACATTGGTCGTTTCCTGCAGAGTTATACCATGTAAACTGAACTGATGTTGGATTTAATGCTCTCCAATAATCAATTAACATTTTACATAAAGACAGTATAGTGTCGCTATACACGTGTTGAGAGTTCCTATGAGGTATTCGGTCTAGCCATGAATCAGGGGCTATATTATGATCTCCTCCCAATATCACTTTATCTGAATCATATGTTGTTTTCCATTCCATCATAAGTTGGCTTAATTTTGCATACAACTTTGATTGCTTGGTTGTTAAAGCCATGAACGCATATCAAAATATAACGTTTGTCATTTGTTTCCACAACCACCATTAACCAGTGACCTTCAGTATCTTTTTTATGAGATCTTCTTTTGAGAAGTCCTCCTTGAACTAAATGTTCATCTCTCTGCACACTCTTGCCTCTCTTGATCTCCTCCATACTTCATCACGGACAGTTCGCAAAGCAGACTGGATAATTACAGGTCTGGGCATCCTGTTGATAGCTGCATCATTCTTCTTTCCCAAGCAGTGCACTGTGTCGACTGACTCACGGAGTTTCTCCACTGATACCGGGATCACTCTTGTAAGGATGCCGATCACAGTCTCTCTTGTATCCCCCTTGTCTTTTTCAAAAAGGCCCATCAGTCTAAGATCCCACCTTCTCTTATCTGGCATGCTCCAAACAGATCTGCGTCAGTAATGCATTTTCTTTTTTCAACAGTAACATTTCTTCTTTCACTTTGCTTATTTCTTCCTTATTTTCTGATAACTGAAAACTCTGAGATGTTGTTCTTGCAGTTCTTATGTGAAGTTGCTGGGGGGGGGTTTTGTTGGAGATTAAATGTTTAGGACAATTTCAAAACATTAATAACGAGCCTGCAAAATACGCTACAGCTCACTCCACCATCATAACTCCTCCCCCTCTCTACACACTCCTTACCTACCGGCTCCTGAAATGGAAGTCTAACACATTATACGGAAATACGTCGTTTTTTATTTTTGCGTTGCAAAATAAGGTGGATACTCCCAGCTCATCTTCACTTGTATAAACATAGAAAAACATGTTTTACGACTGTAATAATGTTGCATTAAATAAAAAAAAAAGAAAAAGAAGAATCATCATATATTTTATTATGCAGAATGTAATCTGCATGAATGCAAAGCAAAGAAAACATAATAAAAATTTGTCTTTATGTATTTTAAAATGTACAAGACAGAATAATCATGTTGTTTGAAGTTTAATGTGAAAATTGAAATAAAAATCAAATTTAAATAGTGAAAATTTTAACATTATTTCAACCAAATTTAAATACAGTAAGACTGGACTAAGCTGAAAAATTATGAAGATGAACAACTCCATCACAGCGAGTGATGAGCTACTAAGAGACTGAATGAGACTCTAACAATGGGTAAATTAGGAAGACCACATAAGCAGTTTAACACATTGTGTGGTTATTTCTGAGAAGGCAAAAATTGAAACCACATGTAGAGCTATAACCACTTTAACAGCAGACAGATCTGCTCACACTAAGGAACGTGGTTTTGTAAAAGTACAAATATTCAGAGCAGCAGTTTTGTGTTGTGAGTGAATAAACAACCTTCAGAGAACAGTGCGTCATATTTTATGCCTTAAGTTGAGCAAAGGCTGTTATTATTAAATTATTTCAGGCAAAGTTTCACCAGAGTTCGCTGTTGAAACCCCAACATTGGATGAATATACTGCAAGCTTAGTCATTTGTTCTTATGATTAATTTGACTTTTGTACATAGATCAGCTATTTAAAGAAATCAGTATAAATATAAAAATAACATACTCTAGAATGTCACTGTATCAAATCATTTGTTCCGTCTGTCACTTCTTGTTCCTTATGAAAAGGTTTATTCAAGTGTGCTATTTTATACTTCTTTTAAATTAAAAATAGGAAAGTGTAATTTTTTGTACTTCTCATGTTACTTCTCAGAAATATGCTTAAAATGACATTTAAGAAAGAAGTTGACTTTGATTTATACTTAGAAAAATACTACATTTATTTGAGCTATACTTCAGTGTTATACGGTAGAGAGTCTTATTGCACATCTTCTGTACAAAATTTCTAAAACACAAGGGAAGAAGAAACCAAAACAACGGATTGTCAAAACACCATCAAAAACATGTAAAGTTATGGACCAAAATGAGGTAATAATGATTGTCAGGTCTTGGGGTGTTGATCGACTCCATACAGTATATGTTTTAATTATCATTCTGAACACAGTTCACTTTTTTCAGCTTTGTGTTCAAAATGTTGTTTATTTCTTGATTTTTAGTTTATGAAACTTACTTACACTCAAGTGTTTGTAAAAAGAATGCATGAAGCTAGACTTGTGCACAAAACATAAAAAAAAACAGAGTATCTGCTTGCAAACAAAAACATTTGTGCGTTATAAAAAACTTGATGTGGAAGCATCCATCCTCTTCACTTGTCCAAAAAAAACCAAAAAAACAAAAAAAAACACTTTAAAAAGAATGTGAGTACTACTGCCTCCTACTTGGAAAACAGATTATAGGAGTCCTATATTATGGCTCAAATGTCTGATTTCCTGAAATTGCATAATGTTAAACATTTTGGATCACTTGCACATGTTGTTTAGCCTTGTATTTCTAGTATTACTTGTGTATGAAAAAATATATTATTTCTGAAGCTGTATGTGTGGTGATCAGGTTCAGTCTTGAGTGAATAAACACTGATCACTTGACACACTGACTGTGTGAAAAGTTTAATTTTAATTCATAAAAGGTCAATAGTTAAAGGGTTAAGAATAATCATTAGAATTAATAAGTAATATATTTTATTTTTGTTAATTATTTTCATATTGTATTACTAAAATTCATAAAGAGATGGAACGTTTTTCTTTTTGTTTCTCGTGGGAATTGTTTAATTGTGACAATCAAGAGTTTCCGGGGTACTGCAGACGATGTAGTCACACGAGGTGCTGCATTAGTTTTACTTTATTAAGAGAGTTTAATTAAAGAGGTGTAAGAAGTAAGAAGAAAGAAACCATATTCAAGTTCAAGTTTATTCCTCTTGAGTCAGAGAGGCCAATGAGGTATGTGTTAGCGTGTTTTGCTGTATGTGTATAAGTTACGTTACTGTCTGTTAATGTATAAGTAGAAAGTTATGTGTATTTCTTTACATGTGGAACGTGCACTTTATTTTCATTTATTACGTGTACCTTTAGAAGGTTTATTTAAGTTATTTATTTCTTTCGTAGTTCTGACGGCATTGTTGGGACTTGAATGTAAAAGACGTTGTCCAAATAAATGTCAGTGAATTCAAGAACGACTTGAGCCTTTGCTTAATCTCAAGGGGAGTAACACCGAGCGTTTACCTCTGTGGATTTATTGTTGGATTTGGATTTTGACCTGGACTGTTTTCTCGTTATTGATTCTTGCCTGTGACCCCGAACTTTGCCTGGATATATCGACCTCGAACTCTGCTTGATACCCCAAACTCAGCCTGTCTCTGGTACTGACTGTCTTTGCCCTTATTGTGTCTGTCTGCTCCTGTTTTGAACCTTGCCTGTACGACTATCGATTTTGATATTAAACGGTGTGCAAATGGATCTACCGCCTACTGAGTCTACATTAAAATAATGACCAGATTAAACTATTTATTTATCAAATGCAGAGAACGATAATCACTAGAAATCAGGTGTCCCCAACTAAGCAAGCCAGAGGCGACAGCGGCAAGGAACCATGCCAGATTGTGTAAGAACCTCTAGTGTTTGTGTTTGTGTGCATCTGGATCCAGCGATCTGCCCACGTAGCTCATCTAGGTGTTCTGGTCTCTGATGAAGATCATCTCTTTGTGCTGATACACCATCTGATCTGGATACGGACTGAGAAACAGAATAAAAGAGAGACAGACTAATATTAGCGTAGATGCCATTCAGGGGAGTGTTCCCGGTTCCAGCTGATCTAATTAGTGCAGAAAAAAGCAAATATCATTTTTAGGTATTATCAAATGGCCAGAGTTTTGAGAACTCAGCAGACGTGGACTTTAATGATATAAGAGCTTGTTCAAGTACTGAGGAGCTAAGCCGTTCAGGGCTTTTTAAGTAATTAACAAGATTTTAAAATCTATATGATGTTTGATAGAGAGCCAGTGTTGACAGAACCAAGCTAATATGCTCATACTTCCTGGTTCCAGTAAGGACTCTAGCTGCTGCATTTTGAACTAACTGTAGTCTATTTATCAAGCGTGCAGAACAACCACCCAATAAAGAATTACAATAATCTAACCTTGATGTCATAAACGCATGAAATAACATTTTTGCATTTGAGGTTGAGAGCATAGGAGGCAATTTAGATGTGTTCTTAAGATGGAAAAACACAGTCTTAAAGATGCTAAAAACATGGCTTTCAAATGAAAGATTGCTATCAAACAGCACACCTAGGTTCCTAACTGATGAAGAAGAA
>JAUYWG010000206.1:114366-130208 GCA_034779775.1 Enteromius afrohamiltoni | reverse complement strand
TTTCCCCATGATTATTAAGTCACCACAATGTTTCCTATTAGCATGATGCAAATGATAAATTAAAAGAATCATAAGTATTTAGAGTACTATACGAGTACTATAAGCACTAAAAGTTTAATTACTGTAGTCTAAATTCTGCTCATATAAGTGTTTTTTTTTTTTTTTTTTATGATGAAATGAGGTAAATTAAAAAAATAAAATAAAATTTGTTGATTGCAGTGATTTGTCTTATGGTGTCTGTTCTGTATTTAGGACATACAGATGGCATTCATGACAACACATGACTTCAAAATACGTACTGAAAATCAAGAAAGCAATAAAGACTTCCTGCTCTCATGTAGCCCATCAATATTAAAGTGCTTTTCATGGCTGTCCATTAAAAAAATGTCCAAGAAAATAAAAACACATATCTGGCAGATCCGAAGAACCTCTAATCAATAAGAAGATCCTCTTTAAAGCAGAAAAAAACATGCACAGTCAATTGTCATTCGGCAGCAGACCCCTTCAGAGCAGATATATCAATTAAAAAAATAAATCAAAAAGGCGCCGAGCAGATTCAGATCACCATCTATTTTCATTAGGCTGCAGGCGCAGAAGGCGCGAGAACATCTGAAGATGAATGGATGTATTCAAATGCATCAAAACGGATTAGACTCCCCTGAGACCTCAATCAATGGACACAAATCAATAATCAATAGGCCACTCACACCAATATACTAACTGCTGACATCAAGATCTTACCATTAAAGTGAAAAGCAGGAGGCGCTGGGCTTCAGGACTGGTATATTTCTCCGGTTGACCGTCTAGAAATAAGGAGTCAATTAGGAAAACTTGAGCGTAGAGGCCTTAAGTGGTGCTCACTTCTGCATTTTAATGTGAGAGATGATGGAGAAGCTCCTGAAGACAAATAACATCACACTAGAAATGAGAGGACTGACAACTATATCACTGGAAAAGAAACAAGAATCAAGTTTCATGCTGTGTTGTTAGCAGTGCTCTATTAGTACACTTCATTCTGTTGTCTTGCCTTTAAAAAAATGAAACATATGATTTGCAAATACTGTAAACTGATATATATAAAAAAAATAAGGCATTTTTTACACTCATTAACACATTTCATACACTTTTTATGCTGTGACACAGGTCATTGTGTACTAGAATGCAATGTGTTTGTGTTAACATTAGCATATGAAGCAGCTTGATATGCTGATATCATATATCTGTGTACAATAACATATGACTAAACAACTGCTACTGACACATAGCTTAAACCCTTATGAGCCAGTTTGTTTCCAATGTCTTGCTGTAGTGTAAAGTGTAAAGTATGTTTTCTTTATTTTCTTATATAACTTTTGCATCATCATCATATACTGTATCACTTCAAAACACTTCAAATATAAAGTCTCCGGGCTATAAAATAGCCAAACTAAGCTCTTATTAACATAACATTTTGCTTAATGAACTGGAAATTCTTGGAAACTAGCAGAGACATACTTCATCCTCAAATACACATAATCAATATTTGATTTTGTCTTCAACACTGTTATTGTTACAGAATATTAAAATATTTTAATTTAGCTTTAGGCAGTGTACATTTTATACAGTAAACACTGTATAAAAACACTGAAAAACATACAAAGTGTTGTTAAAACTTTCTCTCAAAATTGCTGGTAAATTTCACAAATTATTAACAAGAATGTTTTGTATTAAGCATGAAATTTTAAAGAAAAAGACTGAAATGTTATTGTCTTGTAGTGTCATACAGCATACAGTTGCAAGAAAAAACTTAACACCTTACAGAATCTGTGAAAATCTTAACAAAATTAATACTGTCCTGGGTAAGATATTTTATACAAAAGATCTTTGCATATAGTCCACAAGACAAACAAATAGTAAAAATGATTAAAATAACCCCATCAACAGTTTGTGGTACTTAATACTGTTTGTGGTTACAGATCTACAATCTGTTTTTATTTTTTTGTTTGTTTGTTTTCTTTTTGTGACGGTTGTTCATGAGTCTCTTGTTTGTCCTGAACTGTTAAACTGACCACTGTTTTTTTATCCAGTTTTTCAGCATCTTTTGCAACAGTGACTGTATGATTTTGAAATCCATCTTTTCACGCTGAGGACATTCACAGATGCTTGAGAAGGAAATAAGATGCATTGTTTTGTTTTTTTTTGTTACCCATATAGTACTGCTTTTCAGAAGATACATGCATGTTTCCTGGAGACAAATTAAGAACAATTTACCTTGATCTTTAAATGTAAAATATTTTGAATCAGATCAGACATTTTGAATATCAGTGAATATCTGCTTCCATATGTGATGGACTAGTTGAAATCCTACAAGACATCTTTCTGAAAATCACCCATTAAATATCTAAAAGCTGCTGTATTCACAGAGCAGTGTGATGTGATGCTCTGGACAGGAGTGTTTCAGTTAATATTGTCAGGCTGGAGAGGTTCAGCAGAGGCCCGGGTCACAGAATAGACTCCGTTCTCTCCGGAGGCTGGATTTCAGCGGCTTTGGGAACTCAGCGAACCGGTGGGACACATCAGAGACTCCTGGTATGAATCCCCTCTCTTCCACGATCATTTGGGAGTATGATTTATACTTTTTGAAGTGAAAGGGTCTTGAATTCCTCTATAAAGGAATTAAGAGGCATCCCATGAGCCCGGCATTCTAATGAGAGCACGCTGATGATAGCGGCCACTTTTAATAGACAGAAATTAGTATTCAGCGTACTTCAAACTCCAATGTGAAGAAAGCTTTCAGGTGCAGAAGAAAGAGGATGGGATGAAAGCCAGCTTTAAAAAGTGCTGCCCGATTCACTCGTGTTGTGTTTCTGCTCACTTATCAAGGAAAGAAAGCACTTTCTAAGGCGGCCCGAGAGACACGGGACAGAATTAACCATGCACAGTAAATACTCAGCAAAGACAAATCACTGTCAGGTTTATAGTCTTGAGGCAATCAGACTCCCTGTGACAATGAAGATAGAGACATGGAATACTGCGCTGGATATTTGTATTCTCTTAGACACTGACATATCTCACAACAATCACATTTAAACTTAAAAATAGGACCTATTTCAGATTGCATTTCTGACTGACTAATCAAATGTAAGTTGTATTTTTGTTTTGTTTTAAATCAGCATTCTAAAATCAAGATGCATTTCCTTGAGATGCAAACTGTCTTAAGATACTATTGTTTTCTAATATATATATATATATATATATATATATATATACAGTACTGTGCAAAAGTTTTAGGTCGCAAGTATTTTCACCAATATTTTTTTTTTCTTTTTGGTTATTTCTATCATTTGCAATTTCCAAACATTATTTTTGTCATTAATTGTAACAATACAGTGAGATTATTGTCTGACAACAGCCAGAGCTCCACACAGAGATCTGATCTGATCATCATCCAGTCTGTCTGGAATGAGATGAGGTAACAGAACAAACTGAGACAGACTAAATCTTGAAGAACATCTTGGTTACGTACTTCACGTTGGATATGACCAACAAATTGGGATCTCGCTTCAAGAGACCAATCCACTTTGGGTGTATTAAAACATGCGCTCATTGCATACAGCAACAGCTGATCGCAGCGCAAGTATAAATGAGCAGCTGATGCTGTGCATATTCAGCTTTTCGCTTAGGAGCTGAGCCAGTGGTACAGCACCATTGGCGACGGAACTTGATGTCTCCATTCTCTTCTTCAGGGAACAAGGGTTATATACGTAACTGAGACATTGCCTTTCAGTCAGTCACTCCGAGTAACATCGGATACTATCGAGTAATACCGAGTAATATCGAAGACCAACGAATTGGGATCCCTACCAAAACCCCTAGCCCAGGGCTCACCAAAAGAGGCCAGCTACTGTTTTCAAAGCACCACCCATTCAGTACTCTACCGGTTCTCAACAATTCATTGAATGAGGCCCTGGCGCCGCATCTGGCTGCCAAGGGGATGGAGGAACTTAATAGGCTCTACTGTACGGACACTCTGGAGAAGTTAACAAGCCAACCTGAAACGGGGCCTTTAAGTGCCTCTATCCATTTGAGGTGAGAACATAGGAGGATACTGGTTCCAAACGGAGGCTATAGAATCTAGCGAACATGTTAGGGGTCGCCCGCACTGCAAATATCTGCCACCGAGGCACCACACGCCAATGCCCAGAACAATGCCACACTCCTTGTTGATTGGGCCTGTAACCTGCGGGGGCAGGGCACACCCTGTGCTTGGTAGGCCAGGGGGAGGGTTGAGATGAGATGCAGAGATGCCATCTTCTGCTTGGAGATGGCATTCCCCTTCTGCCGGCCTCTGTGACAGACAAAGAGCTTGTCTGAAGTCCTGAAGCTTTGTGTTTGGTCAATGTTGCATCTTAGAGCTCGGACGGGGCAGAGAAAAACAAGGGCTGGGTCTGATTCAGGCAGTTCTTGGAGGTTCTGCATTCTGGCCGTAGTGAGGTGGGTAGTCCGTTGTCCCAGCCTGTAACGAGAGGAAAGTGAGTGTGATACGAAACTGCCCCGTCAACAACGCCTCGTCCCCTCTGGGGACCCAGAGAAAGAGGAAACTGCTGTGTTTAATGGCCTCTGTCTGCTTCTGGGCAGCGGAGAACTGCTGGGCAAAGTTCTCCACTGCGTTGCCGAAGAGGCCAGTCTGGGACACAGGAGCATTCAAAAAGACATGTCTTGTCTGCTTCACACATGTCAGCCAGACACAGCCACAGATGACGCTCCTGGACCACCATAGTGGACATCGCACGACCCAGAGACCGGGGGTTTAAGGAAAATAAAATGAAAATCTTTTTTCTTACAATCTTACATATTTTTGTAAACAACTGTAAAAAATCAGCTTTTTTTATAGTGTAGACAGCGTTATTTTTGATTTGAAGAATATGTTTAAAATTACAGCTGAACTCATATGGTATAACATGGACTGTTTTACAATTCTTATTGCTGTTTTTTTTTTTTTTTTTTGATTGTGATTACATTGCTGTCTCAGAGAGCTCTTAGATCAGCCAAAATATCTTAATTTGTTTTCTGAAGAAGAACAAATGTCTAAGAGGTTTTGAACGACATGAAGGTGAGAATTTGTTTTTTGTTTTTTTTGTTTTTTTGTCTTCTCCAGATGTTAACTTATGGACTGGAGTGGTGTGGATTATTGTGATATTTTTATCATCTGTTTGGACTCTGATGGCTCCCATTCACTGCAGAGCATCCATTGCTGATCCATTTTTGGACCAGCTATTCCTTTAAAAAGTTTCATTCACTTTATCTGATGCGCAGTAACCCTTGAATTACTGTATGTTTTGTATTTGTTTGATTCTGTGACATATATCTGACATATAACTGAAATCTATTAATTGAGATATTATTGAGTGCATAGCCACAGACCTCCTCTCACTCTTGGCAGATGAAGTATGGTAAATGTTACATGCTTTGTTACATGCACCCTGTTGTCCAAAAGGTCACCGTTTAAGTCAATTCCCAGCGGAGCTGCAAGACATCGTCTTATACATATCAGAAGCGGGTGAAAACTTTACAGCAGGTCAAATCGGTTAACCTCTCAAACCCGAGCATCCAGAGCACACTTCATCTGAAGAGTTAACTGAAGGCTTGTCTGTCCATATATTGATCTTTGACAGCAAATCTGTTCGATGGATGTTTCCACGCACCATGGGAACACAAAAACCTTCAATAAGCATCTCGAAGGTGTCTGAGACGAGAGGTTTTTGTGATATGAGAGGCATAAATACGATACGCTTTCACCTTGCCACTTACCTCAATGATAATTTACAAGAGCGGACCGTCTGAATACATAAAAGCACTGTGAGTCCTTAGTGCGACGGACTCGAATCAATATAAAACAAAGCTCACAGTAACTGACACCTCATGCTTCAATATTTCCACAAAGTCCTTGAAATAATAGAGTGGACATGCAGCTTGGCATTGAAGGGTGAACGTCTGGATCCGTCACAATATCACAGTTTATCACTCAGTTGAGTGAAACTCAAAACTCATATGGAGCCATCTGTTAATAAGGTACCATTTCAGATAAATAAATGCTAAAAAACAGTTTGTGGTTGGTTCATTTTTGTTCCTGACAACAATAAGAGAAAAAGTGGCCCAGACTTTAGTCGAAAGTCTGGCTAAGTGAGACGAGCTTCATATTTGACTATAAGCATCATCAGATGTTTGCATATTCTGCTCAGTTTACGTCTCTGATTAAAATTGAGCCATTTTTCTTCTACATTCTGTCTATATTAGACTATATGAGCTATAAAAGCCTGATGAATGATGGTGTGAACGTGTGTGTGTCTTGTGCAGATTTAATGACAAGCACAAAATATTTGACAGTAATCAGCCAGAAAGACTTTAGATTAACACATTAACTCTACATTAACAACGTGCTGCAGAGTTTAGACATTCCAGACTTGTATAGCAAAGGTCTGCATGTTCTGGAATAATCCATTCCTGCAGCTAGCGTAACATCAGGATTGATATCAAGAAGTATTTCAATTACCGCTTCATGTGGGCCGTGTGTCAAATAGTGTTAAGTGAGGTGTAATTTCTCTGGTTCTGGAGTCAGCCGAGGCTCTGATCACGACACACACACACACTCCCAGACGGCATTTTCTCTGCGGAGCTGTCAGTCTCTCACCCAGAAGGCCATGTGTCTCACAGTCAAGGTATAGTGACAACTGTTAAATCGGACGTGGACTAGCACTACTGCGCTTAATGAGATTAGCAAAGCCTTCAGAGCTAATTAGCACTTGGTAACAACCTCTCATTAGCGTCGTGTGGGACTGCAGCACCACGTCATCAACAGCACACAAAACACAACATTTGAATTATAATACGATTTTTTCATGTTTCAACAATATCCTCGAACTGCATTTATGTTCTTGAAATGCCTTGCAGTGAGAATGTGGAGTATTTGCTTTGTTGTAATAAATTAAAAATATTAAAAGCCTTTGATCCTTCACTGTTTTACTGACCATTAGTTTTCAGCAAAACTATTTTATCTTCTTTTTTAATAGGATATTTATTCATTATTATTATTGTTATTATTATATAGGAGTTGTTGTTTTTTTTCTTCTGAATTTTCAGTTTTATAAATAATTTGATAAAGAACTAGAGCTGCAAACAAACACTACGATTAAATATATGGACCCTGTCAACCACCTTTCTTTTTTTTACTAATGAAATTCAATGAATTAATTAAATAATAAAATTACGAAAGCGCATAATAAAAATACTACAACTTAAGCTAGAATAAAATTAAATACTGAAAATATAAAAATAAAAGTTAATTTAAAATATTAATGTGGAATAATGTATATATATATATATATATATATATATATATATATAATAATTATACATTTAGCAGACAATTTTAAACATTCATTTATTTATTTATTTTAGTATACATAAAAGAACCAGACAAACAAGCAGACGTACAAACAAACATATTTGAATTTGATCTCTCTATTTACTATTACTATTATTATTATTTTTTTCTTTATATCCACACACTATATGACAATTAGGTGGTTTTGATTGTGTATCCATTTGTTTTTTATTTGTTTTGGCAGGTCTGATCTCAATGTGTTGTATTGCAGTTACACTGAAGCAGCATAGATACATGATGGTCAAGACACATGTCAATCAGCTAGTGCAGCTAACATGAATACAATCATAAAAATGTCCTGTACAAAGTGTGCCAAGATACACACCAACAGAATGAAAGCAGCAGACACAGCAGTGTTTTGCTCGTGTGGGTCTGAGAGGACGTCAGGAGGGCACGTCCAGCTGGATAGGCTCCTCTGGCTCCGTTCATCTGGAGGGCCTCGGGATGTTGTTGATGTGAACATCTCTCTAGCATCTGCTCTGAAGACTGTCCCTGCTGTCCCTACAGCACCAGCGGACCCCGGCCCACACACACCTCAGGGGCCGCAGCATCACACATCTGCAGCGTTTATGGAGTCATGATCACAATACAACTGTTTGTGTTTCATATCTGGGACAGAAGAAGCTATTGCAGATCCACTGCTGGCTGGGAAGTGTGACCAAAACCTTAGCAGCCTTCTTATTGTTAAATAAAACTATTTACGTTAATTGAAATAAAGCTGAATTAAAATAGAAATATTAAATGTATGGTTTAAAAAATGTAAACATTTGTTTACATTTTGGACCTTGTCATTCACCTGAAACTAAAGTGAAAAAATGACTAAAATTGCTCATTTAAATTCAATTAATTAATTTAAAAAAATAATATGACAAAGGTCACTCAGAGGTAATAATTCAAAATATTAATAATTTACTTAATTAGCAGACTATTTTATCCAAAGTGACACAGAACAAATGTGGACATTAGAAATAATTAAAACCAACTAAAGAGCAGTAAGTTTTAGTCTAACACAGTACACAGTAAGGTTGAGTGAGTGTGTGTGTGTGTGTGTGTGTGCACCTGGTATTTATCCCCTTATGGGGACCAATTGTCCCCACAAAGATAGGAATACCAGTAAATGTTGACCTTGTGGAGACATTTGTTAGGTCTCCATGAGGAAACAAGCTTATAAATCACACAGAATGAAGTTTTTTGAAAATCTAAAAAAGCACAGTTTCCTGTAAGGGGTAGGTTTAGGTGTAGGGTCAGCACAGGACAATACCACACACAGTCTGTACAGTAGAAACACCATTACACCTATGGAGTTTGGTTAAAGATTGTACAAGTTTACACAGTGAGAGGAAGCAAAAAATAAAAACTATACAATATATTTACAGTAAATAAAAACATTAACAATAATAAAGAATATAGAAATAATAAGCAACTGTTTTGATAATAACAGCGTTTTGAGAGGAATTAATCACAGCTGCATCCCATCTCCTAATTATCTCCTCATCACAATGAGGAGATGCTCCCGCTTTTCTTCTTTCCGTATCTCGCTTTATGCAACCTTCCCCTCCCCTTCTCCCCTTCTCCTCTTCTCCTCCAGGGGGGCACCGAGAGTGTGAGCCGGTCACCGAACCCTGCCCTCGCTAGGGCTCAGGCCACTAGAGTTTGCTTAAACTTACTACCTACTCTTATCTTCCCTAGCATTAATGAGAAAGCGCGAACTCTTGAAAGAAAATTCATCCTTTGCAATTTAGTAATCCTACTGTGATTTTAGTTTTATTTTGGTGCATCACGCAGCTCTGTGTTATAGTCTATTCTCCACTAGTAAAGGCTACTAATTGCCAATAAAACTCCAAATGATATGTGGGCTTTAAGCACCCCAGCAAGCGAGACTGATTGACAGGTCTGGCCTGAGCTGCAGTATGATCACTGATGACCTTGAGCGTGAAGATGTGTGGGGTCAGACATCGGCCGGCCCACAATGCAGCGCTGCAGCAGATGGGCCGCACACACCCTCGGACAGATGCGGGCGACGCTGGAGGGAATACAGTAGCTTAAGACAGCACTTCTGTACAAACTCACACATGCTGAGCGCTTCAGATTCCTTCACAATCATCTCAACGCGCTCAAGACTCCTGAACCACAGATTCAGACTGTCACAATTCATGTTTGGTAACACTTTATTCTGACATTCTACTATAAGTAACTTTGCATCTACATGTCAGCTAGCAGTCATTAGAATATTAGTAGGCTGTCTGCTTAACATCCTCTAACGCTTGAAACTTTCTAGTAAAGAAAGAAAGAAAGAAAAAGGGAAAAAAAGTCAATTATAATGTTACAAATTCTATTTTAAACAAATGCTATCCTTTTCTACTTTCATCACTCTGTTCATCAAGGAATCTTGAAAAATAAAACATTTCACAAACATTATTGATAAATGAACCCCTACAATAACGGATCATTACTCAGCAGTAAATCAGCTTATTAGAATGATTTCTGAAAGATCGCGTGACACTGAAGACAGGTCACTTCCGTGTTGAAGTGTGCAACAGGACAGTTAGCTTGTTTAGGATGCCAGAAGATTTTCTTCTGCAAACACTCTGGAACAGAACAATAATCAAAAGGAGTTGAATTGTATCAAACTACATTAGAGTGACATCTGCATCTAGAGAAATCAGCTGAAATTGAATCTGTATTGTGTTTGAGTGTTCAGGGACCGGAGGAGCCGTGTTAAGTTTGAAAAGGGATGATGGTGTTGTATAAACAATTCATTAGAAACACACATTAAGTATTCATCTGTATTAAAGGTGCAATGTGCCTAGAGAGACACAGAGCCAATATGAAACTGTTTCCATTAAGTGCCATCTAATTAATGCCATGCGTTATTGACAGCAAGATTTTTTGTTCAACTTGCAGGAGTCACCGTTGTGTTGTTGCCCTGACCTTCAAGAAACCTTTAAGATGCTGCTGCTTTACATGCATTTGACCAGGATTGCCTGGAGTAAAAAAAACGTACTATGAACGTAATGTAGAAAATGCACACATTACTGGACAAAAAGGCTATTTTTAATGATATGTATTTTTTTTTTTTTTTTGTATTTCATTAATTACACAGCCCTGGATCTTAAAAATAAATGGGAATTCTGCTGATGTGGGAAAAAAGCAATAATATTATCTATTTAATGATGATGAGTTCAAAAATATCAGTAAAAATATTCAATTTTCAGGTTTTTCCCCCATCAAAATAATGATACATTAATATGGAAATGAATACTATTATTATTAATTAACATTTAAATAATACATTTATTATTTAAATAACTTAAATACGTTTATTATTGTCCTTGCATGCATGTGTTTTGTTTTTGTTACTTAAAAAGTGACAAAACATAAACTTACAAAATAAAAAGGCAGGGGAAAAATATGTTTAAAAACTATATTTAGATTCAAACCAACATGAATAAATAAATATGCATATATAAATAAATAATCAAATCAGTGGTTGTTTGGAGGCAGTAAAAGCAAAAACATTTGCTGAAGGTCCTATGGTCCTAATGATTGCAATCAGTTTATTTTAGCTGCATAGTAAAAACACATTTATTTGACTAACTTTTAATGCGGCTAAAATGAATAGTTTGCAGTACTTAACTTGAAACATTTAAATAATGACAAAAAAGTGTACTGTGCTTGTGTAAAACCAATACAACCTTAAATCTGTAAGAAACAAGTACTGGATTTCATTCAGCTAATATGATGCAGGCCAGTGTCACATGTGATTCGTTTTTAGAACAGAGCAGGTTATGCTCATCTGCAGAAGTCAGCAGTATATTTTGTAACTTTTGTACTATAATCTAGAGATTTTAAAAAGAAGCTCAAACATTGGGGTTCGGCTTCAAAGAGTCTATATGTCGCCATAATGTGCCAAATTCCTGGTTAAGTTCCTACACTCCTGCTATAATTAATTAAGTCAGTATTAACAATTGAAATCAGAAGAGCTCTGTGTAGATGACTTTCCTTCTGCACGAGTGTGTGCAAGCTAATCTCTCTCTCTAGCTCTATTGTTTACATGCGTTTGGAGAGGTAAAACCCACTTCTTAAACAGGATCTACCCATTAGGATATAATCCTGCCGCTTTGAGACCCGCAGCAAGTTTGTGTCTAGATTACTGGCCAGCGGAGAGCTAGCGAGCGCTGGATTATTCCTGAATCCAGAACAAAGGGGACGACTGAGGGCAGAGAAATGAAGGAGGGGATTGAGGCTGATAACAGCCAAAGGCCGGCCCTCTTCAATGGCTCTGATTAAAAGGTTATTCCAGCCTCCCTCATCTCGCCTAATTGGATTATTTGCAGGGATTTAGGGAAACGAATTTAGGCGAGTGGCTTCCCAAACTCTTCTCCTACTTCTTCAAATGAAGATTACTAAACTGAGAGGCTGGGGTTGAACACACAGCGGTGGTTACTTGAGCACATTCTTTTGAGTGTGTTTACTGGCAGGACATTAACTCTTTAAATGATCAGTACAGTCAGATATTTACACATTACCCTGATTTCAATTTGCATGCAAACATATTTTGTTGTTTAATCATATGTGTGTCTGTTTTTTGATGTCATGATGTCCAGACAGTTTATTTGTGCTGTTAGATTATTGGCTGAATGCTAAAATCCTAGAAACTAGTGATTCACTGAAAATACTTTGTATATACTTTTAAATACTTTTTACAGACATCTGTAAAAAGTGTAACATTAGCTGTGATTAAAAGAATTTTAATGAAAACTCAATAATTACTGTAGTGACTGTATGTTTGACAAAGCACCACAAAAGGGCAAAAACTTTTTTTCTCAAAGTGACTTTGCTTGTATACATTTTATCAGTTCAGTTTTAATTTAATTATTAATTAATTCCCTGAGGATTGTACCTATCAGACGTCAAACATGTTTGACATTTCAAATGGTGTTCCACAGGGTTCTGTTGTAGGTCCTCTGCTGTTAAATATACAGTAGGTAATGTGTAACACTTTATATTAGGAACACATATTCACTTTTAACTAAGAATTTTCCCCCCAAAAAACTCCCATTTGCTGCTTATTAATATTAAGGTAATTGTTTCAGTAGTTATTCTAATTGTGTTATATGCCTAATATTTTAATATACCCAACTTTTAGTCAAGAGAATGTCGTCTTCACAGACAGCTCACTAGATTTCAGACCAGGCCAACTTACTTCTTAAAGCTTATGTTGTTCATTTTTCACCAAACTTCTATGCATACAGTGTACTGTCCCAAAGATGATCTGCAGTCAGTTTTCTGAGGGTGAAGATGCCCAGACACTGCCGGTGAGGGGCAAGGTTGTTCCCGGCGCAAGACAGCGCGTGAACCCACAGGTGAGGACTCTCAGTGAGAGCAGACTGAGAGCCAGGTGGTGTGGCCGCCGTCAGGCCAAGAGCAGGTCTAATCAAGGATGTGAGGCCCAGCTGGAGCTGCCAACAGCTGCTTCACACACACAGCCGGTTGGCTAAAGAAGGTCTGATGGGTGTGCCGTACAGCCGCCGGTCCATTCAAAATAACATCTGGACTCTCCGCGTGTGCATGTGTGTGTGTGTGTGTATGTCATCGCCCGAGGGTGGAGCCGGTCCCCGCGTTTTTAAAACCCACTGACTATCCCGCCACATGACACACATCTTTGTCCTCGACTAGCACTGAGGATTTATCGCTGAGTGCTTTCTCCTCAGCAGCGCATTTAAACCGGTCTAAATCTTAAATAATAAAGCCAACAATTGATTGAGTCACTCTCCAATCCCAGCATGCAACAATCAGGCATATGGGCCGCGAGTGAGAAATGATTGACAGAGCTCCACAGTGTTCCCATTTATTTCTTCTCTGGAGCTGTTTTCTGTCAGAGAGCATATTGATTTTTCCATAAAGTAAGAAAACAAGCGTGTTTGAGGGGCCGTGCCAGGTCAGCACAAATTAAAGCTGAAGATGTAAAGCCCCCTGTCGGCCCATCATTGGCTACAGCTGACGAGGCCTTGCTTGCTTCAAAACAGCACATCATTTGATCATCATAAAACTAAAGGAGACAGAAAGACACAGAGCTGAGGAGATTACAGGCAGTTTAAGGGGATGGATGGGGCGGCATTTTCAAACTCCTATGTAGGACCAAAAAACACCACAATATTTGCATATGACAAACACTTTTATTTAAAGCATACATGCATTGTATCTGTTTCATTTATTATTATATTTAGTAGTATTTTAAAAGGACTGAACCTCAAACATCAAAAATCGTTACAGTTTACATTTAGTTTACAAAACACATTTTGTGAGGGAAAATATTTTACAGCTGAAAATGGAATATATCCTCTGCAACAGTGATTTATTACATTGCATCTAGTTTGCAAAACCCAATTCTGTATAAATGTTGCATGAGTAAACCAATATAACCATCAGTATACATTCTTTTTATTTAGACTATGCATGCATGCATGTATTTATGCATATGCATTGTTATTTATTTTGCTTCTTAAATAATCACAAGAAAATTGAGTAATTGTTTGTTTTTTATAATTGGGAAAAAAACGAATGGTTGAAGAATAAGAGGGAGGTGTTGCCAACTGAAAAGCAAAATTGTTTGTTGTTATATTTTTATGAATGAATATGATTAAAGATATACGGATTTTATTATATATAATTATCATTCGCAAGATGAGGAATATTTTAATAAAGAGTCAAGTGATTTCATGTGATTTCTACATGTGAAAGAATACCATAATGCCATAATGCCATGCAGGGATTCAACTAATATAGAAACACTAAACACTAAGAAGTGAGAAATGCAAAATTCTGTAGAGATATTGATGTTTAATTTTTTACCAATTTTATTAATAGTTGTGGCACAGAGAGATCAATGAATAATGTGAGCCCTCATATATACAGTAATGTAATCCACAAGTAAATATCCATGTAAATCCATGTTTATCCATGTAAATATCACAGATTAACATGTCGGCACAGGGTACACATATACAAACCACTAGGTCACGCTCCGACAAACACACACACCACAATTCAGAGGTATTTCATTCTTATTATGATTGAACTGAACTTCCTATCCTAATATCTGATATGGAATCAGATGTCTTTTTTGTAATTTTTGATGTGAGTTGATTGTTGCCTAAAGGCAACAAGTAACAATGAATTTCCCCTGCTAATCTGCACAGCAACAGCATAATCATTCATGTTTAATACCAAGTTAATAAGTGAATTATGGCCTATATGAATCATTTTATGATAAGGCCATGCTGAATACTTACGACAAGATTAAGGCTAGCAGCTAGATCATTTTAAATGTCACCCTATTTAACAGCGGCTGCCAAACTTATATTGCAGGACTGGTTACTTAAGGTGACAAGTCAAGAGAATATTACACAGAAATTTATTTTCTTCTTACTGCATAACCAAGAACCATGTCTATATCAGGGTTTCATCTTTTTGTGTTTCTAAAGTATCAAAAGTAGAACTTCTTTTCAGAGCATCAGCTTATTTTTTAACCTGTCTGCTGTTAGTACTGTATGGGCAAATTTGTAGTTTGGTGTTAATGTTGTTTGGGACATATTGAAATTAATAAAACTACAAGCATGCTATATGTTTGGAGTATTTGTACTAAAAAGATTCAAATTGTAACGACTGCCGGCTGTAGCGAATCTCGCGCTCTTGCTTCCACACGGGCAGGCAGGACTCGGAGACAGGAATGCAATCAGAACGTGACATTTATTAAAACAAAACAAGAAATCGAGGACAGCATAAGCAGTGCAGAGACACACGAGCTGACATGTAACGTTAACAACCAACAAGAATACAAGACATGGGGTGTGATATTTATACAAAGACTAATCAAATACACCTGGGTAAAACACGGCTGGCAGAGGGTCACACTAAAGAAAAGGGGCGGAGTTACAAACAAGGCAAAGACACAAGGAAAGAACGGGGCACATGACACAATTGAAAACATACATACAGCACCTAAACAGAAAAACAAACACAAGTCAACGCCTCTGGCGGGACACCAGGCTGTGGCAGACAGAGGTTCTGATGAGGGACTTCAGCAGCCTGATCGAGACCGTTCGCTGCATGTCGCCCGTGACCAGGATCATCGTGTCAGGACCACTTCCCACTTATCGACGTGGGCACCAAAGGTTCAGTAGACTTCTTGCTATAAATGAATGGTTACCCTCATGATGTAAAGAACAGAAACTGCTCTTTGTTAATAACTGGAATCTTTTCTGGGAACGTGCTGACGGCCTGCACCCCAGCAGAGTCGGAGCAGAACTGCTGTCAGACAACATCTCCCGGATACTACACTCCATCTGACTAGTAAGTACATTCTCAAATGATTGCTATGATGCTTTTTGTTCTGAACGCTTAGACGATAGTACCT
>JAUYWG010000206.1:62695-87662 GCA_034779775.1 Enteromius afrohamiltoni | reverse complement strand
AGCATAACACTTTGTCTTGTAGAATAGCAATAAAACAAATAGCACCTCAAGCCTTGTACATTGAGTTTACATTTACATTTGTAAGCCAAGCCCATATCCACTCCTACATTAAAAATACATGTGCTCACAAGACAACTTTAAAACACTGTATGTTATCATTTCATTATTAGAACTATAGAACCTAAACTATGGACCACTTAATTTGGGCCCACTGTACTGTCCTGTTTTTAAAGTTATACTTTAAAAATAATATGGACCACAAAACCAGTCATAAGAGTCAATAATACATTGCCTGAAATCTGAATAAATTAATGAATTTCATTAATAGAGGGTTAATGTTCCCTGATGAAAGTAAAGTTTGCATTTCCTTTGGAAATCAGGGACCCAGAGTCTGGAGGAGGAGAGAGGAGGCACATAATTCATGTTAATTGAGGTTCACTGTAAAGTTTCCACAGTCAGTGATGGTTTGGGGTGCCATGTAATCTGCTGGCGTTGGTCCACTGTGTTTTCTGAGGTTCAAGGTCAACACAGCTGTATACCAGGATGTTATAGAGCACTTTATGCTTCCTTCTGCTGACCAACATTATGGCGATGCAGATTTCATTTTCCAACAGGACTTGGCACCTTCACACAGTGCCAAAGCTACCAGTATCTGGTATAAGGACCATGGTATCCCTGCTCTTAATTGGCCAGCAAACTCGCCTGACCTTAACCCAATAGAAAAAATCAACCAGACCCAACAATGCTGAAGAGCTGAAGGAGCACTATCAGAGCAATCTGGGCTCATAACACCTGAGCAGTGTCACAGACTGATCGACTCCATGCCATGTGGAATTGCTGCAGAAATTCAGGCAAAAGGAGCCCAATTAAGTATTGAGTGCTGTAAATGCTCATACTTTTCATGTTCATACTTTTCAGTTGGCCAAAATTTCTAAACATCCTTTATTTGTATTGGCATTAAGTTATATTCTAATTTTTTGAGAAAATTTACAAATTTAGGGTTTTCATTATTTTTCAATTATAAACATCAAAATTAAGAAAAAAATAAACACTTGAAATATATCAGTCTGTGTGGAATGAATGTTTACATTATACAAGTTTCACTTCTTAAATAAATGAGTCAAAGGCAGAGCAGACGGCAGAGACGCCTTCCAGGAGGGAGGAGCAGGCGACGGAGATGGGACAGACCGTCCTGGGGTGGTGCAGAGAGTGCCGTATGGACCACAGCCCTCCAGGGAGGGAGGAGAGCACAGAGAGGTACCTGCAGTACGAAAGTACCTGCTTCGAGCTCGTAGGTGGGCCAAGGCGTACCAGGTGTTGGGAGAGATGTCCACAAGGGTGGCGTAGGCAGAACAGGTGCCCACAAGGGCAGCACAGAGAACCAGGACAGGCCATAAATGGCTGTGAAAGACAGCATACAAATATTATTGAAGGCCGGAATAGAGCAGGCTGAAAGGTCACAGGTAGTCTCTGAGGTCAAAACAGGGCAGTATGAGAGTTCGATAATGGCCTTTATGGCCTGAACAGGGCTGGACGAGAGTTTGAGAACGGCTTTCATGGTCGGAACGGGGCAGGACGAGAGTTCAAGGACGGACTCCGTGGTCAGAAAAACAGGGCAGGACGAGAGTTCGAGGACAGCCTCCGTGTTCATAACAGGGCAGGACAAGAGTTTGAGGATGGCCTCTGTGGCCGGAACAGGGCAAGATGTCGACTCAGTAGCTTCTGTAACTGCGGTAAGGCAGGGCAAGTGGCTAATGGCAATTCTTATGGTTGGAGCCAGTTAGGACGGGAGTTTTGTGGTTTCTGTGGCCATGACTTGACCTGACAAAATCTCATGGACAGCTTCTGTAGCTGTAGCAGAACCGGAAGATGGTTCAATGATGACCCCTCTGATAGAGACGGATCTGAACACTTTTGGTTGTGAAAAGCTTTGTTTTGACAGCCCTCTTGTGCAAGCGGTTCGGGTGTGGTGGCCATGTTGTGCAGTGGCTCAGAGGCAGCAGCTGTTTTGTGTAGCGGCTGGGGCTCTAGAGCGGCAGCCATCTTGGGGTGTGACTGTGGCTCTGTGTTGGCAGCCGTCTTGTGCGCTGATTCTGGTTGATGCTTGGTGGCCATCTTGTGTGATGACTCTGGTTTGTGCTCTTCCTCCGAGGAAGGCACAGTAAACAGAGACCCGGCTAAAATTAGTGCATATATCATGAAGTCCTGGAGGCTGCAGGGAAACCCCTCCTCGGGTAACCCTGACTTAACAGGCTCATTCAGTCCACAACAAAACACAGTCTTTAAGAAACTTGGGACCTGGTTCATGAGCTCGCAAAATTGCGACACATAGTCCTCGATAGACAGTCGATTCTGTTAAAAAGTGATGAGCCGTTCAGTAGGGTCCATACCTGGCCATATACTCTGGGAGAAGCTGCTGGATCCTTTAGTGGCGAAGTCTTCTGTAATGAACAAGTCAAAGGCATGCGGATCCATGTGCAGTGATTTATTTCAGAGTGGACAGGCAGGGTCAAAACACAGACAAACAAAGCAATGGGGGTCAGACAGAATCATAGACGAGTTAAAACAGGCAGATATCGAGGCAGGCAGCAAATAGTCAGAAAAGCATCAAGCATCACAGTTCAAGTTAACAACAGGAGAAAAAAACATAGGAAGAAAGCTCAGAAATGACAGTTGGGGCCAATCAAGACTTTGCGGTTAGTTGGTGTGAGAGTCTGGCTTATATGCAGGGTGTAATGAGTGTGTGGGTGTGGTAATGATGTGCAGGTGTGTGTGATAAGTCCAGGAGTGAGGCATGATGGGTGATGGAGTTCCAGTGTTCCGGACACAGTTTTGACTGGAGTACCCTCTGGTGGACACAGGGAGGGACTCCAGCTGGATATCATGACATCTTGAATGGAATTAGTTAAATACATCAACTTTTTGAAGATATTCTAATTATATGACCCAGCACCTGTATTTAAGGTATGAAATTTACTAAATATATTCATGTAACGTGAATGTAATGAAAGAAAAATCGCTAATGTTGACCCCTACAATGTATTTTTGGTTATTGCTACACATATACCCCAGCGACTTTTGATGAAATCAGTACTCTCTCTGGGGCTAAACAAATAGTGCTGGTATTTGCTAAAAGATCATTCATAAAATTCAAATTATCAATAATCACTTGTAGAGTATAAGTACTCTATTAATTAACTATAAAACTGCTTCAGTGAACTGACTGTGGGTGTTCCATGGGCTGACACTGTGAAACTAATTATTTGGGGCCATGGGAATCACATTAGGATATCTTCCAGGTCTTTTTGTTTTCCCACGTTGAAAAAATGTAGAGATTTAAAAATGAAAACATAAGAAGTAGTCCCCTGTGATTTGATATATTAGCTGTTGACATGTAACTTCTTTTTTTTGGTACTTTGATTTCATACTAAACTCCACCTGACCTGAATGGCTTCGATACAAGAGGTTCAATAGAGTCTGACAGAGTGTGTAATTTCTTCAAAGCCTTACGGATGCTGTGCAGGCCTACAAAACAGAGGACAAAGACCCAATGAGTTACGCTTGAATTCTCACCCTCCACCTGGGGATTTCCAGTGCCAGACATCCACACTGATGTAATGGCTTCTGAAGGACCTTGGATGCCCAGAATGCAGATATTAAAGCCAGATCGTTTTGGTGGACATCAATTCAAATTACATATGCCCATGATGAAGGTCCTCTGCAGGGAGTTGAAAGCAGGTGGAATGTTAAAATATACATTTGCTTGGCTAAATCACTCCCAGTTTATTTGATTTCTGCATAATTATGACAATGACTCACAAATATTGAAGATCATGCTGTAAAATCACACTATTGAACACTTTCCACCAATTGCTCAAAATTCACTCAAAATCCACTATGAAAAACTATAGTACTAAAGTCAAATTAAGAGATGCTTCCAATCTATTTCATATTTTTATATATAAAGCGTGCAATTTATGGATGTTTATTGTGGAAAGTATTTATATGAAATTGACCAATAAAGTTTTGGAACTGCATACAAGTATATTACTGTAAAAAAACAAACGAAAAAAAGGAAAAAAAGAAAACATATTTCACCTTTGTAAACACTACTTATGACTACAGCATGCATCTGTGCTACGTACAAAACCTCTCAATGTATATAAGACAATTACTACCTCGTTTTTGAATTCTTACGCCCCAAAGCATGAAAAAATCTTAGTGGAATAACACATCAAAGTCCACCTGAGACTCATGCAGTGCTGAAGGCTGAAAGAGGGCACCGTTGCTTGTGTGGGTGGGCATCTGACTATTTGACCTACGATTTCACACACCCACATAAAAGACATTGGTGCCACAAGGGCCTATGGAGAAACAGATGGGTTCTATTACTGTGCCTCAATTAAAGCCAGCCTTAATTAAGAGAAGACAGCATTTGAACAGGAAACGAGGTTTCAGATGGATGCCAGAACATTATAGCACCTTTCATTTTGTTAATGTCTACTTCATGCTTTATTTATTAATTAGTTGACAGTATATATATTAATGTGCAATACAATCTAATTTATTACTGTGATGCAATGCTGAATTTTCAGCATAATTACTCTAGTCTTCAGTCACATGATCTGCAGATATGCAGATTTATTATCAGTGCTGGAAACTGTTATGCTGCTTAAAATTTTGTGAAACCTGTGATATATATGCATTTTTTTGTATTCTTGAATTAATAAAGTATTAAAAAGAAGAGCATTTATTTTATTTATTTATTAATTTTTTTAAAGAAATGAAAATATTTATTCAGCTAGGATGTGTTAAATGTATAAGAAGTGATGGCACGTTTTACTGTTAGTAATATATATACATATATATATATATATATATATATTTTTTTTTTTTTTTTTTTTTTTTTTTTTTTTTTTTTTTTTCATTTCAAGGTTTGGATAAAATATAAAAAATAAATTCTGATATTGTCATTATTATATATACATTATTTTACACTAGACACTGGTAACAACACTTATTTCTCTTTCAGCTACCTTTTGTAACAGCAGTATGTATAAGAGTAAATGGAACAGGGGGTGATCAGGGGGTGTAGTTGGGTAGGTTTAGGGATATGTAAAGTGGGTGGGGTTGGTCCACCTCTGTAATACCAGTGTATATATACTACACTGTAACTCCTCAGGAACTGCCCACTTCATATAAAGTTTAACATTCTGGACACCAAGCACAATTTTTATGTAAAGCATAATTTACTGCCCGCTGCTGTGTAATGACATGCTAAATTGTCTATTGAATATAAACACTTTATTTACCAAAAAGTGCTGTTAGTCCTGTTACACATTTGTACTTTCATTACCAAAAAGTGTTGTTACCAATGTCCTGTTACACATTTGTACTTACACACATAATTCGGAGGGTTGTTACATGTGTGAAATTACTATATAACTATACTATGTAGCATTGTGTACTTACACTGTGGTTACATACTACATACACATTTAGTTATTATGACAGTACACAGGTATTAGGGACACTTAATATAAAGTGGGACCTCACTTTCTGTTGATGTATGTTAGTCTGTGCTGCAGTTAAGTATTCAGATTAATCCCCATTTCAGGACACCTTTTGCCAACAACCTCCTTCTGCTGTTATCTTGTTGATTTACTCACTTCACATCAGCATATTTAGCGTATTTCTTTGGGTCAAAACTCCCCATTTTCACTCTTTTGATAATTATTTTTGTTCAGCCTCTCTGGGGTAATCTCATGACATCTGCTGGTTCTGCTCATCCACGGTCTGCACAGTTCCACATTCACACAGCCCCCATCAGACCATTGAAAGAGACTGAAGAGACTGAGACAGTAATTTGCTGTTTTAGTTCCTGTTTCAAGTAGACTAAATAATTCAACCGAAACAAACATGTCATTTTTATTTACCAGCATAATGTCATAAAACTTTACAAATCATGTTTTCCATAATTGTAAAGTCCCTTAAAGACATAAATTCCTTTACAAGTTTAGCATTAATGTTTTTACAAGAAGTAGAAAAATATTTTAGACATATGACACTGTTTAATAATGAATCTGGCACAAACAAAATCCACGTGTTTTAGGAACAGGAGTGGTATGTTCCAATGGGAGTAGGTCACTGTAAAAAGTATACTTCAAATCGCTTAAGATAAAAAAGCATCTGCTAAATCACTGTTATTTACTGCATTATATTATTCATGGCATAGTTCATATAAACATTTTTATCCATATTGATATTATATCATCAGTTGCTGCAAATTTGTTGGCTGCACATCCCAAAGATACTCCACTGGATTGAGATCTGGTGACTCATTATCATGTTTAAGAAGCTAGTTTGAGATAAACAGCTTGCATATGGATCAAACGTCATCCGAGTCAATGTCACAATTCCCGCCCAACGCAGATAATAAAAATAGTTGAATAAAGTCACTTTATTTTACAGTTACACTTATTAGTTGCTTATTGGCATGCATGTTAGCTACTAGAATATTAGCCATTTATTAGTGCTGTCAGTTCCTTATTCTACATCCCTAATCCAATACCTAAACTTAACAACTACCTTACTGACCATTAATAAACAACAAATTTAGAATTTATTGAGGAAAAAAGTTGCAGTTAATAGTTAACAAGTGTTCCTATTCTAATGCATTAGCATCATTGTGTTTTCTTTGTACAAAAAAAGTTTTCTTGTAGCTTCATAAAATTACACTGAACCTCTGATGTCACATGCTCGGACCATTTCACTATGTCCTTTCTACGTCTTTCTGTGCCTTGATTGTGTTAGTACCCTTGTTGTCTATAAAGGGTCAGCAAGCTCTCGATTTTCATCAAAAAATATCTTAATACTGTGTTCTAAAGATGAATGGAGGACTAATGGGTTTGGAACGATACAAGGGTTAAACATGAGATATAATTTGTTTTGTGTAAGTCTACAGGCAGTCTTTTACAAGGACATTATTTAAACTTTAAGAAGTATTTCAACACACAAAATGGGTCTTGTTTTTGTGTTACAAACTTGCGCTGTTGAATTGTTGCATAAACGCAGTTTCACACTCATAGCCATGCAATCTAGCCATATTGTTTTTTCTGTAGGCTCCCCACTCCCCACTGTAACTGAAATTTTGGCAGGAAGGCAGGACTCAGTAAGGGACTTTTAGCTGAACTAAAGTGATTACAAGCTTCGGAGATTATAATGAGAATGTTCTTTGCCCACTTTCTGTTTAAGTAAATGTTAAGTAAACCATTGAGCAAGCTACCGTTTATGGAAACGGTGAGTTCTGGTGACCATTGAATTGCATGTTAAAAAATTATAAAATAATAAAAAAAATTGTATAAGAAGAAGAAGAAAAACACTGAGGCATTATACCATTCTACCAGATCTCCACAGTTCCATAAAGGAATGTTAATGACCAGTAAATACTGAATCGGATAATGTATGATTTAAATAATAAACTAGCATGTTCTTGGGGTGAAACCATAGCCATTTATTGACCCTTTTTGGGGTCCACCTTATTTGAAACAGTTTTTGAAGTAGCCTATGGTTTGGTGAAATTACACACACACTTCATTTTTTAGAAAGAAAATAGGCTAATCACAACACCATATGCAAAATGTTTGAAAAAAGAAGACCAATCAAAATGTACAATCCAAATATTACTATGACGTCAAAGTCGTGGATCCTATTTTTATTATATTTTTCTTTTTGTTGTTTATTAAATTGCACACTATATACAGAAGACAAAATAAATGTTAAAACAGAAGTTAACAGTTAAGTTCAGCTACAAGAAAGGAGAAGAGAGCCCAATAATTGGGTGCTTTAATATTTATAGGCAAACACTGGAGAGCGCTTGAGAAAGCAGAATGTTCCAATAAATGAATGAATGAATAGATTAATGGAATGATAATAAAAACATTAATTAATTAATTAATTTAATTTAATAATGAAGTGAAACAAAATATTTATTCAAATTTTAATTAAGGGTCTCGTATTTTTTTTTTCAAACAATTATGTTCAAAATATCTGAAAACCGGCGCTCTCTCTGCTCTGAGCATGTGGTCTTTGTTTTCAAGTTTGTGTGGCTGAATCCATTCAGCTGTCAGTGAGAGGCAGCAGCACTAGAGCCAGTCCACTCTGAATGTGCCACTCGGTACAGACAGGCGATTCCTCATTTCTCGTTCTCTCTTCAGTTCAGAATGGCAAAATAACACGGTGAAGGCGGAGATATTAGCATCTACGTGTATGGGAGCCTGTTATTACAGCGAAGTTTAGTTTCCACTAGAGTTTAACACTCTAGAAACATGCTTGTAAGTGCGTATTGGGAAATGAAAGTGAAGCGATCGGAGATGTGGAGAGCCGCTGTCCTGCTGCTGTTGACTGGCTGCGTGTGCGCGAGTGTGCCCGAGGAGCCCGCGGATAGAGCGGCTCCATCTGACGGCTATTGCAGCTGGATAACGCGGGCTCAGCCTCACGGAGCTGGAGGCAGAAGGGAGGGCTTCAATGAATTCAGACTGCGAGTGGAAGGAGACCCGGAGCATTATCAACCCGGCAGCACTTACCGAGGTACATGTTTCATGTTTTACTGTTTCAGCTGTTGTCAGGACCACCGGCGCGGACAGAGGTGCTTCACAATGCGCGCGCTGGAGATAGAGGCTTTGTCTGAAAAACGAACAAGGCAGCATATTGGTATAGTGATAGTGAAAACTGGGTTTTATTATTATGTGGGGAAGTTGTCTCTCAGTAGCTATAACGTTTTGAGTCAAAAGTCCAATAATATTTGTATTCTGTGTGCAATGTGTTATTTTTTTAGATGAAAACAAACTATTTTATTTCCCTCCATACATTAAGCAAAGGATAAACCAAAAAGTAGATTTTAATAGCTGAACTGTGTTATCAGGGCAAGGATGTATTTTATCATGGTCAAGTCAGGGCAAATTGACAATTTGCCTTTTCCATTTTTGCAGTTTTTAAATTGCTCAGTTTAAATGCTGCTTAAATAATAGGCTTTAAATACTGATTTGTCATAGATGACTTGAGCTATGTTATATAATGTTGTCATTTCTGACATGACTCAATGAATGAATAAACAAACAAACAAAAACAATTTTCTAGCTATTTCTCTTTTCTCATGAAAGGTTTACAATATTTCTAACTTCCTTACTTGTGTATTAACCAATAATCGGATTGTGTGCATCATATGTTTTAATTTAACTTGCTAATGAAATTATTTAAAATAGGTTACATTAGCATTTTACTGGAGATATTTATACATAAAAAAGTCAGAGTTTCTGGACTAGAAAATAAGTGAAGTTTCTATATGTAATTTTGGGAATGGCAAACCCATCTAATTTTTCAGTGAACTGCTGGACCATATAGCGCTCACCTTGCTCCGGCATCAGCTGTTCCTTTACCTCCCCAACTTCACAAGCAAAATGCAGGCAAAAAATCTGGGCAAAAATGATGAAATATTACCAATTTCTGTATTATAACCCTGATATCAATGTATTTGTTTTATTTATTTTGACTGACCTGTGGAAACAATCAGAAAGGTAATGTAACTATTATTATTATTTTTTTTTAATTTTGATTATTTCCAGTATCCCTGTATGCGGCCAACCCTGCATACTTCAGAGGCTTTACTCTTATCGCTCTGAAGGAAGGGCACAATGGTGACCAAGAGGAGGATTATGCAGGAAATTTCCAGGTGAGAATCTGACCAAATTCATGCAGATTAGCGACACAAATGCAAACTTGGTAGACATATTTTTTTCTGATGTATATTTTTCCAAATAGCAAATGTAACGGTGAACCCCCCAAATAATACTCTGCCTTATGTATAGTTAGACTATTAGAATGGTAAAGAGATGCTTTGGCATATTTCTGCGCCTAATCAAACCAAAATTTCTGACCATTCATCTGACCATGCGTTTGCCTCTAGTTACACCCGGTATACTGCACATCAAAAAATAAGCATGACAAAGCTGAAATTAGGTCACACAATAGTCACACAAGTGAGAATTAGGCTCATTATTGAAAGAAAACCGCATAGTATGTCCAACCTGATCTTACGCAATTCGTACATATTTTACAAGGTGGCTAATTGGTACAAATTTGTATGATCTGATTTCTTCTAAATCTTACATGTTTTACAAGTTGCTAATTCATATGAATTTGTAAGAATGACCTAAACCTAACCCACCACTAAACCTACACGTCACAGTGTTTTAGACAAAACGTGCAAAATGGTACGAGTGAGGTCGTACAGATTAGTACGAATTAGCACGAATTTGGGACCTCCTACAAATACGTACCAATTTGAGATTTGTTGGTATGTCTGGCCTAAGATGGTTGTTCATTTTCTAAAAACAAATTAAGACTTGTTTTAATGAAACCTAAGCTTTCTATCCATCAAAAAAAAAAATAAAATAAAATAAAATTTTATGAGCTCTATGTGCATTGATCAATGTTCATATGGGAATAAAAGCACAAATAAAACGTGTTAATATCAAGTGATAGTGTCTTATCAGAAGGCTTGTTTGTATTGTAAACAATACAATCGTCTATAATACAATGGCATTGTCTATATTGTTAATCAATTTATGCCTGATTGAGATGCAGAGGATATTACTGTAGTAACGAAGATTGTGCAGAGTCTGTGCAAGCAGTACAGTATGGCAACTGCATGTGCGTTCATGTTTAAACTTCTCATAGCTATGTGAAAATAAGTGTATAACAGTTTATTGCAGGATCTTAATGAGAGAGAGAGAGAGAGAGAGAGATGCAGCAGGGGTACCCAAGAAACAGCATTTAGAATCGCTGCTTTAGAACATTGATTGTGAAACTTGTAAATCCATTAGAATCGTTAGAAGACAACTTTTTGTGTGCACCCCAAGTTTTTTCTTCATCTTGTCTAGAGAAGCACAACAGGCCCTGCCCCTTTGCTCCATGTATCTGATTTATCTGCTTATCTCATGGATGTAAGATGCCCTGAGTCCTTCTGAGACAATGAATTACAGAAGATTCCACTCATATAGAGCTGATGGTTTAGTCTGTATTAAGCTAGTCATCCTGATTGCCTGGTTTTGGGATCTACTGTACTCCCTTTGTGTGCTGGAGCCAAGCTCAGATTCAGCCACACCTGGCAAAGCTCTTACATCAACACCATATGCTGCCTCTCCGCACGAGCTCTCATGCTATGCCAGAGAGTGGAAACGGAACGAAAAAGGCCCATTAAATGTCACATAAACCATAAATCTCAGCTCCCTGCAGAAATTCTCTACTCAAACCTGCTCTTGCACAGAAGTGATTTCTTTTTTTTTGCAATTGGGATATAGATCAGTGGTTCTCGACTGGTTTTGTTTCAGGTCCCAGATTAGACATTTACATTTAGTAACTGACGAAGAACACAATGCAACACTGTACATAAATGTTACATTTTCAACAGTAAACAGATATGTTCTTGGAACCATGGAATTCTTATCAAGAAAAACTGTGTAGCACCAACATTTGGATGTTTTCCTGATCTTGAAGTCCAATAACACAAAAAAATATGCTTGACTGAAATTATGTTTATCTTTGTTAAAACTAAACTCTGAGCAGCACTTTCTCTAATTTTGCAAATGGCAAACCATCAAAGCCAAATGTGCATATGCAATTTTTTTGGTGTTGTCTCCTCACATGAGTACCTGTGATGTAGAGAGCAATACGTTCTGACTGTGAGCATTTTTTGTACTGAGTTATAGAAAAGGTGTAGAAAAAAAATATACTGTTGTACATATTCATTGAACTGTTTAGGCAAAGATAACTTTGTTTTCTAATTGAGGTTTATATAAGGGCTTTTTTATTTCGGTTGAATACAGATTATTAGGATTTGTAAGTTTGTCATCTCCACTTCATCTAAACTGCCATGGTCCTGTGCGTCTTAATCTGTGCTTATTGAGGAAATACAGAAATCACTAAAGCACTTAGCATCGCTTAACACCGGCTTTGGAGGAAGTGGACAGGAGTGGGAGAGAATATTGGATTTGAGCAGAGAAAAGAAAGCCAGATGCTTCAGACTGGTAATGTGCTAAAATGAAGGTTTACATAAGGAGGCCAATAAAAATTTTTGGCAGAAAAGTACTTTATTTATTTTTTTTGTCTGAACACAGAGTCTGTAACAAGGCCAGGGGCAGACTTACCCATTAGGAAAAGGTAGGCCATTGAACGTGCTTCGTGTATATCCTCCTTGTAGCAAACTAAAATATTCTGCATCTGAAGCTGACTGCCGCACGAGCGCAAGGTCTCTTGATCTTTCCCGCTGCGCTCCTCTCTCTGCGTCTGCTCCATTCAGCGAAAAACTCAGATATGTTGCTTCTCTAAGGCCCTGTTTACACTAGGTTCGTTTTCATTTTAAAAAGCATAACTTTATGCGCCTATTCTGCCGTTTTACACCCTCAGAAACAGAAACTTTTGAAAACATTTGAAAACTCTGGGGGAAGGTTTAACGCCAGTGTAAACGATGATCATTTTTACTCTAAACGCCGTTTTAAAAAGAAAATGCTCTGGTGTTAACGGAGTGCGGTAAAGATTTGATATTAGTTTTAGATTTGATATTCGCCTATGCTGCTTTAGGGAGCGTCTGCAAATTTACTAAATGAAGTACAATTTCTACTAATTGTGCCTAATTATACATTCAAGCACAGCTGTTGTTATTATCTTATGTGTAGCTTGATTGATTTTATCAGACGACGATTCGATCACTGTTCTGTCACTATTTTCTATTCATCCCGTTTTATGACAACAGAAACAGTAACATCAATAAAAACATTTATTGAGAATTTAGCTGCATCAGAATACAGTATGTTGACACATTAGGCTATGTGTAGCCTAAACATGTTTGTGTCAGTAAATATAATGAGTAATACAATAATGTATACTTCTGACTACTTCTTCTATCTCAACTGTAAATCAGTTGCTATTCCGTTGTCTACAACATTAAATAAATGTGTCTGCTAAATAAATAAATGTAAATGTTAATGAAAGAATCCCATTATAGTATCTGCATGAAAAAAATATAGAAACACTGGACGTAACTATGGGGCACCATTGTGCAGCAGCAACTTTGACAACAAAAAAAGGAATCTCAAGGTTGATGTAAATGTGTGAAAATGTAGGGCCCCATTCCTATATTTGCCTTAGGCCCCAAATTCACTAAATCCGCTTGTGAACAAGGCCTTGACATACTGTATGACATACCTGTATACAGTAGTGGTATAGACACAGGGTCTAATGTCAGTTTGTTTTCTTCTTGTGAATCTTGTTGTGAATATCTCCACTGCAAACAAAAATATACCAGAGAAATGTTGTCACTACCATTTTAAACTTTGACAAAAGTAAGAAAAAGGAAATGTCGATAGACTTTTTAATAAGAATTGTTGCTGGTTGAAAAAAAGTACAGATATTTTCTCATTTTAAAATGTCTGAAGATCTCCTCTGTCTTTCTTAGATTGCATATACGGACATGCAATCAGACTGAAGTTTGCCATTTTAACAAAGTAACAAAATTTTAGTTTAGTGGGCATTTGGCAGTCAGCGAACAGACTGTAGAAGGTCTGTGGGTGTGTCGAGGCTGAGACGTGTTTAAATACCTAGCCTTAAGTATGAGGAACAGTAATTCTGGTCATAGCAAATGCATTAAATCTAAGACCTTGTCCTGTAGTCATAAACAGAATTTAATATTGCGGGAATCTTCTGTGTAATTAACTAAAATAGGGTCAACGATGACGGCTTTTGGTATAATTACTCAGGCTAAAACATGCCCACGTAGGCAACACTCCCAAAGGGATGTGAGCCGTGGAGGGCTGAAGAAAAGGTTGGCGCCTTGCAGTGACACCCTCACTGCTCCTCTCTCCTTCCTTGTCTCTGTTCTTTTCGTTTGTCTCCCCAGAGAGCCCACCTTATTGTTCCTTCCCCTAATGAGTGAGAGCACTACAATACTGACTCTTCCAAGTCAGAGCTGTGACACCGAAAACTAACCTTTTACCCCTCTGCTGCATTTTCCACTTAGCTGGGAGAGAATGGTGGTAATGCTGGGGGTCTTAAGTGCTTTGGGAATTTTTCTTGAGGTGCAATCTGTTTTGAGAAAAGAGGATTAAATGCTAATGATATTTCGGCTTTTGACAACTTGACAACAATATGTACTATAAACTGCCATGTTATGCTTATATGGTACCATGGCAAAAGTTACAATGTTTTTTGCAAATATTTTGCTAATATATGCTTTTTTCAGTGTACCATGATAAAGCCATTTATTACCACTGTGGTGTGTTCAAAGATATTGTAAGGGGATACTGAAGAGAATTTCTTGAGAATCTATGCTGATTCATGACCACAAATACCAACCTCCCCATTAACCTCCAGAACCAACCTGGAGGGCAGTTGCATTTATTAATTTGTTTCTTATTATTCCCAGGAGTTGGCAGATACCCTTTTTCTTTCTTTGGTCTTTTATTTGCTCTTGAAATTGATTTTGTGCCATAGTTAATTAGTGCCAGCCTTGGGTTTCTTTGAATGGATGATGTGCGGTGTGGCCCTGTGAGGGGAGTCTGTCGAGGAAACACAGGAAGCATTCACTCAGTTGTTCAGTCAGTGATATGTTTTCTGAACGTATTCAGATTCAAAGATGATGAAAGCACTGCAAACATAATATTTCCGACTCCTAAAATCCCCCTGGAGTATACCTAAATGACCAAAAGGGAGGAAAATGAATTGCTTTGCAGATTTATTTTGCTCAGTGTGATGCTTGGAGAAAGAGCCTTGGAGAGTTTGAATAAAACCATGTTTCTCGATTGTCTTGCTTCCTACTGCTTAGGTAGCTTTCTTTTTTCTTTCTATTTTTATAGAAATCTTGTATTTATTACGGCTTTGGCTCAATTTGGTTAATTTGCCCTCAAAACAATAATTGTGTTACACCTTTGTACACACACCATTCTGAGGGTTGTTACATGTGTGAAATTACAGAAATAATACAGCTGTATATACTATGTACCAGTGTGTACATACACTGTGGTTACATACTAGATACACATCTAATTACTATGGAAGTACACAGGTATTTGGAACACTTGATATAAAGTGGGACCAAAATCGGTCAGACATAAACGTTTTTAGATTCTATTTCGAACTAGCTCTATAAAGCAGGGCCTTTTTATTGTATTCCTCCATGTGTTTGCTCCTTCTATATTGTTTTTTGTTCTTCTTCTGGGCCTTGATGATGGTGAAGACAGGCTTACTCGAGAGATTCAGGTCTCTTTCTCACTCATCTGGCAGGAGAGGCAGCCATATCAAACCAGCCACCTCAGGAACAGCCTCCCTGGACCTGCTTGCTGGCTTGGATTCAGTGCCTGGAGTGACAGTCACTTAGAGCAGCACTCTGTCTCTCTCTCACTTGCTCATCAGCCTTCAAGATTGATATGGCCCAATAAGGTCTGGCTTTGTGTTGTTTTCTTGCTGTGCCTCCAGAGAAACCTTTTGCTACATATATGCTATTTGAAATACAGCTTATTTAAAATCTGGGAGCATGCGCCTTCTCAGCCATTTTTGAGACTAAAAGCACTTTTTGTTAGGTTCTCCTGGGAGGTGAGCTGCCACTGGTACTTACTGACTGACGGCTTTTCTTTGGACTTGATAACAGCATGTGCTTTAAAAAACACTCCAGCAGACATACATTTATTGCAGGTTGTGCATGTTGTTCTCATTATGGTGAGTAATCATGCTGTGGTACTTGCCGAAATAATATGGTAGCTTCATATTTAACTCTTTATATTCAACTTAAAGGCAATATTTAGACAAAAGAGAAAAACTTGTTTTTTTAATTTATTAAATTACAATTTTAAAGATCAGACTTTCGAAATATTGATTTCATTTTCTTTATTTTCTATTTTTCTATTTATGTATTTATTTTTTAACATTGGCTGGGATACCAGAAGTGCTTAAACCACCAACTGTTATCTTACCCAGAAAGCTTGAACAAAATTACATAAATTTGATATTGATAAGGATGTAATTTTTCTCATCTTTTTTTAATCTAAGAATTTCATGATGCATAAACAAAACGTCTAGGAAAATTTGACTAAACGTTGACTCTGAACTTTTGGGCTTAGACTAAACAATTTATGATTGAGTTGTGTATTATAAAACATATAGATATCATCTTTAATTATGACCTACTTTTTTATTACTCAGAACTATTACAATAAATAGTTCTGTAATTTAGTTCAGCTTCAGTTGTGCACAGGCTTTTTAAAACATAAAATAAATGGCATCATGCTTTGTTGCTCTGAAAGCATTTGACTACTGGCTGGTCGAGCTTCTTTGACAATACATTTCATTGTTTCAGCTGCGACAGCTTGCTCACCATCAGTCACCCAAATGGTGGAGGTCAGGGCAGTTGAGGACAAGGGTCATCCAAACACTTTTCAGAGCTGATGATCTTACAGGATGCTTGTGAGGAGTCATAGAGACAAAAGCACATACGTACACACATGCATTCAGCCTTTTCCACACACAGCTAATTATAGGATTTCTGCCAAGCCAATCCAAGTAATTGAAAAGCAATGTAATATAATTCGTATGAATGTGTGCTAAGGTAAGTAAGTTTATGTTTATTCCTCACTTCTGCTACCTCGTACTTCAGTTTTTCATCAAAACTTCTGTCCAATCAAATGCTCTCTAGGATCCAAAATGCCTGCCCCCAAATTACAAATATTTAGTATTTTAGTATGTTAGTATTTTCTGTGCAGTGAATGGCACGTAGTGGTGATAGGAAATGATTCAGACAGTGTGAATTTGCTTATGATTGGGGTAAATGAGGTCTGGTTTGTTGTGTCACATGAACCACAACACACACAGTTGGATCCATCAGACTGTCTCTGTTCCAGAAATTTGATTGGATGGAGTGGATCAAATGCGCGAGTCGGAATACAGTATATCAAAAGGGCCATATGATGCGATTTGTATTTTTCATTTTCTTTAGTGTGGTATTTAGCTGTTTGTGCATGTATAAGATCTTCATAGTTACAAAGCTCAAAGCATTTATTAAAAAAGAAGGCTGATCCAGGCAGTTAAACTGCCTCATGAAAACACACTCCCAAGTGCCTATGTGACAATGTGCTAATATTTCAGCTTGTCCTCCAACAAAAACGACTCTATAAGTTGTTTCTGCAAGTACCTTATTATGACCTATATTTATGTTTTAAAGGTAAAAATAATTACAGCGTCATATTGCGACAGTAATGTAAGTTGTTATTAGTTTAAAGGAATAGAATGAATCAAAAATGAAAATTATCCTGTCTTTTACTCACCTTTGAATCATCCTGGGTGTATGTAACCTTTCAGAGTTATAATAAAAATTGTTCAGATCCTCCTGAGCCTTGGAATGTGATTAATGAGGAGCCCGGAGAGAGAAAAAACCAAACTGACAGTCATGAATTAGAAGCACAAACCGGGGATTTGTTAAGAAGCAGGTAAGAGTAATGTTTTTCATTACTAAAGTAAGGAAATGTTGTTTCCTTTGAATCCACTGAGACTGCTTCCGGTTTCAACAAACAACAGATGTGAAAGAAAAGTACTTTTTAAGTTTAAAATATAAATATTTATCATACAAAAAACACATAGATTCGCTACAGGAGTACTTTATTCACCGCCTGAAGCCACGCGAGGCCGTGCTTTGTTATATATACGTGCTTGTTTTTTTACGTCTTCTAAAGTGTGACCCCCATTTAAACCCATTCAAAATTTTGGAGGGGTCTGGACAAATTTTATTATAACTCTGATTGAATTTGTCAGAAAGAAGACAGTCACAAACACCTAGGATGCTTCAAGTGTGATTAAAAGGCAGAAAAAAATTCATTTTGGGTGATCTATCCCTTTAAGTATTTGCAATTGATTGTTTAAATGTGAAACTTTGCTCTCGTGTGGTGCAAACCATTGACATTTACAAGTTTCATTGCATACCACATTCTTCGTCTTGTGTGAAAAGGCCTTAACATTTTGTATGCGTGTAATACAGACAGGTTCACATCACAGTGGAGTCAATCAGAGCAGGATGGTTTTTGTAGAAAATTAAATTTTTGAGAGAGGCGGGTGTAACCCTGGTTAACTGAAGTGTACTTGAAGTGAATCTTAATTTATTCACAGTTGGTAACATTATATTCTTGTAATGAAAAAAAAAAACAAGTGTAGGAGTTATTAAAGAACAATAACAAATTAATCAATTTATCCTTATATTTATATTTAGAAGATTAGTTATTAACCAATGAGAGCTCGTTGTCATTGCGCACTCTGTGCATGCAATGGCATGAGAGAGAAGATGTCAAAGACATGATCTAAACTCAGCAATCAAATTCATATAAAGAAATACATTAAAACATTTTTTCTGAAATGTGTAAGGAAGAAAAATATAATTATTTTAAGCCTGGAGCTGCTGAAGAAGCCGATTGATCATTGATCACGTTTTACCTGTTCGTAGACGCCATTGTTGGTCACATGCGCCAGTGATACAAAAAACTCCTGCATTAGAGCAAACCTGGACATAGACATAAAACAAACCAAACAAAACTGTATTTGTTTTAGTTTAATTTCAGTTTTAATATAAGTGGTTAAAAGTGTGGTCATATTGAACCGTATGTTTGTTGCTTGTTCATTTCAGTTCACTGACGCCATTGTTGGCCATGTGCGAAAGTGTAAGAGACGCGCATGTGTGAGTTAAATCAATTATAGAGGTAAATAACTGATTTCATTTTGGTGAAAATTATAATTTGTTTGTGTAATTGTTTAAAATGTTTGCGTCTAAGAAGTCATAGTGTACCGCATCAAAATTATTTGTTAATTTCAGTTCCCCGACGCCCTGTCGCGTGCTTGTATATATATTTTTATTTTAATCTTTCATGTGGAATTGTTCTTGAATTCACTAAAAGAATGTTCTGGTCTCAGTTGTCTGTCGTTAACGTTACATGTATGCTCGTGAGTTTGTCTGCGTTGGTCATGCACCTTCGTCAGCTCTTCGTGTCTCTTTTTTTGCCTTATTAAACATTCTCTCACTGAACCTTCTGTCTCTGAGTCTCTCTGGATCCGCTGAGAAGCACGGCCACGACATCACCAGCGCACACCCATGACACAACCTGTGTAATTGATTCTGAAATCCTTATTGGGACAGCTGTGATATTTTGAGAGAAAAGCCAATTCTGTCACTTTCATTTTATTTATTCTTCTGATATTCTAATGACCGGTCCGTGTATACATTTGGGGTAATCTCAATTGATCTTTATTGTACATTGTTGTATAACATTGTAATTTGTGTTTTTGTTTTTATTTTTTTTTTCTTGTTCATTTTTTCCAGTTTATATAAAAAAAACTATCTCTAAAATCTTCTAAGAATTAATGTACTTTCAGTGCTAGCAAATTAATTTATTAATTACTCCCAGTTCAGTAGGCAAGTGTTACACAGGGTATAGAGGAACTTTAATGATGTACAGTACTTGAAAAATAATGTGTTTTTTGAAGATTAAAGTATGCCAACACATTCGATACGTGATTCATACAATAAATAATGACTTTTAAAATATTGTAGCACAATATGATTCCTTTAAACACATTTAAAAGTACATAGCCTAAGCATGATTATGATGATCACAATTTTGGTTTAGTAAGAGTTTCATATTGAATCTCTGGCCAGAGCAGATATAAACAAAACACTGCTGGTGTTGCTAGTAAAATGATAACAATAAAAAGAAAAGCCCTGCAAGAGCTGGCACCTACAAGGTTTTGCTGTAGATGAAGTGCATTGACCTCCGTGTGGCTCTCTGTCATGTCAAATTAAATCCATCAACTTGGTTATTGCTGTTTGGGTTATTGGGTGGAGGAAGTCTGATGGAGAATTGTGGGTATTGCCAATGACCTCTTAAGACTTCAGGTGATAACTTTACAAACATACAAGCACACTCATTTTGGCAGATAAAAAATAGGTGATTCCGTAGTATTTGTTACAAAGTTTTGTGTTTCATAAGTTTGTTAGTTGCATGATATACATTTGAATTGACGTATGGTTTTGTGCACTCTGCAGATAATTGATGAGGAAGACACACAGTTTATGACAAACTGCCCTCCAGCAGTGACAGAGAGTACTCCACGCCGGAGGACCAGGATACAGGTGTTCTGGACAGCGCCACCATCAGGCAGTGGCTGTGTACTGTTGAAGTAAGTGTCATAACACTCCTCAGGGTGTTTTTTTGGGGGCGAATCCACAGATCTTATCATAGAAAAAGAACGGAAAGCTTTTATTAAAACAATATTCAAATTGTTGATCACTAGGTACTCTACAGTAGAACAATGTTTCAGTATCTTGGAGGACTGCAGTCTTTGTGATTAAACACACCTAAATCATCTCATCAGCTCATTAAAAATAAATTAAATATGTGCAACTGGCATTTAAAATATGCAGTGTTAGGTGTCCAGGATTGAGAAATAAGATATGACAAGCCCAAATATTTACAGAAAATAATAACATCAATTAAAATGCATGTGTGTGTATGTATGTATATATATATATATATATATATATATATATATATGTGTATACACACACCTTTGGTTAAAACCTGTGTCATTTTTTTACATATATATTTTATTTAACTATAAGATATTTGTATCTTCCTTTTATTAACTCTGAGTCAATAGAATTGGTTTTGTAATCAGTCTTAGACTGCGTGGACACTCTTAGTCATTCCATACAAAATTAGACAGTGCGGATCATCAGTGGACGTTAATGACAGGGTACAGGTATGTAGGCAGGCTGTTGACAGAACATGGAAAGATTATAACTGTTCCATGATTCACTTGTTTTTCAGATGGAATACTATTTTTAAAAAAAAGTCTCATAACATTTATATAGCTCGCTGTCTGTAATGGAAGGGCTTGACACTAAGTTTCAGCTCAAAGTTCTTCCTCTGGACATAAACTATGGAAAGAAAAAAAAGTTGCATAAAAGTGTGTGTGTGTGTTTCAGCGGTTGGCAAATAAAATAAATGCAGTACGAGAAAATACAGGAGGAGTGCAGAGGACATGAAAAAGTGCAATATCAAAAAATGCAAGACATGGAAGCATCAAACCAGCATGAGCGATGAAGAGGGCTCGCTTGAGACAGACAGGAGACAGAGAGGTGGGGAGTAGGGCAGAAGAGGTGGAGAGTGGGTAATGAGTAGAGATCCATGGCGAGGTTGCTGAACTCAGAGCTTTGCCTTGAGTGAATTCTAGAGGGGATGCTGAGAGCAGAAATGCTCCATGAAATCAAAACTTTATCTTTCTCCTGTTTACTCCTAACAGTCCTACAAGTAAAAGCAAAAGACTAAAAAACTAGCTTGACATTGCAAAATTTCAAAAGAGCGAGAAACTTTCTGTGGTCTGTCAAATTGTTTCTTCATGCCCTCCAGACCTTCCCTGCAGCTGAGCTCTCATGATTGAAAACCTCATCCAATGGAGAGACAAGTGAACTTGCAGTGGCACTGGTAGAATGTCACCTCTTGATGACATTTTCCTCTCTGTAATGCTTGATTCATGACTGTGGACAAATCTTTTTTTGTGTAATGATTGTTAAGCTGTATGATTGGGCGTTGAAACGAACAAAAACTTGACATTAATCAACATGAATCCACATAAATAAATAAAATTTATATTAAATAAAAAAAAAAAAATTTAATAGTATATTGTATCTTAAAAATGACAAACACTGATCCCTGATTCATAAAATCATGTGAAATCATACTTTTAGTTTGCAATATGGCACATTAGTAAAATGTTTTTTTGTGTACTGCAAAAATACAGTGGGATCCAAATGTTGTTTTATGAAGATCTTAAGGGTGCTTTCACACACTTTTGGTTGGCATGAACCAGAGTTTGCTTGCTTCCCCTTTGGTTTAATTTTCAAAGCATCATCATAGAATGGCATTTGCATCTATTTGCTGTAATGTTCCAAAGAATTCAGGACTTGATTTCTGCTGGAGGCAAGAAAAAAAATATTTATTTTTAAAAAAGTATTTATTTCTCTGCTTACAGTGCATCAGCCTTGCTTGTTAGGAAAGTAAAAGTGTGCACACACACATACACAAAACAACCAGTTTCCATGTTTAATGGTACCCATAACATAGAGAGTACCAGGTCCAAAGTGTGTAAATAGGGTTAATCACAATATGATGATATTTATTCTCATACCCAACGATATAAAGTTTGCAGATACCTCATAAAAAGGAAACAATACACTTCAATTCAGGATTATATTGATTGATTTATTGATATTATGATATTATGTTCATGTTTTAAACCATGTGCAGTTTATTAAATAACAAGTGCAACCGAAATATATAACATTCATTCATCTGAATTTTTTTACATTCACAACACAAAATAGGCCTACAAAAAGCAATGTTACACATCAGTTATCTTATGACATGAAAACAGTCAAGAAAATCTTTCAAGATTCTGTGCTAAAATGTGAATTGTGTATAATAGTGTAAACCAGTCAGTGTAAAAAAACAACAACAAAAACATTAAATGTAGAAAAGAAAATCACAGAAAATAAAGCTGTTAAAACTTATTTGAAAATTGTATTTATTTATTTTTGCTACTTCAGCTGAGAATCATTTCTAAAGATATCCAAATTACAAGCAAAAACAAAATAAATGCAATAGAACAAAGACAAAAGAATAAGAGATGGTGTTTTACAGTTTTTTTTTTAGTCTCTAATGCCTGCCTTGTCAAAATATGGTGCATATTTATTCTGTAGTTATCAAACTTTTGCATGCTGTGTCAATACAACATATCAATAGTCATTCGATTGATGTATTGATCCATAACGATGGATTGCACCACTACCAGGGGTCATATGTCATCAATACAAGTTTACTCTGCACAGTTTCAAGGTCGCCATTTAAATCTGGAAGTTGCATGTGTCCCATAATCAGATTTCAAAGGGATAGTCTCTGATTTTGTTACTGCAAACATCAGCACAAAATTAAATGTCATTAAATAAAATAATTATTTTTTACTCCATTTAAAAAGAACAGCAAAGCAAGATACGTCAGCAAATATCTTTATTTGCTTTCCATTTAATATCATTTGCTGGCTATAAGAAACAAATTTCATTTGCGATTTCTCTTTCCTATGGGTACTACTTACAATAAAAAGATGACTGTGGAGAGTCTGTAAAATCAGCTAATGCTCGAACTGGTGCACAAACAACATAAATAAAAGCAATTTCTGTTCATGCTGTTCTGAAACGCTGACTTTTTCCCTTATAAATGTGTAAAGAAAAAGCAAGGTGAAGTACTGAATGAAATATAGATGCTTTTTAGGCAAGTGGAGGCTCATTAAAGATCTTGCTCTACAAGCAATTTTACTAAAAGCCAAGACGAATAATCCAGATTAATGGCCAGAAGGTTAAATAATTACAGTGTAGTTATATGCCACCATTTTTTCCCCCAGGTTCCCAGTATATATAGTGTGTATATATATATATATATATATATATATAAATGTAACCTGCATACTGTCTTTCAGTGGCACAAATCTCTCTGCCTGTGGTTTTCTGGGTTGATGCAGGCCCTTGAATTTGCATTATGTAGCCTTGAGCACTGGCCTGAGAAGATCTCTCTCTCTCGCACACACATTGGGAGAGAGGCGATTAGCATCAGCTGTGTAAAAGCAGGAAAGTGAGTCTGCCCTTAATAACATCTCATTGATAGAATTTAAATTGGATGTTAAATAACCATTACCGCGGCTGATTGCCTGGCCGGCCCTGGAAAGTGAGGAGGCTTTCTGCCAAAGCCACTCTTCTTCAGATATGTGAAATTGGGGTGAGATTGAATTAGAGCATGGACAATTAGAGTGGTACCATCAGTACCTTAACATAAAAGGGGGTGTGGGTAGATTTGAGTGTTTTAGAGTCTTTATGTGTCTCTTTAATTCCATGTATAGTCCATTGACCTATGTGTGTCACCCATCGTCCTTCATAATGAACATTCCTGATGGTGAGTAGTGCGTGTTTTATTTGAACACTGCCTGTGGAAGAGGGGAAGCTGGAGTGAGATATGTGCCTCACTGCTGTATGCCTCAAAAGCTATCAAAATAAACAGATAAAGAAGAGCTAATAGAATAGAAGAGCTGTCAGTTTGCTTCTCATATCATCAAGGTGAAGGAGGAGTAACAGGGGTCATGGCCAACCGTAGCATGACTCGATTCAATTAGACAATTTGAATAACATCAAAAATCAAGAAACAATGCTTGAATGCCTCTGTTTTCACCCTTCCTTTCATTATCTCTTTAAAGACGGCATGAAATTAAAATAGGAGTTTTGGAGTTTTTTGTTCATGTCTTTTAGTTTTGAGGTTGGGTACAGTGTTCAGAAAGCATTGTCGGAAGCCTCCAGAGGCTGTCACTGTCACATTAATGGGCCATTAGGGGAGGGGTCTTAGTCTCTTCAGGTGGGAATCACTGAATATTAATGGCCATTCACATGCCCTCGCATACAAGCTTTCAGCCTCAAAACATGTATTTTAAAATTTAAAACACTATATTGTTTTCTCTGAAAAAGTAACTGGAATGATTTTCACATCATTGTGAAGTAAATATTCTAACCTAATAGTCTGGTTACTTTCAGTATTGTGCATTAGTATTCAGTATGAAATTCATGGCCCTATTTCAGCTACTTTTGTTTCTTACTAACTATGCATATTTTTTTTTCCTAAAAAATGCAAACATGTAAATTCATTGTGGTCTCATGTTATTGTAGAGCAGTTTGTGCTGATTACAAGAAAAACACAGGTTGGTCAATAATGTTATAAGTAGCTGAAAAAAGCACAAATATCAGAGCATGTCCAAACATCTCAAGGGCCCCAAAATCACCTCAGAC
>JAUYWG010000206.1:47173-59052 GCA_034779775.1 Enteromius afrohamiltoni | reverse complement strand
AGATAGATAGATAGATAGATAGATAGATAGATAGATAGATAGATAGATAGATAGATAGATACATAGATAGATAGATAGATAGATAGATCGATCAAACATGTGGATATGAACATTTGTAATAATCCAGCCTCCCTCCCCTGTCCTTTAGAGTCACTTTATGGAGAAACCACAGACAAACCCCTGCTGGACTGCTGTGCCTGTGGAACTGCCAAATACAGAGTCACCTTCTACGGGAACTGGTCAGAGAAATTGCACCCAAAAGACTACCCAAGTAAGACACTATGTCCTCAATGACATGTAAAGAGTGTATTTTTTTCAATGTTAAAATAGTTTCTCCTATCCCAGTTTACTGTGCAGACACATGGAGAAGTAAGCCATATAAAGTTTGCAGCAAAACACGAATTATGCCTCAAGTCAAAGGGGTTGCTGAATAGAGCTTTTTACTGAGACTGTTTAATATAAATACACTAATCGGCTAAAAAGTTTGTCATAGAAACATTTCAGTGTGGTGTTTCTACTCTCTAAAGATTTGGTTACATTCTAACAAAAGTTAGCACAAAAAAGAAAATTCTGTCATCATTTACTCACCCATTTTTCAAAATATTTTGTTCGGCAGAACAAAGAAATTCATACAGGTTTGTATCTACTTGAGGGTGAGTAAATGATGACAGAATTTTTATTTTGGGTGAACTATTCCTTAATGCAAATTCTGATATGAATGTTTCTTTAATCTATAAAAATGTTGTACATATTGCAACTGACATGTAAAATACATGTAAAATATCAAATATCTGTGCAATCATTTCCTCATTATTTTCCTTTAGCGCCTGTCCTCACTTCTTGTCTTTTGTGGCTTGTGTGGATAACCTTGAGAGTGTCTCATTGGGAGTAAATTAAGCCTGGGGATTAGAGTCACTCTCCACTTGAGCTTCTGCAGCTCAGATCAATACTCTGATTAGAATGTACTCTGGGAGCTAGATGAACCTGATAAAGAAAGTGTGGTGACCTAATTTATGGGCTTAGGAAAACAGTGAAAGACATAGGAGTAAACAGACACACACACTCGTACTCATGGGTTTTATGATTATCACGTGTGCAAAAAACATTCCCATGTGCAAGTATAATTACATGTACCCTAAAGAATTTGTGTAAAAGAAAACACACAAGCATGCTGCTGTGCTGTGGACATCTGGAATATATGCAGTCATTATCATCTCAATTTGATGTATTTGCATAAATTACTGCATAAGCACAACAACATTAATTAATCACAGCCAAAAGCACATGTTATAATTTATTCTACTTTCATTTGATGATTGAAGCGCATCCATCAGTCATATTTTTTTTTTACTTCGCTTCTCAAATGAGTAAAAAAAAAAAAAGATAAACACATAATGCCTGTGGTGCTAATGGTGGAATTAAGGTTCAATACTTAAAGTAAGAGATTTTAATATGCTTTTCCTTGGAAAGCAGTGCTAATGATCGTGAATGACCCTTGCTTGGATAGCAGTGCTAATTAATCGTTGTGATTCAGGTTATGGTGGTAATATCACAATGTTGTCTTTGTTAAATAAGAACTTTTTTATAAGCATAATTTGTTTAGAAAAAAGGCATGTTTGCACTGAAAAGAATGGCAGGGAGTGACTAGAATGCAAGTGGAAGAAAACACAGGTATTATTGTAAATGTCACCAACCATTTTAAGGTTTGGCAAATTGGTGGCAAATTTGAACAAATTGGCCACTTTTGTTTGGGGACTGTTTATAACTATTACTTAACTATTAACTACTATTAAAGGCAGGGTAAAAGATTTCTGGAAGCCAATTGTAATATTTAATATCACCAAAACAAACATGCCCCTACCTTAAATTTCGATAGCTCTGCCCCACACATGGTGGTGTAACATGTAAGAATGTTTTTGTGTCTTTTCCCCATGTGCTCTTTGTTTTTCCCAGTGACCTAGTTTCAGTTAATTAGTTATTCTTGTCAGGTGTGTCTTGTCTATTATCAGTTATTGTCTCCCCTTTATAAGTTGCCTTCAGCCCTTCAGTCCTTGTCCGTCAATGTCTATGTAAAGTGTGTTTATCTGCTCCTTCGTATTATACTTGGTGAAGATTAAATTATGTTTATTTGCAACGATGACTCTCTCCGTGCTTTGCCATTGCACAACCGTCACAGATTGATGGACCAAACCGTTTGTGGAGTATCTCTCCGGAGGAGTTCCTTGAGCGGCTGCTGATGGGACTGCCTCCATTACCCATGCCGCAGGAATGCGGCCAGCCACCCGTGATCTCAATACCTGGCTCCCGACTCGCCATTCGGTGGCGGCGGATGAATCAAGCGCCATCAGAGCACACTCACAACCCTGCCCAGCCAGCACGTCGATCCATCCCCGAATCTTGATACCAGCCGTCCACCAGCAGTAATGGAGATGCCGCAAGAGCCCACACCGGACAGTGAGCCAGAGCCGGTGACTGCACCACTCAGCATCACACAGCCAGAGCCTGGAGAATCTGATCAAGTGCGTGAGCCGGCTACATCGTCCGTTCACGAGGTAGTGTTGGTGGAGTTCGGGAGCTCAGTGGAAAGCCCCGCCCACCTTCCCACTGTTGAGGGTGAGCAAAAGTTTATTTCGAACTGGTATAAACAGCTGTCTGACTGGTTTGGAGAGGCACTACCAAGCCCTGTATCTCTTCCACCTCCTCTGGTTCTGTCCAGCTCCTGTGATTCTGTGTTCCCTCCCACCCTCCCTCTTCCGCCACCTCTCACACCAGTCAGCTCCTTCACTCCGGTGCTTCTCACTCCTACCAGCACCATTGCTCACCCTCTATCAGCGCAGGTGGACAGTGCTGATCACCCTCGGGAAATACTGTGCCAAGCCTTATTCATTCGTGATGATCCCCGGTCTCCACCTTCAGGCATCAAGTCCTGGAATCTGCCTCAATCCTCCGACCCTTCTGCCCCGCCTGGGCTCTCAGCCCCCTCACCCTCATCACCCTCGTCGTCCCACCAGCTCCACCGGGCTCCCTCGTCCCTCTGGCTCCGCCTTGGTCAGTCATCAACCATCCTCTGCCTCGGGATTCCACTCCTTTGGCTGTGCCTCGTCGCTGCATCCCTCAAGCTTTGTCAGGCTCTTCCTTCCCCCCCATTCCACCTTTGTCCTCAGTAGCTCTGCCTCCGCAGCGCTCCTCCAGGTCCCCGCCTCGGCCTTGGTCGCCTGAACCTGCAGCTCCACATTGGCCCTCCGGATCATCGCCATCACCCCGGCTTTCTGTCTGCGTGACTCCATCCTGGGCTCCCTCTCCATCAGCGGCATCTCCGTGGGTCGGATCCATGGAGTTGTCAGCTATTCTGCCACCATGGCTCCTCCCCGTTGAATCACCCTCTGCCTCCTCATTCTCTGGACTCCTCCCTGGCTCCTTCCACCATCCACTCTACCCTGGACTTTTGAACTCTCTTTTGTTTTTTGCCTATTTTTCCCCCTTATTTCACGTCATTGGCTCGGCTGTTCACTGAACGCACTCTCCTCTACATCACTAGTAGACATGCCACTTACGGCTGATTGGCTACAAACTTGTTTTGGTACTCACCCCCGAAACATCGCTTACCTTGCCTGAAAAATTGCTTACTCTGCCTTTAACTGTGACTTTTGTCTCAATAAACTCAAAATTTGCTGCTTATGAACAGTTAAGTTAAGCATTTGATTGGATTGCATGACGAGAATAAAACATAAAAATGTGCTTTATAAGTGATAATAAACATCGAGTATGCTAGTATTATGCATGCTAATAACCAATTAGCTAATAACCCCTAAATCTAACTGCCAACTTGGCAAAAGAAGATTGTATTAAAAAAAACAAATCAATTGTCAGTTGAGAGTGTGTGATTGTTTACACTTATCATCTTCATAAAGCTTCATTTCAGGGCTAAGGGGACAAATCGAGGACACACTCAAAAAAGCCTTGGATAGAGCTATTTTAGTTTTTGGCCAGCCCCTGCGGGAGAACCCCATTTTGTGGGAGGTGGAAACAATTTATGTGATATTTGTTGAAGGTATCATGGAATGCACACAGGACACAAAGATCCACTAAAGCTTTACACTGCTCATGCACAATGGAGGGATGCTTCCTCTCTGTGAGAAAAGCAGGGTTATTCTTTTCGTTGTAGTTTTATCAAAAAACAAGATTTAGCTTGCATGATTACTGTAGCACAGTGTGGTAAATACATAAATAAAAAAAGATTTGCTCGATAGCACTTTTGTGCAGGCAACACAAGTTTTATTCCAGCTTGTTCCAGGTTCCATACAATCTATTCTCCCTATCATTTTGTGTCAGTACCTGTTTTGTTAATAAATATGTCAAATTATTTCTTATTTCTTTAATTTTACACCTACAAATACAGTGTTTTCAGTGTCTACTACAATGCTATTCCATATTTTATATGAAACTGATACGGGATAATTGAACACATTTTCTATTAATTTGCTGTATCTCTCTCCCTGTCTGTGCCAGAGACAGTTTTGATTGATGCTTGTACTATGTCAGTGGTTGACTTGACACACAGTACATTATCAGTAATATGAACCCCATCCCATGAGATTTCAGGAGTGTTTTATACATAAATTACTCATTAGGAGAAAATATGAGATTAATACTTATGTGGCAGCATGTTCCTGAAATTTCAATAATAATTCTGCATAGTTTTTTGCCCTTTTTCAACAGTTTTATTAGCAGTGACATTACAATTATCATGTCAATTTGTTAAATCATGATGCATCACATATAAGCAGTACTGTCATATTATTATTTTTTTCTTAATATATAATGAATTAATTATTATTAAGAATTAAAATTAGACCTAAATATAGCTTCAAAACATAAATATACTGTAATAAAAGAGAAACATTTTCCCATTCTCCAATCAAATGGGAAAACTGCAGGCGTTGTGAAAGAATAATAGATCACGATTTCCATATCGAAATCACGGCCATGCACGGTCGGTTTTCATCCCCCTAAATAAATTTATTGGGGATGAATGAAAGCGGTTATAAGACTATGCCATGAGTTGAGCAGACGCTTACGAGCTATCTCTCTCTCTACACTGCATTGTTTTTAAAGGCTCTGTTCCAGCCCTCCAAGCCTAAAATGCTAAAGGTGGGCAGGGGGTACTCGATGGTAGGTCAAGCTGGTGACGTGTCTGCACACGAAAAAGGAGAAAAGCCATGTTACAGGCGTCCTTAGCTGACCTGCTAAGGCTTTGGGAACCGCTAACCTCTCATTGCGTGCCACAAAAAGAGCGACAGCAATGGCGGCAGCTGAGAGGCATCTTTGGCTGACTGTCGGATATGAAAGAGAAAAACTGAGTCTGCCTGATGGACGCCCCGCTTGCGCCTAAGGGTCTGTTCACCATGAATACGCTTTTCGAAAGACACCAGGAGACATCAGTGGTTTCTCCCTCGCTCTCTAGGGGCTGCTGGGTGGGAGCAGCCTAACCTGAGTACCAATTCCTCATGCTACGCTTACAGAGACACAGAAACAGAGCGAGAGCTCCTCCCCAAAAACAGAAGGGGAGTTGGCAGCGCTCTGTTGTGGGGCCTTCTAAAAATAGAAAGGATCTAAAAAAAAAAAAAATGTCATCCAAGAGAGAAAGAAGGCCCCGCAGGGAATAGGAAGTCCTTATGCAAGTCGCTCAGGACTTCAAAGGGCAGGCCCATCTGGGGAAGAGTGGTACACTTCGCATTACACGAAGCCCATCTCTCCTCAGTGCCTTCAGGAGATCGTTCCACTAACTTCGCCAGTGTTACAAACCGTGGGCATCTCCCACGAACACCAGTCTCAGTTTCATCTGCCCGGAAAAGTAGCGGCGCTGAGACGTTCGCAACTGAGCTCTCACGAGGGACCGAGCGTAGCTTCACCTGAGGGTGGGCTGCGTCTAGAAAACATCATCCCTCGAATATCATCAAAGATCAACCTCGAGAGGCTGGTTCCCTTAGTAGACTATTTGGCAGCGTGGAAGCTACTGCCAAATGTGTCTCGATGGGTCCTACGTAGAAAACGGATACAGAATCCAGTTTGGACGTGCTCCGCCACAATTCGTGGTCGTCAATGACACGATAGTTTGTTCAGAGCAGGCTCTGGTGATGGAACAAAAAGTCGAAACTCTTTTGAGGAAGGAGGCCTTCGAGATGGTTCCTCCTTTACGATATCGAGTGCGGGTTCTACAGCCGCTACTTCATAGTTCCAAAGAAGGATGGGGGCTGAGGCCCATCTTAGATCTCAGAATATTGAACCGCTCAGTCATGAGGCTGAAGTTCAGAATGCTCATTGTGAAGCTAGTTGTTGCATGATTCCGGTCCGAGGACGGGTTCGTCACAATAGATCTGAAAGATGCGTACTTTCATGTATCGCTCCATCCTTCAAACAAGAAGTTCCTGAGGTTTGCTTTCGGGGGCAAAGCATTCCAATATCGGGTACTACCCTTCGGCCTTGCACTCTCACCCCGTACGTTTACATAATGTGTGGATGCAGCGCTGGCTCCACTGCGACTCCAGGGCATCTGTATATTAACCTATATCGACGACTGGCTAATAAAAGCACGATCGCCGGAAGAAGCGAGCAGACATCAAGATGTCGTTCTTGCTCACATGAAATGATTGGGGTTGAGACTTAATGCCAAGAAAAGTGTACTTTCTCCAGCTCAGAGAACCACTTATCTAGGGCAAAATAACAGTTGTGTCAGTCATTTGACAGTCATTATCACTGATGTTAACAGACAGGAAAAATCTGTAACATTCTCATTAAAAATGCACCTCTGTAACATTTTTTTAAAGCTTTTTTTCTTTCCAGATTCTTATTTACAGCATTATTTTAATAGGCTGTATATTAACATAAAACTGGTAGTTCTATGTGAAATCAGAAATTGAGCTCCCCCATATAGTCAAATGGTATGATCACAACACCCTGCGAATATTCGACTGTGAGATTGGTAGTTGAATTCTAACAGATCATCAGACTCATGAGGATCCATTTTGCAGCGTGGTTTATTAACAAGGTCAGACAGGCAGAAGTCTGTATAACAGCAGACAGTAATAGCATGGATCAGGCAGAAATCGTAGTCAGAATACAGGCAGGAATGTCAGGGCAGGTGGCGAGAATCACAAATTAGAATAACAGTCCAAACAAACACGAATAAACGCTCAGTAGTGACAGCCAGGGCAAATCAAGACTTCGCGTCTGACTCGTAAAAAGTCAGCGTTTAAATAGCAGAGATAATAGTCAACACCTGGGATCGCATCAGCCAAGGTACAATGGTAAAAAGTGTCCGGGTAGGAACGCTAATACTCTGGCGAAGGTTCCCGCTGCTGTTGGCTGGAGAGAGCCATGGAGGTGCGGCTTGTGACACGAATCAGGCTCCTCAAATCAAAGCATTGAATCGTCGACTATTTAAAGAAACCCCCTAATATATATATATATATATATATATATATATATATATCCAAGCGTTTTTAATAAGTCGGTAGTGGTCCAGCTTTTGAAGCAAAATAAAGTCCCTAGTGCTCCACATGGCTCTAGAAGTTTAATAAAGGCCTTCTGAAATGAAGCGATACATCTGAGTAAGAAAAGTATTCAGAATTACAACTATAAACTGTCACACACACATACATGTGAGAGTGGTTTTCCAGCAGATGGCTTATGACATAAGCTCTGATAAGAATGTTTATTACAACCAAGTTTTGTTTATGAAACAAGTGTCCTCTTGACTTAAATTGATATCCTCTCACATTTTTTGTAATAAATCCTCATTTTGTACTTTAAATTCATTGTTTTGTTTTGAGCTTTTCCCTCCACATTCGTCACCACATCCACCTACTCCCTGCTTCATCTGCTGGAATGTCATTCAATTGTGTATATATGCATGCATGACAGTTAGTGGGAGCTAGAGAATATGGTTTATAAATGAATGGATATTACAATGTCATGAAAAACACATGCAAATTGTTTATTTAGTGACTAATCGTTTAAATAATTTAATCATGTATTATTATTATAAATTGAACTGCCTGGTCTCATTGCATAAATGTACCTGGGTACACTTTTCAGCAAGACACAAAATATGTACCAATATGTACATATCACTGCAGTTTTCAAAAAGAAATAAACACTATAGGCAGTAAAACTCTGAGAACTTTTATTCCTTTTCACTTGAACTTACTTGTTAGTTTTGATAAATAAAATTACATTTTCACACAATCACCTGAAGAACATATTGTTATTACTTTATAACAATATTAATATGCTGTAAGATTTGAAAACTGATGTTTTTAAATGTTAGCATCACACAAAGATGGAGACGGAGATGCACTTGAAAGGCGAGGAGCTTCGGTTTTAATTCTGTGCAACTACGGTTCGACAACACAGTTCAAATCTGTGTAAAAGGGAGTTGAAATGACACTGCTGCATCAACAAATGCCTTTTTATATCAGTTTCACATTTGCGAACACAAAAGATTTAGGGTTGGATTTGGTATAGGGCATATTTCCAACACGGCAGAGCACTAGCTTTTAGCGACAGTCCCTGGATATTTTAATGCATTGAACCACAGTGCAAAAAAACAAAACATAAAACAAAGCAGCGTAATATGAAATAATATAATATTATATTATTTAAGCAATATGTACCTATAAAAAAACAAAACAAACAAACAAAAAAAACAATTGAACGTGTTTTAGTACCACTCAGTGGACATTTCTCTTTGAAACTGTGTTGAAATTTGCAGTTTGAAACATAAAAACTGTTGAACAAAAAGTGCACAGAGGTACATATTTTTATGAGACCAAGTTGAAATTGGAACTTGTGTATCTTCACAGGGAGAGCCAATCACTGGTCAGCCCTCATTGGAGCTTCCCATTCGAAGAATTACATTTTGTGGGAGTATGGAGGTTATGCAAGTGAAGGGGTCAAACAGGTTGCTGAACTAGGCTCACCGGTCAAAATGGAGGAGGAGATCCGTCAGAAGGTAATGATGCACAGTTATTGAGTATCCAATTTTTGGTCAACAGTTTCTTTGTGAATTAATGTTTTTATGTTATGCAGTATATGTGAAAAAAAATTATGTTTACCAGTGTGTTCGAAATCCTGTCTGGATTGTTATTTAAATCTAGGATTAATGTCTTTCCACAACTTTAATATTTCCATGTATTCTAAAACAAACTCAATTTTCAATGCTGAAGCTCCAAATACATAATGCTTTAATCATTAGTCACCTGATAACACCTGTAAGCAGTGTTGGCATTATCCTCTTTGTCCTTGAAAAACTTTGATAAGAATAATAATAGGAATTAGAAACCATGTCTGTGGAGGTGCAATGACAAAATAGAGCTGAAATGGATCGGGTTGATCATTACATTAGCTCTCCGCTGAAGCATCATAATTACCTGCTGTTAAGGTCGTTTTGTGAGGAGCATCGAGAAAAGACCTTTGCAACTGCCAATTCTCTAAGTTCAGCAGAGCGTGCAGATGCTCTTGGAGATCCGTTAAAAGCTCAAATGTTTGGCTCTCGGTACGCACAATGCATTTCCATTTGCAAGATCAGCTGAGAACTGACACGGAAAGGATAGAAGATAAGAGGATGAGGGAGATGATTGAACTTAGTTCTGTTTCAATAATCATGCCTCTTGCATTCCGATTTGTTATCTCTTCTGCAATAGTTAAGGTACAAGAGTATAATATAACAGCTTGTAGTGGTTTTGTATTAATCAGTGTTAAGACTTAATCTTCCCTGTTAGTGTTAGTGACATGTTGCGCCATTATCATGGAGGTTCTTTCCATGATAAAATTGTCTGGCTTTTCTGAAATTTTTATTATGATTATTATTGTAACACTAATAAGTAGGGCTGGGACTTTAAAGCGTTAATTTAGATGAATTAATTACACAAAAATAACGCATACATTTTTTCCCTTCTCGCAACCATTTCATCACTTCAATGCTAAACATATAGCAGCTAGTTGTCACGATCGGCTGGAAGTGCCAGTGTTTTCTGTGGACTGTGTTTACGGATTTGCCTTCTACATCCCTGTACGCTGTTGATTACTTTTGCCTGTTTGTACCTCCCTGTATTCGCCATTAAACACTTTGCAAGTGGATCCGACTGCCTCCCGTGCTCGATCATAACAGAAATGATGAGCCGCTCAGGATCCAGCAAGTGTGCCATGTCTGCTGACGCGCTCGATCGATCGCTGTTGAGAGGGCTGTGCGCAATCTATCAGCGCGGACGCAGCATAGAGGACTATGTCGAGGAGTTCATTGAGAGCAGTCACTTGGTGCGCGGAAATCAGTCCCAGCTGAAGGACTGTTTTCTGATGGGACTCGACCCGGAAGTGCTGGACTTTGTTGATTACAGCATGGACGAAGATCCGGCATGGACTTTCCCCGAACTAGTTGACGCCGTGCTCGCAGCCTGCGGATCTCCGATGACGGTCGGAGAAGCAGATGCCGAGGATTCCGTGCCGATCGATCAGGGCTCGTGGTCCGTTCCTCTCAGCTCCGACAAAAAGGTACAGGCTATTTTCGAGCTCGCCTCTGAAATGGCAGATGTTGCCGTGCCTGAGGGGGAGGGCGGCACATCTCCATATATGTCTGTTCCGCCGCACCAAGCTCAGGGGTTAACCCTGACGGACAACGGAGGGCCCTCGATCTGGGCATCTCGGGTCCCATTCCTGGGCCACAGTACGAGGGACTGTGTCGGGCCCAGTCAGTCGGGGTTTCTCCGTCCCTCGAGGCACCCGCTGTCACTGACCTAGATGCCCCATGGCCGGGTCCGCCAGGCGCGGCCTGTGATCCGGTCTCGGTCGGGCTGAGTCCGTCCGACCCGGGTGTCGATTCGGCGCCTCAGCACATGCTCAAGGCCTGCGAGGGCAGTGAGACCACAGGGCCAGAACTCTCAGAGCCCGTACACACTCCGGAGGCTTCCTTGGGTCCGCCAGAGGCTGCACAGCTTCTGAGGAGGTCGGCTACGGCCTTCACTTCCTCAGAGCTCCCTTTGGTGGCTGCACATCCCAAGAAAGACTCTCCATCTCGGTTTGGTCGTGCGCAAGGGGCACGGCCAACTCCGTACGGCTCGCGCAGGACTCAACGTCTGGTCAGCTGGAGGGTGAGGGCGAAATCCTCAACTGCAGGTCCACGGTGGGTCCGCCCACCGACGCGAGGGCTCCTTAGGGCACAGGCTTCCCGGGTCCGGTTGCGAAGGGCGTGCGCCTCCTATGTCTGGTCACTGAGGTTCCTGTCCCTCCTGGTTCAGTCACGAAGGGCGCCCGCTGTTCAGGTCTGGTTTAACGAAATGTACCATCTGTACGGTTCGCCTCAGAGGGGTGAGGCAGGGCCAGATCAGTCCCGAAGAGCCCGCTCTCTATTTGGCGGGTTACTGAGGGCTTCGGACAAGGTCGGTTGTATCATAAGGGTGCAGAAATGGTCTGAGGGGGATTTACCTGGATTTCCTGTTACCGTTCTCGCCTCGTTTTCGACTACTCTTCTCGTCTTGCCCCACGGACTCTGTTTGCTCCTTGCCTGACCCATTGCCTGTTTCCCGGACTTTGATTACGGATTTGCCTGTAGTATCCTTGTACGCCATTGTTGACCATCGCCTGTTGTACTCTCCTTTGCCTGCCAATAAACACTTTGCGTGTGGATCCGACTGCCTCCCGAGCTCGTTCATAACACTAGTGTGGTTCTCAGGTCAAATATTTATATGCGATTAAGATGCAATTAATTTCGATTAATTAATTACAAAGCCTCTAATTAATTAGATTTCCCGGTCCCGAAAAACTGAAATATCACATGGTCCTAAACAGGGGCGCCGTAAAGGGAGGGTAAACGATGACGATTC
>JAUYWG010000206.1:16161-27654 GCA_034779775.1 Enteromius afrohamiltoni | reverse complement strand
ATTTGAAACAACATTTGCTTGCCATTTTATCCTCGTAATGTGAAAGAGAATATTCAATAAAATTTTGTTGAAGAACATTGGTTTCTATATTGGGCTAGAAAACTGAAAGTGAAGAAAACTGAGAGTGTTGATGTCTGTCAAAAAGGAAAGTTGTTTCAGAGATGAGCATTTGATGAAAGGTTGTGAAGATGAATCATTACAAACCTAGACATGTCTCCAGAGGGGCAATAGTCTTATGTAACTTTTGACTGTCAGTATGAATGTTGGTACAATTTGCAGTTTATTCAACAAATGTACTGCACCACATGAGATATTGTTACATATGTTGCTAAATTTATGGCCTTTAGGAACTCAAGCTGCCTTGCAACACTTTGAAAACGCCTTCAGCTTGAACACGCAAGTATTTATACATATATATTAGGGATGGGAAGATTCCCTGATTCGCTCTGTGCATCGGCTTTAAAAGTTAATGATGCGATACAAATTGGCATTTGTATCATGATGCATCGTTTTTATCGTATCTACATCGCTAAAACCCAATTTATTTCTTTATAATTATTAGTAGACATACTATACTTTCATTATTTAGAAAGTTAAATTTGTAAAATATGTTGTTCCACTATAAAATATACACGTAGCACAACGAATCTGACAACTTTTTTTCAAATTATTAATGGAGAATACAACAAATAAAACACAAAAAGAGGGCTTCCTTAATGACTGAAAAGCATCTCTTATTTCAGTTCATTGCGATTTTAGAAAATGAATCTATAATCAATTAATTTGTCTTCACTGCACTGTTAATATCTTATTTACGCCACCTCTGCACTTTATTCATCATAATGAAAGGATTTGCTAGCTTCCAGAATTTGGACTGCTCCAAATCCAGCTCTGGAGTTTGGACTGAACGAGAACACATATGTTCCGAGCGATGAGTTGATTCTAACTGACTACAACTGATCTGATTGCCCTCTGCGTTATGGAAATAAATAGATATGTCTGTGATTTGTTACAATGTTGATCGCTAAGAAAACAGTGCAAACACAAATACACATTTGATTCTGCTGTGAAATGGCTGCTGCTTACTTTGCCTGTGAGCGGCTCCTGAAGCAAGATACCTGACGACGCCAAGGTCTTCCGCGAGGTCTGGGAGCTGGCTTGTTGGGGTTCTGTGGAAAGTCTCTTTCAGGGATGGATCGAGAACGTCATGTGCGTTTACCCAGGACCTTTCCTCGGGTCTGTAGCCCTACCAGTCGACCAGGTATTGGAGTAGTCTGCCTCGGCGCCGGGAGTCCAGGATCTTGAGGACCTGATATATTTCCTTGCGGCCCGTGTTCAGAGGATGGATGTCGGGTGCCGCTACCTCGTCCTGGTCCCTCTCCCCTTCGGGTTCAGCAGCGGGCTTGAGAAGGGAGACATGAAATGTGGGTGAGATACGGTATTCAGCAGGTAAGTCTAGACGTTATGAAACAGGAGTTATTTGTCTGATAATTTTGAAAGGACCCACGTACCTTGGATTCAGTTTTCTGCATGGTAGTTGTAGTCGGAGGTCACGGGAAGAGAGTCAAACCCATTGTCCGGATTCATAAGGTGGATTGGGGCGACGTTGGCGGTCAGCTTGGTCCATGACTCGGCAGGCGGCGCTCTGTAGGTGTACATGGGCTCTGTTTCAGGTCTGTTCACTTCGTTGTATCCAGTGGTCCATGGTGGGTAGATCAGAAGGTTCCCCAGACCAGGGAAAGAGGGGTGGTTGGAAACCAAGAATGCATTGAAAAGGAGTCAACTGAGTGGATGGTTTCCTCAATGAATTCTGTGCATACTCTGCCCACAGAAGGTATTCACTCCAGTCGTGTTGGTTATTGTGGCAGTACGAACATAGGAAATGAATGAGCTCCTGATTTAATCTCTCAGCTTGACCATTCGATTCTGAGTGATATCCTGAGGTTAACTGGTTGAGTTCCTGAAGACTTAATTCACAAGGGCTTGGAATACAGAAGGACTGTTCGAAAGGCCAAAGGGCATCGCAAGATATTCATAGTGGCCATTTGTGGTGGAGATGCGGGTGATGTGGATGGTCTAATAAAGCCTTTAGCTAGTTCCTCTTGGATGTATTGACTCATGCATTCTGTTTCTGGTTGTGAAAGAGGAAATACTCGGCCTTGTGGTGGAGTGGTTCCTGGTAAGAGATCAATGGCACAGTCTGTGGGACAGTGAGGTGGAAGTTGAGTGGCCTCTTCCTTGCTAAAGGCCTTCAACAGGTTGTGATACAGTGCAGGGAGATTGGTGGTGTCAGAGGGTGTACCTTGTGAATGACTTTTTTAGTCCTGGCTAGGCATTGCTCCTGACAAGACGATGACCGTTGGGTGATTTGATGTGATCTCCAGGAGATGGTGGGGTTGTGTTGTTCTAGTTATGGCAGACGATGAGTATGAGTGGGTGATCAGGTGAGTGAATAACGTGAAGATACATCCTTTCCAAGTGAAGTGAACTGGTGATTAGTGTTCATGGGACCGTTGGGTAATTTTTCCAGACCCTATGGGTCGGCCGTGCTCTTGCTCTTGTCCTCATGACGACTGGCGAGTTCCGTTTGTACATCCTCTTGGAGACCACGACGATACAGTGACTTTAACGGGTCGCTGTCCCAGCCAGTTTGGGTGGCGAGAGTGCGAATCGTCAAGGAGTAATCAGCAGTGGAGGAGTTCCCCTGTTTGAGGCTTAGAAGTTCGTCCTTGGCGTCTCATCCGTCAACTGTATGGTCAAAGACCTCCCTGACTTGGCGGATGAAACTCACATATGAGAGAAAGGCCATCCTGCTTCCTCTCCATAAAGCAGTCACCCAGTCAAGAGCTTTTCCACTCAGCAAAGAGGCAATGAGAGACACCTTCGCTTCATCAGTGGTGAAGCAGCCGGGTTGCTGGTTCATATAGATCTCGCACTGTCAGGAACCCATCACATTTCCCAGGAGAACCATTGTACTTCTCAGTTTGTTTTTGCTCATTAAACTTTTCAAATAAAAGTATCAGAACATTATAATTACGTATTTTAGCAGTCTTCCAAAGCAACGACATAAACATCAAATAAGATCTCTCTAAACTAGTAATGATAATTTAATAAACACACATTTTGGTTACATTAAAATCGTCTAAATAAAAATACATATATTAAAACAATTCAGTAGCCTAAATAAATTTTAAACATTAAAATACCTTTACAATAATGCCTTCACAAATAGATGAATAATAATAAACTATGCTTATTTAGAAATAAAGCAGAGATAATTGAAAACAGAGAGAATTGAGATATAAAGCAGAGCTTACCTAAAACTTAATTTGTAGTAATGAAATACATTTACTTGAATTAGTGTGCACTGCAAGAGGTTCCAAACTTTATTTTACTCTAAATCACAAACACCATTAACCTTTAACTTTTTCCATTAACCTTTAACTTAAGCTGCAATTAAATGGTTAAAAACTCTTCATTCTTTTCCAGTCTACCTGCATGCCCCTACTATAACCACTATCCATTGTTTTACAGGACAATTCTGTTTATTTGTTTTACAATCATTTGTTTTTTTGTGTAATATTTGCTCAAAAAATGAATTCTGTTCTTCAGTTAGTTTATTATTGTTATATTATTATTTATAATTATTTTCTAATGAAAAACACAACAAAAAGTATTGATAAGAGTACAGATAAAGTACAGGATCGATAAGTGGTATCAATAAAATAGTAATACCATTAAAACCTTAACAATATCCATCCCTACTCTCGATCTGGAGAGTCATCATGCTGAGGCCACGACCTCCAAGAGCTTGACCATCGGTGAGTTTTGTTGGTTCTCCTTTCGCAACATAGAGTTGTGACTTCTGCTTGCTAGAGCTTTGCTTGGAAAGCAGTTGTGAGTGTTAGGCTCTTCTGTAGGTGAGTCTCCTGACAAGATGTCCTGTGCATGGGGAGTAGTAGGCCTCTTCTCAATCTAGAGAGCGTGACTCTTTAGACGAGTGTCGTTAGGCTTCTTCTCACTACAAAGAGTTTTTGAAGCATTCGTTCACTTCATGGTATGGAGGTTTCCAGCTCAACCCAGTGAACTGTCCGATAGTATACAAATACAATTCTGGAGTTCTGGCAGGGCCTTTCTGCCGCAGGGTTACCCCACTCCAACCTGAAGGTCTACGCAGTGACGTTTTTTTAGGAAAAATCTTTGTGCGTACCACCGTGTATTTGAATTCAATATTATGATTGGCACAGACCTAAAGATGATCTTTAGTCCATATGCCATACTAACTAGAATCTAGACCGTAGTTATAATGCTGTTAGAGAATGTTGCTAACAATGGAGACTAACTTGTGACAAACAATGCTTTGGAGATACAATCCCTATTTTTTATGAATTTTTTTTCTCTCTTATGCATTAGACAATCTGTGACAGGTCTATGTGGATGCCACCTGAACCTGTGACTAGATGGACAATAACTAGATTGATTTCTGAGGTCACTAAAATGTCCCTTTTTCGATGTGCATCCGAGGTTCATACTACAGTGCTGAATAAAAAATATGTCTTCAGCTGCTGATGTCATTGCATTGCCACACCTTTTTTTTCTTACTTCTCATCCAGTTGGCATACGGTTGATTTGTGTATGCAGCTGGCTGCTACCTCAGCTCAGTGTGGTGCTAATGAGAAGACTGCTGTTGTGGTGCTTTTAATGGCTGCCTTGTCTCTGAATCAGGTTTTGCTGGCACAGGCCACCAGAGGATCTCAGATGGATTGTGAAATTCTCCATTTCCTGACAGAGCAACTGTTGTTCTTTCCCCACATGGACAGAAATAAGGTGCCACCTTAGATAAAGAGGATAGCAATGTTAGTCAGCAGTCGGTATAGATGAGAAACTGGACATTGTGTCTTTCACCCTCTTTATTTCACCTTTCCCCCCCCCCACTCAACCTCTGAGGAGTTCTTTTATGGTTTCTGTTTGTGCTATTTTCTTTTTGTGATCTCCAGGTCTCATACACTATGGTTGTGTCTTTTAAATATATCTCTGTTTTGTAAATGTATTACATCAGATTTAAAGAAAGGAACATTTATGGGGCAACTGCATAAATTAAACATTTTGAAGTAGTCTTTTCTGCAGCCTTTAAAAAGCCCTAGGAGACAAGTCCTCTTTTAACAGATATTGATAGAGAGGAGGCTTCATATATCCTGAATTCAGTATGCAGGATTTTAGGTAGAAACAGCAGGGGGACTTCAAACCAAGCCTGTCGATTTGGTCAAAATTTTAAATACATTTTTGCATTTCTTTATTAAACCTACAAATTCACACTCCATGTACCATTTCAGTGGATTTATGCGTATATAGAGCAGCAGTAAGCACGTGAGGTAGCAATGGCAAAGATATACATTGCACACAAACCACTTTTATAGGCACCAAACAGATATAGAAAATCTTACTGAAAATTGCAGATTAAGCAGTTTAGATTGTGAAATCAAAATGTTTTGTGCTGTCTACATATGAATTGCATTTGAGTGAAGATGGTCATTTTAATAAATATGTCACTTTTATCACCTTTGTGATATTGTCCAGGTCCGGATTTGAGTCATCAAACATCTGACGGTTTGTTGTATGTTGCAAAAAAAACCAAAAAAAACATTAAATGTCCATGTGCCATGCAACAGGAAAGCAGTAGGTTAATATTCACCAAAATTAGGAGATTGGGGAAGCCGTTAGTAATTTAGTGCGGCTTAACAACTCGAGGCGAAATTCTATGCCAAAATAGCTGGATGTCTGGCTGCTTGCCCGTTACATACAGCACCCCGGCCCGTGTCAATCTGGACACCTGTCTCCGGGGTACTCCGACACGGGGGAGCAGGGTTAGACCACGGGCTGAATAGGTGGCAAGTCTATGGGAAAACGCCAGTCCGGAATGTGAAACAGTGCTGTGCCCATCTCGTGACCCAATCGTGTAACCAACGATGAAGCAGTTTCATATGAAGCAATCTTAGCGGGGTAATTGCGGGTGAAACTGTCATATGCCCCAGGAGCCTCTGAAAACATTTTTGAGAGGAACCGCTTTCTTGTGCCTGAACGAATTTATGGCATATCAGCGTGTTCGTTGGTGAGGCGGGCAGTGATATCCTCTCCTTTTTTTTTTTTCCTGAAGAGTTTGCTCTCTCTTGGTAGACCTGAAGACCCAGATGGCTGAGGTGCCAAAGCACCATGTCCCTGCGCACGCACAACAGATCCCGCGAGTGAGCTATTATCAGCCAGTTGCCAAAAGATTGTTGGGATGAGGATGCCACTTCAGCGGGAAGAGACATCTTCTGAGAGGGACAGGCCAAAGTATAATGTACTGTGCTTGACGCATCCTTCAGGTCTATGGCTGCAAACCCATCCTGGCTCCAGAAGCATGTCTCAGTATGCACTTCAAAGTGAGCATATTGAACAACAGCTTCTTGTGAAGGGCCGGTTCAAAGGCTTGTAGGTGCAGGATGGGTTTTAACCCACTGCTCTTTCTGGGCACGATGAAGTAAGGGGTGTAAAGCCCTGACCTCAACTGACCCGCGAGGGGCCGGGGAGTGCTATCCGGGCTCGGAGCCGCATCGGCAGGGGAATCAAGGGACGTTGACCGTCGTGCCAGCAGTGGGGCAGCCTGTAGGGGGACAGGGGCAGGGACTGTGAGTCTGGCTGCGTTGAGCATCACTTACCTGCCTCCCGTCAGGTTCAGCCACTGAAGTCGCTCCTGGACCACCATGGTGGACATCATCTGACCAAGGGCACGGGCTGCGACCTTCATCGTCCCAAGAGCGAGGTCAGTCGCAGCACGGAGTTCCTGCAGCCATGGTCATACGTTCGCAATGAATGCATTGACCATCCACAAAAGCTGCCTCAGAACTCTTGAAATCAGGACTCTTCCTCGATCGTTCTCCAGAACTCGCAGAGGGGGTCTCCTATAGTAGCTCAGAACGGTGAAGGCTCTGAAGTGAAAATCTGAGGAAAATCTATAACCCTCTTATACTCACGCAGTGATGAGGTGCACCTGAGCGCAATGAAGTGCACACCAATTTCATTGGCCTTTTGTATACAGCTCAAAGACAATTGGTCTCTCTGGCGAGTTCCCATATGTAACGTCGAAGTGATTCGACTGAAAGGGTAACAACATTATATGCAGTTACAGGTGGTAACTACATTATATTATACTACTTTTGAGTTGAAAATATTGTTAATGAACAAATATTTAGTCAAATCTTTACCCATGGAAACAGCTGATCACTTTATGAATATTCAATGTGCGTAAACAATCTGTTTAGTCTATTCTATACTTGAAAAAAGGCAATAAAACAATGCTGTTGAATGTAAAAAAATAACTGCTTGAGTTAGATGAGAGACAGAAATATGTTTGTTTTACCATGACAGCTTTAGTCTTTGTAAGAGAATTCAGATTTTCTCTTGTGGAAATTGTAAGGTTTTTTGTGTTCCTTGTGATGTTTCAAAACTTTGAATATGGATTCATTTAGGTTTACAGCTAATTCCGTGTTTACTCTGCCGGCAGAACTTCCCACTTACCATCAGAGCACAACATCCACAATTACATTGACTTGATGTTTGACACAGTGACAAAAATGAGTTGAAACAGCACTCAGTCAGCACTTTGCTGGAGGTATTTTCTCTTGTGTTTGATGAAGAAGCATTACATTCTTTTTGATTTAAGTTCCTCCCACTGCCCTCACAACTTTGAGTATGATAGCCAAATAATAATACTCCAAAGCTTTGACACAGTCTGCTTTGAACAATAGCCTAAACCTTTAATAGATACAGGCTGTGAAGAGTTTTTTTCTGTCAAAGTATTCATTAAGACGGCAGCAATGTTGATCTTCCTTTTATGTTAAACGGAAAAACATGAAACATTTTGAGAGATGGATTGTTTGTGTCTGCTGAGATGAAAAATGGGGTAGGTAGAAGATGCACACTATACAGGAACTTTCAAATACGAAACCCACGCAGGCATTCCAACACCATATGCGAAACTGCAGCACCAAGTGTTCTATTTAAGGTGTTGTGTGCAAGGTTAAAATAATAAACTGTAAGGTTATGTTTGAAAATATTATATAGTTTATTAGTGAATTTTAGTGAAGTTTTCCCCCAAATATGTTCTTATTTATTTGTATTTTTTTATATATTCATTTTAATATTGTTTTTGGTAGATACAGTAATTAAAAAAAAAAACTGGCAGGATTGAAAGTTACGATCAACTGATATATATTTTTTTAATAACTAATGCTAAGGCTTTAATGCAGAGCAGTTACTCTACACAATAAAATACAAACGCTACTTTTATTTGATTGTGGATGTGGTGAATAATTTGCCAGCTATCAAAATATTGATTTTGAAGTAATTTAAAAATAATAGTTTTGAGAATATGCTCAAGTTAGTGATTATGAGGCAGATGAGGAATGCACTGTGGAAATGCCCTCTGACCATGACAGCCATGGTAAAATCAACACCTCAAATTGAACCCAAAGATTTAGAGGATAACAAAATATGCATTTGTTTTCTTCTGTAATTGTTTTTAAAATAGAGAGAAATAGATAACTTTTTTTGGATTACAGAAGATCCAGGACGCTAAAGACACAAATATGTAATGATGATTAGAGAAACATTCATGCATTTAATAGTTAAACAAAATTAGATCTTTTTTTTTTTTATCGAATTATTATTATTGTTGTTGCTATATATTGATAAAGGATACCACCAACTTAAAAAGTGTACCCATTGTATTGTGTCCATAAACAAAGACAGAAATATCTTGTCTCTGTTGTATGTATTGATCTGCCTGTTGTGGAGTCAGAATGCTCTGTGCTTGTATTTCCTGCAATTGCCTGTGTATAATAAATTACAGAAAGCTTTTTTAGTATAAAGTATAAATAAGACCCATTAAACAGCATCCATGCCTGGGTGGGCAGACAAGCTGTTTTTTTCCCCCCCTTCCTCTTGTAATGTCTTTGTCACTCTTGTGAAAGAGCCCCTGTGATGAGTCCGCCAGAAAATCGACTACCCGGATCCCTTTTAATGGATGACACGCTGACAGTGACCAGTCGTTCTACCCCTCTTCACTATTCTTTAGATGAAGCCATCACAAAGATCTTCATGAAATACCTCCTCCTCTCAAAACACACATCTTTCCTTCCCTCATCATAACACCAGACTTTATGACATATGACAGCTCTCTCAGAATAAACACACACTTGCGTGCTAGTCTGAACCTCAGCCACAGTTCACTGACTCTCTGATGCATATTACATAAATGGCAGACACTGACTCAAATCGACAGTTCCAATACTATTGGCTAGCTGCTATAATAATTTAATTTCCCAACATTCGTAAGGTTTATGGCATTGACTCTTTGAAAGACAGCTTAGTTCACGTGGAAGTGTACAAATATCCATGAGAACAGCTCATGTTTACAGTCTTGTGGTATAAACACAGAAAAATGAGTGACCCGCCAGATTTTCACACACAATTTGCCCTGAGAGCTGTAAAAAAATGGCCGTTATTTTAATAGAAAAAAAAATGCTTTAATGCGTTAAAATGCTTCAGTAAAAACCTGTAAAATGGTTACCGGTAAATTCCTGTAAAATATACAGGGAAATAATGTAAACTGATGTTCCTAGAATTCCCTACATTGCATTTTATATTTTGTTTGAATTTCATGTTTTTTTCTTTAAAATCACTGTTTCTTCTTTTTTTTTTTATTATTAGTCATGTTTATTAGGGTTGTATGTTCCATCAGTGTTGCTAAATTAATGTTTATTGCATATTTCTGCCTAATGAGGCTCACCGTGATGATAGTCATAGTGTTTGTGTGAATGACACTGAGCACCTTCCACACATGTTAATATTTAAAAGCTGCTTCTTACGGGATTTAGTTCATTATCTGCCTTTCTCAACACCACCTGCGTTTGGTGCTTATCAGTTTATTTCAAAGGTACAAAACCGATTTCAGTGCATTAATAGTTTGGCAATATCAACTGCTCTGACATTATTAGATGAGAACTAAGCTGGATTGTTCACTTCTCAGTGCTGTGTGTGTGCACGTTGGATGGGTTAAATGCAGAGCACAAATTCGGATCAAAGTATGGATCACCATACCTGGACACAAGTCACTTCACTCATTCACTTCACTAATGTATAAAGTTATACAAAAATCTTCTTTTCCCCAATGAAATTGTTCATAGTCAAAGAAATCAATTAACATAACAGAACTTCTTACAACAAAAAAAGTGCTCTGCGCCTTGAAAATGTAGAAATATATAACTTTCAACTTACTAACAAATATCTACTTTTCTGCAAAGAGTATTATTATGGAAGAATTTTTTAAACATTAATTGCATGTACTAAATACTATTACTTGAACATTAAAAGCAAGTTTTTCTTGACAAAGAGTAGCATTTTCACCAGTTAATGGGTTTCTCCTTTCATTTAAGACATGTCCAACCAAGCTAAACAAGTGCTCACTTTCGACGCTTGTACATAAAGCAGAGAGATAGGCTTGGGCAAGTTGAGCAAGTGCAGGGTAATGATCTTTTTTGACCCTGCAGCAGGTCAAAGCATTTTCGCCTCTGCTGCTGGGAAACGCGGAGGGTTAGTTTTGAACTTGCACAGATGAGGGGCTAGCCAGCAACTGCTCTTTCTCAGCATTTTCCTTTAGTATTTCATCATGAACTGTAAGTAGCAGACTACATGGCTTTTTGGCTGGATAAACTTCTGCGGCGGGACCAGGTACTGGAGAAGCTTCTGCAAAAGGTTCATCGGGTGTCTGGTCTTGTCTGATCTTCCCCTCCAGAGTACCCAAAAGAGCTAGTTTTACTTGGTCTTTATCACCTGCTGAAAAGCAATTATTGAACCTTTTGCATAAACAGACAAATAGACAAGATGGATTGGTCACATGCAACTCATATATAATGTTATATTATGTAATATCAATGATAATAAATAATGGTAATAATAAAAAAACAATCATCATGGGACTTTATGTAATGGATACCTATTTAATCTACCTGGCATTAGGGGTGGGCGATAAGGAAAAAGATATAATTTTACGATTTTTACCCCAATTTTGTTTTTCAAGTTTTTTACAAAGTATAAAATAAAGAAGGGCAGATATTTAGGCCAAAATTAGCAAAGATAAAAATTGTTGTTATTTTATATTTGTTATTTGAATAGATACACATTATAAATAAACATAATATGAATAAAACAAACAGTGCTTTTATTTTTCAGAAAGAGTACTCTAGGTGAATTTAGCAGTATTGCATGACTGCATCATTTACTCATTCTCAGCTCATTTTTATCTGAATGAGTTTCTTTTTTCTGTTGAACATTGTATTAAATTCATTGAGGACCAGCTACTGTTTGGTTACTCAAAATATCTTATTTTGTGTTTAGCACAAGAAAGAAAATAATACAGGTTTGGGACAACATGTAAGTGAGTAAATAATGACT
>JAUYWG010000204.1:256975-280506 GCA_034779775.1 Enteromius afrohamiltoni | reverse complement strand
TTGTTACACAGCATTTAAAAGACAACAAAAAAATAACACACAATTTATACTTAGTTGGTTTAGGTTTGGTCCTAAAAGAAGAAATCGATGATATGGGACTGAAATGCAAAGGAAAGAGCCCTCCCAAAATCACATCTCCCTGCTGGTAAAAAGTGTATGTATCCTCATCTCCCTGATAGATGCACTTATTCTTGCTTTTATACTGACTCTGCACACCAATGCACATGAGAAACAAAACTGTGAGGAGAACTGCATAAAGTAGTGCCATAATTTATACAGACAAATAAATCTAGTGAGTACAGAATTTATAAACAATCTGTGATTGAGGGATGGCTTTAACATTTCATGAGGGAACACACAAGCCAATAGCATATGCAGCTCTTGCTGTCTATCTTTTATGTATCAAGAGGCTGTGAATGTAATCAAGTCTCTCAATGGTAATGAACACCTGCTCTACATCCAGACAACATTTTTTAACATTTAAACATTTTAGGCTTGCCTAAACTGTGTTTATTTTGTTAATTTTACCTTTTAGCTTAGCTAGCCCTATTAAACTGTCAATGTAGAAGTGTAATAAAGAATGCAACTGTCACTGGCATGAGCATGAGTAACAGTAATGAGCTACATATTCTTAATAAGGGCTATATATGCCATTGATAAAACAATTAAATGGTAACATTTCACATTACGATCACGATAAAGGTGTTTTACAAGGTGTTTAGAAATTATACATCAATGATAAGCAGTTATAAATGCATGAATAAAAAAAATGATATGCCTGACAAATAGGGAGCCATTTTAAATCACATTTTACTAATGTTTAAAAATGCGTATTTGTTCACACTTATTTTACTTAAAGCTAGTTTCATCACATACTGTAGCATAGATGATATTTATGTTTTTCTCATTTATATCTCATGGCTTGAGTATTTTTTTTTAATTAATGAAGCTACTATGTGTCTTACATGAATAAAGGGCCCCAGTAGCAAATTCATGCATTATTGTCATAAAAAAATATTCAAAAAATATGAAATACTGAGTGATATGAATTAACTACATTTCTATAAGGTTAGGGTTAGGATTATGGTTTGACTGAGGTTTACTTGCATGTAATTATACATATGTTATTATTGTTATAATAGCAATGTATCATTGTTATAATAGTAATAAAATGAACAATTACAATTACATACCCCTCTTAACCCCCCACCCCTCCTTTCCACTCTGCAATCTGCTTATCACCACCTGCAGTAAATAGTATACCGTATATCCTTGGGGAGAATAATATGACAGCTCCCTGGCCAGATGTATACCGTATTAACACTGTGAAACTTTAGTGCAGTTACAAACCATTTTTCAAAATATAGTACTTTTAGTACATTCTCCTTCTAGATATTAAATGAACTGGCATCTTTACCCATGCGCCCCAAATACTTACTGACTTACTGAATAATAAGATAATTATTTCATCATCTACTCGTATGTAATACATACAACCCTTGTGCTGTCATTATATCCCCCCACCATTTAATTTCTGTTATATGAAAAAAAAAAAGAAAAGAAAAAAAAAGTTTCTTAGTTAAGGTGAAATTAATCAAAAAGAAAGAGCATTTTATAATGACAAAGATCTTTTCACATAAAATGTGCAAAAGACGTCTTATGGCTGAATGTGAATATGCATTATCATTGGGCCAAAGAAGCTTGCTACAAAAAAGACTGACAGTATGGGTTGCACATGCTATTGGTTTGTGTGTTTCCTTGTAAAACACTAAGGCCATCCCTTGATCAGATATTATGTATATATATATTGTATGTGATACCCATCAGGTCCATTTTTCTGTGTCAGTTATGGCACGACTTTGTATAGCTCTTTTCACATTTTGGCCTTTGCTGTATATTGGTGTGCAGAGTCAGTCTAATAGCAAAGATACATGCATCTATCAGGGAGATGAAGATACTTTCAGCTTTTACGAGGACGGAGATGTGGTTTTGGGAGGAATTTTCCCTTTGCATTCCAGCACAATACCATTGGTTTCAACTTTCACGACAAAACCTAAGCTAATCAAATATAAATTGTGAGTCATGGTTTCAGCTTTTGAAATATATTGTGGTAATGAATAATGCAATAACTAAGCAATTAAATTAAATAAGAATGACTAACAAATTAATTTCTGTCACTTTTTAAAGCCTTTGTTGTATAACATATGTAATAAGTAAGGTGTGTGAGTGTGAAATCTGATGCAGCTTTACCCCTCGAGCCCTGAGGTGGATGCAGACAATGATCTTCGCTGTGAGAGAAATAAACCAGCAGCAAGACCTTTTGCCAAACCTTTCCTTGGGCTACCACATCAGGGACAGTGGTGATGACATACCTGTATCTGTGAAGAGGTCTCTTCTCCTGGTTAATGGACAGCCAGAGAAGGGAAGTGGACAAAGTTGTGAAGATATACAAAAGCAGCCAAGTCCTGTAATCATAGGAGAGGCATCATCAGGAGTCTCCATGGCTGTTCTCAGAACTATAGGATCCTTCAAAATACCTCTAGTAAAACTTTAGACATTTTGACATATCACTAAGCAATTACTTTCCCTTTATCTTAATGACTATATTGTGATTGTAATGCATGTTGTCATTATATTAGATCTAATTAGTCAAATAAATACATACAAAAACACATACACAAAAATCTGCATCATTAAAGATAATATATATTGATTTGCTCCATTGGCAGTTATTGTGGTGATTGTAATTGTGATTAGTATTTCTCATCTTACTGAATCTTACTGTGCTTTCATATTCTAGGTGAGCTACTTTGCATCCTGTTCATGTCTCAGTAACAAGAGAGAGTTTCCAGCATTCATGAGGACAATGCCAAGTGATCTATTTCAGATTAAAGCTTTGGTAAAACTTGTCCATTATTTTCAATGGACATGGGTCGGGGTGATCGGGGTGGATACAGACTATGCTCGGTTCGCCATCCAGCTATTCTTAAAAGAGTCAGAACGATTTAATATTTGTCCTGCTTATGTCCACCTTTATCCTGTTGCTCTGACGCAATATGCAGTGGAGGAACTTGTGAACATTTTAAAATCTTCTTCTGCCACTGTCATAATAAACTTCTCTGTGGATTCATATCTACATGGCGTTCTGAAAGAGTGCAGGCGTCAAAATGTCACTCATCTTCAGTGGATTGCCAGTGAGGCCTGGGCCACATCAAAAGTCCTCTGGGATGATTTTGGTGATCTGTTAAAGGGAACACTGGGATTTGCTATACGAAGAGCTGATATCCCACAACTTGGCAGTTACCTCAGAAGAGTAAATGCTTCTGTTGCTCAAAAATCCCATTTTCTCTCAGAGTTTTGGGAAGAGACTTTCCATTGCCGACTGAATGGGTCCTTAAATACTCATTTACATGGAGAAGAAGCACAGAACTGGCCACCCTGTGATGGCAGTGAGAGTTTAGACAAAGTGTACACACTTTATTCAGATGTTTCACAGCTTAGAGTCTCCTACAATGTTTATAAGGCTGTGTATCTCATAGCACATGCACTACATGACATGAGCACATGTGAACAAGGGAAAGGCCCCTTTCAGAATGGGACATGTGGGAGTTTGCATCCGATTCTGCCATCACAGGTATGTGTTATTCAGAATTTTACATTCACTGCCTATATGTACATACATTTATTGTAAAGGGTTTGCTTTTCTTTGCATTATCCTATCTCCCTAACTATTTCTAAGCTCCTGTACTACATGAAGCGAACACATTTCAAAACACTAGGGGAAGAGGTCAGATTTGATGAAAATGGTGATCCGGTTGCTTCCTATGACCTCATGAACTGGCAAAGAGGGTCTGATGGCTCCCTTCACCTAGTGAGGGTGGGATTATATGATGCCTCCCTCAAAGATGACAAGGACCTAGTAATAGATGAGCCAGTAATTATGTGGCACAGAGGAGAGAAGGTGTGTGCCACTACACCCATAACCAGATATTCCTTTCTATGTTTGCTTTTCCATCACCTGAACCTAATGTTTATTGTTGAACTAAGAATCAAGTGTCATAATTTTAAACAAAAATTCACTCTTACTTTTATTCTGTATTAAAGCATGTTAATATATTTATGCATGTGTATTTTTTATATTTGAAACTGACATTTTGACATTGGCCACGTAATGAGATGAATGTGCAAACACTATACATAGAATGATAATATGTTGAATATTTCTCTATGCAAGGAAATTATTTATTGATTTGTGCTCTCAGACTAGTTCAGACTAGTGTTTTTTTTTTTTTTTTACTGCTTCTATTGATGTGGTCATTAGGCACCAGAATCATTGTGCAGTCAAAGTTGTCTTCCAGGCTTCAGGAAAGCCAGGCAAAAAGGAAAGCCTGTTTGCTGTTTTGACTGTATACCATGTGCTGAAGGAGAGATCAGTAATCAAACAGGTGTGATCTTCATGGCTCCTCAATGAATAGCATTTTGAGAAGAAACAAAAGTAAAACCTTGTTTTATGATCCATTTGTTTTCCAATTTTTCCACAGACTCAATTGACTGCCTGGCATGTTCCAAGGAAACATGGCCAAACCAAGCCCAAGACAAGTGCATCCCCAAAACTTTAGAGTTTTTGTCCTTTCAAGAGCCTTTGGGAATAATTCTATGGGTATGTTCAGCATTCGGAGCCTGTGCAGCATTAGCAGTGATTGGTGTGTTTATAAAGTACAGAAAGACTCCAGTCATACGAGGAAATAATATAGAGTTAAGTTTCCTTCTCCTTCTGTTTCTCTGCACTTGCTTTCTGATAGGCCTAACATTTATAGGGAAGCCCACTGACTGGTTATGTCAGATTCGATATCCAGCCTTTGGAATCAGCTTTACTCTCTGCATTTCATGCATCTTGGCAAAAACTGTAGTAGTTTTAATGGCTTTCAGAGCCACTATCCCTGGCAGTAATGTCATGAAGTGGTTTGACCCTGCTAAACAAAGATCTAGCGTGGTCCTGTGCACTTTTGTTCAAGCTTTAATTTGCATCATATGGTTATCAATGAATCCTCCTGTAGCATCAAATAAAACTAAGTTCTTGAGTGCAACTATCGTTGTTGAATGTGATGTTGGATCTGAAATTGGATTTTGGTGTGTGCTTGGATATATTGGTTTCCTATCTTCCTTGTGTTTCTTATTGGCATTTTTGGCCAGAAAATTACCAGACAACTTTAACGAGGCTAAATTCATCACATTCAGCATGCTAATATTTTTTGCTGTGTGGATAACCTTTATTCCAGTTTATGTGAGTTCTCGTGGAAAGTATATGGTTGCTGTCCATGTCTTTGCTATTCTAGCATCTGCCTTTGGTCTATTGCTGTGTATATTTGCTCCTAAATGTTATATTGTACTTCTGAAACCTGAGAGAAATGACAAAAAACATATGATGAAGTAATAGTAGAAATAAAATCAGTTAAGAGGCCAACCCATCAATTTAAATAAATAAATAAACAGTTTAATATACACTTTGTTGTTGTTGTCATTATAATTAACATTTTAAATTGCAAATGTGATACAACCATTCACAGCTGTTTCAAAATTTGTTTACTAAATGCCTAGTATTTAGGATTATGTGCAATGATATAATTATTGGCCTAATAATAAACTTGGTAGACTGACAGAAAAAGTCAATACTTTTGCATTTGACAAAGGGTGAATGTGACAGTTAAATAGTGTAGTGAATGGATGTGGTGATGAGCAGCAGCTGGTGGTGATGATTACTGAATAATAACAAGTGTGGATGTGCAAAGCATGATGGAAAATTGAATCCATGACAGAATTATGTTTATGGTCTGTTTAGTTTAGTTTTCTTGATTCTGACGTCACGTCGGTGACCGACGAATAGGAATCTCGCTTCGAGATGCCAAAACAACTCTGCGTTTATGCAAACATGCCAATGATTTTCATTGGCATATGCTGATTAGGATCAGCTGAACCCAATCGCCTTGTGAGAATAAGTAGGTCAGCCAATCTAGCGTTCATTAGCTTTTTGCTTCTGCGCCGAGCAGTTCATGTGAACGTTCCAGAAGCCATTTCTACTCTGCGACAGAGAAAGGCTGGTGTTACGGCGTTGCAGCGACGGTGGTTCCAGTCGAGTGGCGGTAACATTTGTAGTGCACCTAGCGGCCATCTTCCCTGTTTGCTTCAGCCTTTCACAAAAGAGCAAAACTAAAAGAGTACTCACGGGTGGTACGTCTTTTTAAAGCCCCTTCTCTTAACGAGGAATGTCATACCATCAGTGTGTTCTCCAACTCCATCTCGGAGTTGTGGATAAGGCTTACTTGACCGTAGAAGGGAGTCCCTATTCCTCTTTCGCGTTCTGGGGCTCACGCTGTCAGCGTCCGCGGAGCTTCCGGTTCCGGGGGAGAGAGGGCTAGCCTTACAGTGACAGTCGGGAACTCTCCTCGGAGAGCGCCTCCTGACGCCCGCACTCCGAAACTGTTGGAGTCTCCATTTGGGCAGCCTGATTAACCTAAAATGGTGTCAGATGTCACTTTTGAAGCACAAAAATCTCGACAAGAAGAGCGTTTTTCTCTATCTCTGGGTCCCCTGAGAGCATGAGGCTTTGTGGACAGACCTGTAAAAAGAGCTTTGTTACACACTCACTCTCCTCTCATTTCAGGCAGCAGTCAGAGCTTGTGGAGGATGAATCAACGGACTTCCGGTATCACTTCTGCCGGAATGCAGAAGTGATACACACACACTTCGAACCGGCTCAGAGATGCTCGGACTGGACCCCTGTGTTCCCCCTCGCTGCCAAACCTCCAACACCTCCAAAACCTCTTATGCGGTTCTTAGATGCCTGGATAGGCTCAGACCGTCTCGATGGCTCATCAGCACCATTCGGCTGGGTTATGCGATTCAGTTCTCCGGGCGACAGGGTTTTACAGCCCATATTGAAAGGTGGTGGGTTACGACCGATCCTGGATCTGCGAGTCTTGAATCAAGCTCTTCACAGGCTTCCATTCAAGATGTTGACGCCAAAACGCATTTTCCGTCCCCAGGATTGGTTTGCAGCAATAGACCTGCAGGATGCATATTTTCATGTTTCAATCCTTCCGCGACACAGGCCCTTCCTGAGTTTGCGTTCGAAGGAGAAGCATATCAGTATCGTGTCCTGCCCTTTGGGCTCTCCCTGTCGCCCCGTGTGTTCACAAAGTGGCCAAGGCAGCCTGGACTCCTCTGAAGGAGAAAGGGGGTTTGTATACTCAACTACCTCGACGACTGGCTAATACTAGCACAGTCCAGAGCTCAGTTATGCGAACACAGGGACTTCGTGTTACGACACCTCAGCCTGTTGGGTCTTCGGGTCAACTGGGAGCAAACTCTGTCCGGTGCAGAGGATCTCTTTTCCCGGAATGGAATTTGACTCGGTCGCCCAAACAGCGCGCCTCACAGAGGAACGTGCTCAGTCTCTGCTGACTTGCTTGAATACGTTCAAGAACAAGAATGCGGTCCCACTGAAATAATTTCAGAGGCTCCTGGGGCATATGGCAGCAGCTTCAGCGGTAATCCTGCTGGGTTTGCTCCATATGAGACCGGTTCAGAATTGGCTCCACGATTGAGTCCTGAGGTGGGCATGGAAGAGTGGCTCGCTGCGGGTTCAAGTGGATTCTGAGGTCTAGCCTTTTCGCCGTGGTCAGACCTAAAGTTTCTTCGGGCAGGACTGCCCTTAGAACAGGTCTCAAGGCATGCTGTGGTATTCATAGATGCCTCCACCACAGGGTGGGACGCCACGTACAACGGGCATGCAGTCTCAGGGGTTTGGAAGGAACCTCATCTGCATTGGCTGGTCCGCACTGACAACACATCGACAGTTGCGTACATCAACCATCAAGGTGGTCTACACTCCCGTCGTATGTCGCAGCTCGCCCGCCACCTCCTTCTATGAAGTCAGAAGCATCTGAGGTCACTTCGCGCATTCACATTCCAGGTGTTTACAACCAGACAGCTGTCTCAAGCTCAGGTGCTCCCTGGAGAATGGAGACTCCATCCCCTGACAGTCCAGCTGATTTGGCAGAAATTCGGCGCGGCACAGGTAGACCTGTTCGCCTCCCCAGAGACCTCTCATTGCCAGTTGTTTTGTGCTCTGACCAAGGGAACCTTAGGCAGAGATGCCCTGGCTCTCAGCTGGCCTCAGGGGTTGCGCAAATATGCAAAAAAAGCCTTTTAAAACAGTTCTTTGCAAGGTCAGGGAAGACGAGGAGCAGGTCCTGCTGGTAGCCCCTTCTAAGTGGCCTACCTCAAGGGGTAGGTGACACTATTTCTTCTGCGAGAGCGCCTTCTACAAGAGCTGCCTACGCGTTGAAGTGGAACCTGTTCGTCGAATTGGTGCTCTTCTCGAGAGAAGACCCCCGAACATGCCCGATTGGATCCGTGCTTGTCTTTCTGCAGCAAAGGTTGGAGCGAAGGCTGTCTCCCTCCACTCTTAAAGTCTATGTGGCTGCTATCACTGCAAACCATGACCTCGTCAATGACAGGTCTTTGGGTAAGCATGATCTGATCATCAGATTCCTTAGGGGGCTAGGAGGTTAAATGAGAGTACAATCTCTTCCTATATTCCATATGCATTGAATTCTTTCATGATATATGTGAGTTGTGTCTTACTTTTAAAAGAAAAAGACTTCTGCACGTTCTACTCTGTAGACATCCCAGTGTCCAGTTACTTATAGTGTGGTACTGGTCCATGTGCAGAGTCTACCTTCCTACAGACCAAACACAGGGGGTTGGTGACTCTCACATGGGGCTGGAAGGGACAGTCTCTATGGCGCTTTGGTAGGGATCCCTATTCGTCGGTCACCGGCGTGACGCCAGAGTGACTGACTGAAAGGGAACGTCTAGGTTACGTATTGTAACCCTCGTTCCCTGAAGAAGGGAATGGAGACGTCACGTCCCGTTGCCATAGGGGCTGTACCGCCGCTAGGGGCCGTAACACCGGTTCGGCTCCTCAGCGAAGACCTAATGAACGCTAGATCGGCTGACCCACTTATACTCGCAAGGCGATTGGGTTCAGCTGATCCTAATCAGCGTATGCCAATGAAAATCATTGGCGTGTTTGCATACACGCAGAGTTGTTTTGGCATCTCGAAGCGAGATTCCTATTTGTCGGTCACCGACGTGAAGTCTCCGCTCCCTTCTTCAGGGAATGAGGGTTACAAGACATAACCGAGACGTTTTCTTGTCTGTTTGGTTTTGTTTAGTTTTGTCATGCCCATATTTGGTGTTTCCTATCTTGATGTGATTATTAGTTGATTATGCTCCACCTGTGTCTCCCCAGCTGTCTTCTCTTTAGTTCATTAGCCCCTGTGTTTAAATGCCATGTCTTTTGAGTTCAGTTTTGTCTGTCAATGAATGTGTTAGGTGTTGTGAAATCCCTTTGTGCTTGAATTATTAAATGACTATTATCTTCATGAACTCTACGATCTCCTGCATTCTCCTTCATCCTCCTGCACCACCATAACAAGAATGAGTCCAAGGGAGGTATGGTGGGTGTGGATGCCCTCAAGTGGAGCTTGGGGCACTCATAACATTATTGACATGATAATTTTGTATGCTAGAATGAAACACAGACAAAATGCACCATTGATAATAATAATAATAGTAGTAACAACACTTTGTTAATGTTTGTTTATTTCCAAATTATGGTGCAAAAACCACTGCATAAATTATTTTCATCATCCACAAAAGCAAATGTATAATAATAATAATAATTTGCTAAAACTGGTTAAGGTCTGGGCACTAAATAGCATTTATGATTAAACAACAGGTTCACAAACTGTTCTTGTGATGTTAGAAGGTAATTTCTGAATAAAGTAAACATTGTTTATTTAATTACATATGCACATTTACTTTTTTTTTTTTTAAATCATACATCAGAGACTAGTCTTTTGAATTTTCCCCATCAAGTGTTTTTTTGTATTTCTCTCTGGTTTAATGAGAATAATGTAACATTTTGGCACAAATATACATAACAGTAAACCAAAGGCAGATGACAAAATTGCAAAAATCTCTACTGCAACTGTGTACTTACCAGGTGAACTAATATAAGCAGGTATAAATGTTACCCAGACCGCACAAAATATAAGCATACTGAATGAGATGAATTTTGCTTCGTTAAAATTATCTGGCAATTTTCTAGCTAAAAATGCCAAAATCCAACAGATTGCTGAAAGAATACCAATATATCCTAAAACTGCATAAAATGCTGCATCTGAGCCTGTGTTGCATTCTAAAATTATTTTTTTATTGTTATACTTCAGAGCTTTATCAGGAAATGGTGGGCTTATTACAAGCCACAGAACACAGATGACTATTTGAATTGCAGTGCACGAGAACACAATGACTCTTTGTTGTACTGGCCCAAACTTTCCAGACAGTTTATTTCCTGGTAATGTGGCTCTGAAAGCAGTGACAACTACTATGGTTTTCCCCAAAACACAAGAAATACAGAGAGCAAAAGTAACACCAAACGTTGTATGACGTAACATACATGACCATACCGTTGGCTCACCAATGAATGTAAGAGGACAAAGGAAGCAAAAGAACAGCGAAACAAGCAATAGTGAGCTCAGCTCTGAATTGTTAGCTTTCACTATAGGTGTTTCTCTAAAGTGTATGAAGATAATTATAGTTGCTACACTGAGGCTGGCTCCAAATAGTGATAGAGCAGTCAGAATGATCCCCATTGTTTCTGTATAAGACAGAAACTCTGTCATTTTCATGACACACTTGTCTCGTCTCTCATTTGACCAGTATTCTTTAGGACAAAGAATACAGTCTGATGCTCCTAAAAACAACAACAATACAAAATGTGGAGTGTGTTAACATAAAGGAACAACAAATATGTTTTTTTTTAAGTGTGTAGCATTACTATATTAATTAAAATCTGTTGGGGGGGTTACTTATGTGCAGGTAAATCAACACAGTCTCACAACAAATTCATACGTGTTCATATGAGGTGCCAAATTTGTGCTAATTCGTACTAATTCGTATGACCTCACTCGTACAATTTTGTACGATTTGTCAAAAACCTTGTGATGGGTAGGTTTAGGGGCGTTAGTTAGGTTTAGGCCTTTCGTACAAATTCATACAAATTGTCAACTCGTAAAGAAGAAGAGTGAGGTAAATTGTGTTGGGTAAATACATGTTCATATTTAATCTAGACCTACAGTATCATGTTCATACAACACGTGCAATGCCTCTGCTTTACTCCCAGTCTCAATGTGGCAACATATATAAACTGTATGGTACTGTACAATAAAGTAACAATTTTGAAATATGTGGATGATTGACTGATGGATTGATTGATTTTCTCAGTATTCCTGTGTTGCATAAAGGCTTTATGCATATTAGGAACCAAGGTAAAATAGCTGGGCTAGGATACATCATATTTTTTATGACTGCATAAATATGTAAATTACACATAATTGCAATTGTGGTTGGCCATAAAACACAATTTTTCACACACTTAAAAAAAGAAAAAAACTAAATAAAATAAATAATTAAGTATAAATAAAATATTTCAAAGGGTGAGTACAGGTGAATGGGTACCTGTTGTATTTGATATTGAACCTTCCGCACATGGGATGCAGTCAAAACAGCAAACATGCCGTCCTTTTATTTGGGCCTTTCTTGTGCCACTTGGGCAGGTGTCTGAGCACACTGCTTTTGGTATCTATCAAATTAATATGCTTTAGCCAATCAACAACAACAACAATAATAAGACATGCTTATTCTGCATTATAAGTACCAAATTTCCTGTGTTCCAGCGGATGTTGTCCTCTTTAACTGTAAGTTTATATGTTCCATCTGTAGATCTACTGAAATAGCCCACATTTACATGTTGTACCTTTCCATCTCTTAGCTGCCAGTTAATCACCTCATACGATGCAGGTGGGTCTCCATTCTCATCAAAGAACACATTTTCTCCATATTCATCTACAAAATTTACCCTCTGTAGGTGATCGCTGACCTTGGAATTAAGTATGATAAAAGTCATTGAAACTGTCTACTTATAATCTTTAAATGTTTTGATAAGTTAAAAAAATAAAAAGAACTCACCAATTTTGGAGTTATCTGTGATATGTTTAGGCACTGTCCCAAAACATTTTTTTTATCTATTTGGCAAAACATCAGTTTGTGAATAGCGTGTGCTACTGCATACACAGCTTGATACACATTATATGTGACTCTTACTTCTGTTACATCAAAGAATTTGTCTGTGTAATTTAGTTTTTCTTCTCCTGTGCACATTTGACTGTTAAGTGTAACATTTGCTGGCAGGGGTTCACAATTAAGACACGGTTTACATCCAACCATTGTTTCCCAGAAGTCACTGACAAAAGTGGATTGTGAAGGTAAGTAAGGACTGATGTTTTTCAGGTAAGTTCCGAGCTTGGGCATAGCCATCTTTCGTACCACAAATCCAACTGTTCCTCCAAAAGACTTAAACATTTCAGGGGTAGAGGGCCTTGCTGCAGTTACCCAGGCTTCACTTGCAATCCACTGGATTCCTGTGATGTTTTGTTTCACAGTTTCTCTCATTAGAGGATAGAGATCTCCCTCTGGCACAAATGCCAAGATCACTTTTACTGTTGATTGTTTTATCAACTCAACCACTTCGATGATTTTACTTTGGGGATATGTCCTTAAAATTGTGCCTACAAATGCAATGCAAACTCCTATTTTTTCCACTTCCTTTGTGAAGGCTGAAATTCCATTTTTTCCATAATCATTGTCAGACTGCAAAGCTCCAATCCAAGTCCATCCATATCGTTTTACAAGAGAGGCCAAGGCTTTTGCTTGGTAGTAATCACTTGGAATTGTACGGAAAAATGATGGATATTTTCTTCTATCACTCAAACATGCACATGTGGAAAAGTAACTCACCTAGAAATAAATAAGTAAATAGAAAATCAATTACCTTTATTACATTATCTGAATTACGTATATGCATGTTACCATTACCATTGGCACTCTGAATGGCCCAAGTGTGCCAGCAACAGCTAGGGACTGTGAAGAGCCTGATTCAGCCACAAGAGCTGTAAGCGGAAGGTGACACTGAGTTGTAGATTCCTCTTCCTTCTGCTCACTCACCAGTGTGAATGCCGCACGTAAAACATTAGTGGGAGAAGCACAAGAATCCATTATTTTATAGCCTAAGGAAAGGTTAGGAAGCAAACCCTCATCTTGGTTTATCTCATCTATTGCAAACATCATGACTTGCGTCCAACGGAAGGCACGTAGGTCAAATCTGTATGAACAACAATGCATGCAAATTTTGGCAGTAACTTCACCGAAAAAGAAAAGAAAAGTAAAACCTTAATAATTACTTGTTTGAATTCACAAGCATGCATCTGCACTTACCCTGTACAATTAACCCTTTGCATTTTTCTCTCAAAAGAGGTTATAATATTTTCTTGTTTATTAAAAATTGGAAAAATTCCTCCAATCATAATGTCCCCAGATTTAAAAAAAGTAGGCATGTCAAATTTACCATGTAACTGACATGTTGAGCCTGTGTGCATGAACTGCAGTGAGAAAAATAGCAAAATATTAAAGCCCATAGCTCAGAGGTGGTTAAGAGAAGATAAGACTGCGTTCTGTTGGCTATGTTATATACAGCTCTTCTATCCATAGTGAACGCTGGCCCATTATTACTGAAGGTATTCCCCAGTGAGCTGTTAAGCAATAAGTGCACACAATTCTCATTTTGTACATGAATAGTGATTGTTCGGTTTTTTGGTGTTTGTTTGCTTTATATGCAATCTTATATTAAGGATAAAGATTTTTTTATTCACAATTGGAAATTTAACCTTAACTAGGTAGTAATTTAAACAATTAAATATTAGTATGACTTACATTTATCTTGATTTTTTTTTTTCAAATGTTTCCTCTTTTCTGCACTGGATTGATGATCTGTCATCATCATCATCAGTTAGGAACCTAGATGTGCTGTTTGATAGCAATCTTTTATTTGAAAGCCATATTTCTAGCATCTGTAAAACTGTGTTTTTTCATCTCAAGAACATATCTAAATTGTGACCTATGCTCTCAACCTCAAATGACAAAATGTTAACTCATGTGTTTATGACCTTGAGGCATGATTATTGTAATGCTTTATTGGGTGGTTGTTCAGTACTTGAGCAAGCTCTTATCACATTATAGTCCTCCACATCCGCTGAAGCAGACACATTCTGTCAATTTAAATCTAGACAAATCTCTTTACTCTGGCTTACACGTAACACACTAATACATATCTATTAATCAAATCTATTAAAGGATTGTTAGGCTGCATTATTTAGATCAGCCGGAACCAAGAACACTCCCCTTAACACACAATGTACTCGTTACATCTTGTTACTCATCTATGCTAATTTTAGTCTGTTTCTCAGTCCGTATCCAGATCAGATGGTGTATCAGCACAAAGAGATGATCTTCATTGGAGACCAGAACACCTAGATAAGCCCTGTGGACAGAACAAATGCACACAAAAACACACACACTAAGTCCTTTGCATAATCTGACTTTAAATTGAACTGGAAATTAGGAGCCGGGTGTCCGGCCAGAGGAGAACTGGCCGCAACTAAGCCTGGTTTCTCCCAAAGTTTTTTTTTTCCTTTCTCCATTCTCTCATAGTTGGGGTTTTGGTTCCCTGCCACTGTCGCCTCTGGCTTGCTTAATTGGGGACACTTCATTTCTAGTCCCTAACAGCACGCATACTGAGATTGAGACTGAGATCGTGGGGCTCCCAATGCGATCTGGCTGAAGTGATGGAGACAGATGAACCCTTATCACCCACTCAAGCTAGATCGCATGCCCACTCCGCGAGTGAAGCTTGCGGTGAAGACCGACTGGCCACATCCTCTTGTGAAGTGGACTAGACCCTCACGCTTTTCTCCTCTGAGGAGGGTAAACCTGAGAGTGTCCATGAGCGCCCCAGTCTTTGAAATACGAGGAGCTTTATGGAGGTGGTTACTAGGGCCGTACATAAATTAAAGATTGAATGGCTGGCCGAAAAACAGAAAAAAAAAAAAAAAGCAAGAGCCACACAAAAGCAGGCTTGAATAGCGCTTTTTGCGTGCTCAGCCACCACCTCCACATCGGAGCCTGCCGTTGTTCCCTTATTTGCAAACCAAGGTGTGTATATTGTGGGCTAGACCGTACTCTCTGCACATATTTTTTATTCCCACCAGCGACTATATAGGAAACGTGGCGGGTATCGCTTTGTAGCGATAGATCTAAGAGATACATACTTCCATGTGTCCATTCATCCTTCTCTCCTGAGAACTATCCTGAGGCTTTCAGGTGCAAAGCGTACCAATATAGAGTTCTTCCCTCTGGCCAAGAACTTTCGCCTTGGACGATTACGAAATTAGTAGATGCAGCCTTAGCTCCGTTGCAGCTTTAGGGTGTTCGCATTCGAAACTACATAACAGACTGGCTAATACTAGCTCAGAGTGAAGTGATTGGACATTGAAATGTCCTCCTTGCTCACGTGATGCGTCTAAGACTGAACGCCAAGAAAAGTGTTCTCTCTCCAGTACAGAAGTCCACTTATTTATGCGTGGTAGGAATTTGACCATGATGCAGACACAGATATTTCCTGCTCGAGTAAATTCAATTCTCAAATCAGTCAAGAGGGTGAGAGAAGGCCGGTCAACCACTGTCATACAGTCTCAGAGACTGTGGGGTCTGAGGGCAGTCGTGAGATCGTTCAGCCAGCTATACACGAGACCCCTGCAGTAGTGGCTAGACCAAGAAAGCTTCTCTGAAAGGGAATCCACGTTGAGTGATCAAGGTCTCTCCACTATTTGTGCGAGCCTTAGACATGTGGAGAAACCCTTGGCTTCTAAAAATGGGCCTGTTTTACGAGCTCTCGGTCGCCAGCCAAAGTCGACGACCGATGCGCTCACTGGTTTGAGAGCAGCCACGAGTGTTGTGGGTGCTATGAGTGTGGCTCCTGAGAGGGCGCAACTGATGGCTTTTGGTCTTCCAGCTGATGTGGTAGAGACTGTTCTCTAAACCAGAGCTCCCTCAACAAGGACTCTGTACTACCTGAAGCGGAAGTTCTTTCCTTCATGGTGCAGAATTCGCCAGCATGACAGTTCTTGAGTATCTGCAGCCTAGATTTTCTGCAGGGGTATCCCACTCTTTACTAAAAGTGCATGTGAATCAGCCTTATCAGTGTACCACTCTCAGATAGATGGTAAAACAGTTGGTAGACACCCCTAGTAGTGTGCTTCCTCTGTGGTGAGTTAAGGTTGAGACTGCCAGTGTGTGCTTGCGTCCCCAAGTGGGACCTGGCAGTGGTGCTAGAGGCACTGTGCAAACTGCTATTCGAGCCATAAAGGAGATTTCTGACCGCTCTTTCTAGCGATCTCTTCTCTTAAGCTAGTAGGTGACCTTCAGGCCCTTCCAGTAGTGCCTTCTCATTTAATCTTTGCGCCTGGACTGGCGAAAGCTTTTCTATACCCTCAAGTGGGTTACACATCAAAGGTCCTTACTTCCACTGCATCACGCCTGTACATGCTGCAGGCTTGAGGGAACGAGACACTGCGTCTCAGAGCCATACCTCCAGCACCCTCTGCTGGCACAGTTCTTCATGGCATATGTAAGTTAGGCTGGCTAGAGACACCCCTCGCTGCAGACTGTAGCACGGTGACGTCAGGTACATACCTGACATAGGTACCTGACGTATGGTTATGTGTTTACCGCGCATGCGGAAAGTGACGTCACTGACGTCAGTCTGCAGCGAGGATTACTTGGCTGGCTAGGCAGCATGTGCCTTATATACTTCTTGGTCTGACGTCACATGATGACGTCACGCCCTTCCATTGGACGTCGGTACAGCAGATTCGGAGCATGTCACACAGTAGGTGTTCCCATAGCGTTTTTGGACGCAGTGTCTCCTTCCCTCAAGGAACCATAGTTATATTCATAAACCATTGTGGCGGTAGTAAAATGTCTCCAAGTTAACTGTAACTGTTGCAGTAAAATCATGGTAAATACAAAAATAACCATTACTACAGCATTAACAGTGATAAAATAAAATTCAACCATAGTTTTACTTCAGTAACCATGGTTTAACTGTTAAAAGTTAAACCATACTAACCACTTTAAAAGTATCCGTTACTACAACATTTTAAGTAAAAAAAAAGATAACTTCAACATTTAACATGATTTTATTTTTTTCCAAGATTTGAAAGTTGTATTGTATTGTATTACTACAATATTACTAGCAGAATATGGTTTGAAGAAAAAACTAAATATGGTTACTACAATCATGCTTGCTAGTATTTCTATAGTAAAACCATGGCTAAATGTTGTGCAATTATAGCAATTTTGACAATACTTATAATTTAGAGTTTTAGAGAAGTAGGTTTAGAGAAAATGCATTTTAAAAACATGCTTTAATCAGCCAGAGGTGACTGAGACTTACTGAGCCAACAAAATAATGTCCATATGACAGTAGTTCCAACCTGATCTCACAGAATTGCGTGAAATAACCATAAACTTTTAACGCATAATTCCGTGTTAGTATCATGTAATAATCAAAAATAGCGTGATACTACCATGTAAAAGATTACAATGTAATCCAATGACAGGCATCAGCCATGATCCTAACCGGATTTTATAAATCCATAAATTTAAAAACATAAATTTATATTTTTATTGTAGCACCTAGCCCTAACCCTAAACCTACCCACATCTGAACCATATAAAACACACACAGACAATAAAAGCGCAGCCAAAGGTATTTATTGCAATAACTGACCATAAGCGGTTAAAAAAAAAAAAAAAAAAAAAAAAAATTACAAACAAATTTTTCAGAAGGGCATTTCAAGCCCTTCTGAAGCCACACAATGTCTTAATGTGAAGAACAGAGTAAAATACAAGGTTTTAATCGCTGGAATTATCCTGCTCCGTTAACGCTTTGACTCTTATTCAAAAGACACTCTTGTCCTGTAGAATGACGCAAACCGATAACCAGACACACAAGAGCCAATAACATCTCACTACAGCATGACGGCGATTGGTCACGAGACACGTGAGAGCTAATAGAATTTTACAACCAAGGCTGATGTCAGGATTTTTCGGGTGGCATTTTTAAAATTTGCGCAAAGCAGCAGCAGAGATGAGTCCTTTTTAATAAATAATGTTGGTAGTTGTAACTGCTGGTTTATCTTGTGTTTTATTAACGGATGTTAGGTTTAGGGGCAGGCGTTGGGTTACTTGCTCATAAATGTATAAATAAAGAAATTTAAAAAAAATGTTGTGACCATTTACAGTGTGTCACGCCACGGGACTGCACTGGGATCACTGCAGTCAACTTCACATGCTCTTAATCACGTCCGCACAATTAGCTGATTCAACCATCACCCTTTCGCCATTTCATCCACTGAAACTTACTCCTTTACTGTTGGCCTCTGGAATTGCCAGTCAGCTGTTAACAAAGCTGATTTCATTTCCGCCTTCTCAATACAATCCTCACTTAGTATCCTGGGCCTGACTGAGACCTGGATTCGTCCAGACAACTCAGCAACCCCTGCAGCTCTGTCCAATAACTTCTCTTTCTCTCACACCCCTCGTCACTCTGGGAGGGGTGGAGGTACTTCAATACTCATTTCTAATAAATGGAAATTCTCTCACCACTCTTGTTCTTTAACTATCTCTCATTTGAATTCCATGCCATCACAGTATCAGCTTCAATTAAACTCCACGTTGTGGTCACCCTCCTGGTCAACTAGGCTCTTTCCTAGATGAGCTGGATGGACTGCTATCTTCATTCCTTGCCTGTCTCTCGGTGGCGGTGATCAAGGTAACATACCCATTACTTATCTTCAAGCTTCATTTGTTGTGGACTCCATGGATTTCTGCTACTGACTTTGTTCCAAGTTACAGTGTTGATGCTGGTTTGGATGTTTGGAGATTTAACAGATAGTTCACTGAAAAATCTCAAGGAAACTTTTAACTCACGCTACTCACCTGCACTGAGGCTCAGCAATCTCACAGCGCACCTACAGCACGGTATACACGCAAGATCGAAATCTTATTTACCTGCGTGTACTCACCTGCCATACTTGCCTGTCTTACCAGGACGCTGTACCCAGATCCTCTTTCAGCTTGACATCACCTGTGAGAGAGAGAGCAGTCAGGAAACAGGATTGATATCACGCTGTGTATTCCGCTCCTACCTCTGCAACGAAGTTCCAGATCCAAAGATCGCTGTGGAGATTGTCCCATCATTTCCCATCCACACCATTACTGCTCAACTGATCAAAGAATGCCTAAATATTTCTATATTCATAATAAACTGTACAAACTTACCTCCGTTGTTCCTCTTCCTTCAACTATGCATTACACAGTGAAAAATCACACCCCAATACATGTACAATAATGGCAATATAATTAACCAATATTTGAATCCAAATCCGTGTGTGGATCACTGCTGATGCCTGTCACTGAATTACATTGTAATCTTTTACGTGAGCCCATCACGCAATTTTTGATGATTATGTGATACTAACACGAAATTATGCATTAGGAGTTAGTGGTTATTTCACGCAATTCTGTGAAATCAGGTTGGTAGTTCATAATACAAGTCATGCGTTCAGTGCTGTCAGCTTCAAAGGCTATCTTCATGGCAAAAACTTACATAAACACAAAATAAAAACCAGGCAAACAACAATTAAGCAGTTAAAATGTTTTAAATTGCATGATAAAAATTCAGAAATATTTACGGTTTTAAAAAAGTCTCTAGTCATGTGTTCACTTATACACTGTTCTTCAACACTATTAAAGAGTAAGTTCAACAATTTTCAAGCCATTTTGTATTGTTACAATGTTGGTAACATATGTAAAAGAACAATGTTTATTCTTTCTCAGAGGAACCCAGTTTATTTGTTAGCTGATGCAAAACAGCAGAAAGTCTTTTTTGTCAAATTGTATTTTGCATCATCTGTTGAGTACTGCCTACAAATAAAAGGGCACATATAGGTATGCATAATTCAGAGAAAGAGTAAATATTGTTTATTTACAGATATTAGAGACATTACTATAATACAAAGAAGTGTAAATGTGCAGTTATGGTCATATGTAATGTTTGTGAGTGTTGGCATCATCTGAAGTCTTCACAAGTGAGTCTGCACCCAATCTGGAGCTGGAGTAATATCTAGTAACCTTGGGATGGCTATCCTGAGATAGAAACAGGAAAACAAAAGGAGAATGTTTAGCATTGCTGCTGTTCATATTATTTCAGGCAACATATGTATTTCTGAAGTGCATGGTTATCAGATGTTTGAATACATGGCTAAAAACATATATTTATCTAATTTAAAAATAAAATTAAAAATAAAAGAGTGTGTCTGAAACCCAAACATTATCAGGAAAGCTATTTTAAACTAACACAAAAAGTACTTTAGTGAACTTTGATAAATTCGTTATTAGAGTTTTCCACAGATCTGCACCACACAGGTAAGTATTTTTACAAGGACAGTCTTAGCAATCTCCTGATCGCCTACAAACAATATCGACCATGGGCCACAGATAGTTCCTCAGGTAAGTGCAAGCTCAGGTCGGTAATGATCTCCTGATCACCTTCACAATTCTCCACATGCTGTGCAGAAAGGGACATCACAAATGAGTGTGCAATGGTGAGTATAATATATGGGCTTACGGCAAGCTGAACGACCGTTCAGACCGTTTTCTCAATCCACTCATTGCTGCGGGCTCAGGTAAGGACACAAGGTATCACAGGTTTCGTTTGCTTACTTCAGATAGAAATCAAAGGATATACGTGCACAGTGAAGATGAGTGAGATTTACAGCCACCTGTTCTGATTACCACTCCTGTGGATCAGGTAAGCACAAGAGAGAGTTTTAGTTCTGTTACCTCAAACTCAGCCCTAGACTGACCGGTGAGCGTCTTTTAAGCTGCTGCAGGTGATTAGATCAGGTGTGTCTCGTTAAAAGTCTGGAGACTGAGAGCGGCTGTAAATGCAGTCGTTAAATTACAATCCACAAAAAAGTTATATTTAATAAAGTGAAGTGAGAAAAGAAAAAAATATTTAACACACAAAGAAAAAGCAGCACACCAAGACAAGACAAAGCAAGAGAACAGCTGATTTCATAATTAGTTCAACCTCCTATTTGTGCAAATTAGAAACAGCCAGGTTATTGCAGCCTTACCCACCTCTGACCCTAAAAATACCATACCAACAGTGAAGTTTGGAGGTGGAAGCATCATGGTATGGGGCTGTTTTTCTTTCATTTTATTGAAGGGAAGATGAATGGAGTCATGTACTGGTAAATTCTTGAGGTGAATCTGTTACCATCTGCCAGGATGATACATGGATGGACATTCCAGCAGGCCAATGATCCAAAACATACTGCAAAGGAGACTTGGAATTGGTTCCAGAAGAAGTAATATAGTTGAAAATAGTTGGAAAGGCCCAGTGTCTAATTACTAATCACCTGAACCTGCACCCATCTACCTACCACCTACAAAAGCACACACACCACAGTGACTCACCGGCTGAGCTACTGCCAGACACATCACCCATTGATGAATGCAACTTTCTTACCAATGAGTATTACCTTCATTACCCACTTCAATTGCCTTTGTTGTCCTTCTCTGAAGTGGATCATTTAAGTTATGAATAAACTCTCCTGCTTTACTTGAACTGTTGTGTCTGTCGCCTGTTCTGAGCAGGACAGAAGCTCGGAGCACGGAGGATCCTTACCAAGCGTTCCTCCAGGCTTTATATGACGCCTGACCGAGGTCACACACGACCCCATTCTTCCTCATGTAATGGCTTTCTTTTGCAATGTTCTCTGTTCTCCAGTGGTAAGTGTTAACCATCTTGATCGCCCTCTCATGGTCATAAGGCTTACTGATGGACTGCTGGTCTTTAATTCTCAACTCTCCCCTGTTAAAGTCCTGCTGGATTTTGGAGCAGCCGGTAAAATCATATCTTCGTGCTGTCTGGACAGTGTCCGAATCCCATGAAATCAGAATCCAGTACGATATCGCCTTACCACCATCCAGGGAAGGCCTCTTGACAAGTGCCTTGTGTAAGGTTTAATGGAATTTAATCCTCCCGGGAAAGCTGGAGGAGGATACCCCGCACGCTTGCAGATGGCACACAATAAAACTAATCTGAGATCTTCAAAGACAACAAACTCTGACCCTCAGGACAGAAAACTCTGTGAATTTATGGCCCTCTACCCTCCCACCTCCGGGGTTGATATGCGTGTACCCGCGTCATTCAAACCTTGATTTCAACCAGAGTTGGTCGTCCACTTCTCTGTTTAACAAACATTTCCACAAAAAAGGGTGAGTTCAAATTATTATTATTTTTTTTTATCCTTTACGTGTTTTAAGTTATAGTCGGGGTCAATCTGTATGACGAATATTGTGACGGTGGCGGTGAAAGAGTGAGAGAAAAACATGGTAAAGTTAACTAGACAGAAAGAGCTCGAAAGAGCCCTCTGTTTTAACAAGACACTATTGTGTTTTATCGTGATTAGTATACCGGCATGGTTTATTTTCTTTATTTGACTACTTTATTATAATTCGAGTCATTTCTTTAATGTGTGTTTTGCAGGCCTGGGTAACGCTGAGAGAGAGAGGGGGAGATGGATAAAAATGTAGGAAATAGGGAATTTTCATGTATACCAGTTACACAACGTATTTGCTAAAATAATCGCTTAAAAGTTTATAAACATAAAATCCTAGTGTTTAGACAATCGGGTAACGTTAACGTGTTTGCCTGATTCTCTTTGTTCTTAGCTACCTCATAACGCTCAAGCACGGTGCATTGGGGAATAACAATTATTTTAAAACGTGTAACCCTGCATTTCTTGCTCTGTTAAAATGCAGCGGCACTATATTTTTGTATTTCGTAATATTAGTGCTTGTTTCAAGAATAATACGCATGGTAATTTATATGCAAGTTTAATCCTTTTAATTTCTTAGGACTAGTTCGTCTAATAAAACAATCCTTGACCCCATTTAACAAACGAGTGTTTAAAACCCGTGTTACTTGTGGTTTAAATACTGGTGTTTTAAAAAGTGTTTTTGTACATTCCCAGCAAACACAATAACGTTGTAAAAACGTTTTTTCACGTTGTGAAAAGGTTCTGATAACGTTTTTTCCTACGTATTTAATACGACAAATGTCGTTTTTTTTAAAGGTTATAAATAAGTTTTTTTTCACAACGTTGCAGAAACGTTTTTATAACGTTTTTTTTTTTTTAACATTCGAATGTACTTACCACGTCCAAACTGGTACTTTACATGCTGCCATCAAAACATTTCCTTTACAGTGTTAAATCTGAATATTCATCTTATTACCAGTGCTTTTTTACATTTCACCTTAGCTGTACCATTGCTGAAGTCTGGTTGTTGTCCATGTTATAAGCCTACGTTTATGTAAGCCTAATAATTTATACTACACACAAATTTAGTTACTTCACTCATTGTATTTATTC
>JAUYWG010000204.1:242239-256875 GCA_034779775.1 Enteromius afrohamiltoni | reverse complement strand
TCTTCAATCTCTCGAAGATCTTTTTCTCTTCTCAGTCTTTGCTCTTCAATCTTTGTCTCCCAGTTCTCTTGTTCTGTTTTGTAATTTTCTTCAATCTCATGAAGATCTTTTTCTCTTCTCAGTCTTTGCTCTTGTATCCTTGTCTCCCAGTTCTCTTGTTCGGTTTTCATTATTGTTTTGTAATTGTCTTCCATCTCTCGGATTTCTTGTTCTCTACTTAGTCTTTGCTCTTGTATCTTTGTTGCCCAGTTCTCTTGTTCTGTTTTGTATTTTTCCTCAATCTCATGAAGATCTTTTTCTCTTCTCAGTCTTTGCTCTTCTATCTTTGTCTTCCAGTTCTCTTGTTCTGTTTTGTAATTTTCTTCAATCTCTCGAATTTCTTTTTCTCTTCTCAGTCTTTGCTCTTGTATCTTTGTCTCCCAGTTCTGTTGTTCTGTTTTGTAATTTTCTTCAATCTCTCCAATTTCTTTTTCTCTTCTCAGTCTTTGCTCTTGTACCTTTGTCTCCCAGTTCTCTTGTTCTGTTTTGTATTTTTCTTCAATCTCATGAAGATATGTTTCTCTTCTCAGTCTTTCCTCTTCTATCTTTGTCTTCCAGTTCTCTTGTTCTGTTTTGTATTTTTCTTCCATCTCATGAAGATATGTTTCTCTTCTCAGTCTTTCCTCTTCAATCTTTGTCTCCCAGTTCTCTTGTTCTGTTTTGTATTTTTCTTCCATCTCTCGAATTTCTTTTTCCCTTCTCAGTCTTTGCTCTTCTATCTTTGTCTTCCAGTTCTCTTGTTCTGTTTTGTATTTTTCTTCCATCTCTTGGATTTCTTTTTCTCTTCTCCGTCTTTGCTCTTCCATCTTTGTCTCCCAATTCTCTTGTTCTGTTTTGTAACTGTCTTCCATCTCTTGGATTTCTTTTTCTCTTCTCAGTCTTTCCTCTTCAATCTTTGTCTCCCAGTTCTCTTCTTCTGTTTTGTAACTGTCTTCCATCTCACAGATTTCTTTTTCTCTTCTCAATCTTTGCTCTTCTATCTTTGTCTCCCAATTCTCTTGTTCTGTTTTGTATTTTTCTTCCATCTCATGAAGATCTTTTTCTCTTCTCAGTCTTTGCTCTTGTATCTTTGTCTCCCAGTTCTCTTGTTCGGTTTTCATTATTGTTTTGTCATTTTCTTCCATCGCTCGAATTTCTTTTTCTCTTCTCAGTCTTTGCTCTTCTATCTTTGTCTCCCAGTTCTCTTGTTCTGCCTTGTATTTTTCTACAAGTTCGTGAAGATCTTTTTCTCTTCTCAGTCTTTGCTCTTGTATCTTTGTCTCCCAATCCTCTTGTTCCTCTTTGTAATTTTCTTCAATCTCTCGAATTTCTTTTTCCCTTCTCAGTCTTTGCTCTTCTATCTTTCTTTCCCAGTTTTCTTGTTCTGTTTTGTAATTTTCTTCCATCTCATGAAGATCTTTTTCTCTCCTCAGTCTTTGCTCTTGTATCTTTGTCTCCCAGTTCTCTTGTTCTGCCTTGAATTTTTCTACAAGCTCGTGAAGATCTTTTTCCCTTCTCAGTCTTTGCTCTTGTATCTTTGTCTCCCAGTTCTCTTGTTCTGTTTTGTATTTTTCTTCCATCTCATGAAAATCTTTTTCTCTTCTCAGTCTTTGCTCTTCTATATTTGTCTCCCAGTTCTCTTGTTCTGTTTTGTATTTTTCTTCCATCTCATGAAGATCTTTTTCTCTTCTCAGTCTTTGCTCTTCTATCTTTGTCTTCCAGTTTTCTTGTTCTGTTCTGTATTTTTCTTCAGTCTCATGAAGATATGTTTCTCTTCTCAGTCTTTCCTCTTCAATCTTTGTCTCCCAGTTCTCTTGTTCTGTTTTGTATTTTTCTTCCATCTCTCGAATTTCTTTTTCCCTTCTCAGTCTTTGCTCTTCTATCTTTGTCTCCCAGTTCTCTTGTTCTGTTTTGTATTTTTCTTCCATCTCATGAAGATCTTTTTCTCTCCTCAGTCTTTGCTCTTGTATCTTTGTCTCCCAGTTCTCTTGTTCTGCTTTGTATTTTTCTACAAGCTCGTGAAGATCTTTTTCCCTTCTCAGTCTTTCCTCTTCTATCTTTGTCTTCCAGTTCTCTTGTTCTGTTTTGTATTTTTCTTCCATCTCTCGGATTTCTTTTTCTCTTCTCAATCTTTGCTCTTCTATCTTTGTCTCCCAGTTCTCTTGTTCTGTTTTGTATTTTTCTTCTATCTCATGAAGATATTTTTCTCTTCTCAGTCTTTCCTCTTGTATCTTTGTCTTCCAGTTCTCTTGTTCTGTTTTGTATTTTTCTTCCATCTCTCGGATTTCTTTTTCTCTTCTCCGTCTTTGCTCTTCCATCTTTGTCTCCCAGTTCAATTCTTCTGTTTTGTAATTGTCTTCCATCTCTCGGATTTCTTGTTCTCTACTCAGTCTTTGCTCTTGTATCTTTGTTGCCCAGTTCTCTTGTTCTGTTTTATATTTTTCTTCAATCTCATGAAGATCTTTTTCTCTCCTCAGTCTTTGCTCTTCTATCTTTGTCTCCCAGCTCTCTTGTTCTGTTTTCATTATTGTTTTGCAATTTTCTTCTTTCTCAATCTTTCGAAGATCTTCTTTTTTTCCTAATCTTTGCTCTGTCTCCTCTTGTTTGGCCAAGGATTGTTCTAGTATATATTTGTTGTTTTGTCCTTCCATCTGTCTGAACAACTTATATGTGTAATACGTTTCTCCATTTTCTTTAACCATCTCATTGATTTTCTTTAGTAGTTCAGACACCTGCATACGATCTTCAGTCTCATTATTATTGAACACATGGTATCTTTTTCCACAATGTTCAATCAGGTTCATCAGACTAGATCCTGTTTTTCCCAAGTACTCTTCAACGGTCTTCTTCTTCAGATCATCTCCTCTGGTGAAAAGCACCATGGTATTCATTAATGAATTTTCACAAAAAATCTCTTGAATGATCTTCACGGTGTTTTCCTCCTCCTGAGTGAAACGTCCCACAGGTATCAATAACAGAAACACATGTGGTCCTGGCAGAATCATGGAGATGGACTCAGTGATTTCTCTCTGGATCTCTTCATGGCTAAGTTTAGTATTAAACAGCCCTGGAGTGCCAATCACAGTAATTTGTCTGCTATTAATTTCAGCTGTCTCTCTCTGACACTCTCTAGTAACTGAATCATGAGATACATCTTCTTTAAATGCTTCTCTTCCTAAGATGGTGTTTCCAGTTGCACTCTTTCCAACTCCAGTTTTTCCCAACAGGACAATCTTTACTTCATCTGAGACCTGTCTTGAATCTAAAGAAAGTTATACTGCATTATACAGTAGAAGCATAACAAAAAATTGTTGATATGATTATAAATGGTTCATATAACATGCTACACTCTAAAAAATGCTGGGTAATTTTTATATCCATCCGCTGAGTTGACATATGTTTGGTTGTTGCTGTTTTTTTTGTTTTTGTTTTGGGTAGATATTGTTTTACCCAGCTATTGGGTTAGTGGCTTGGTCAATGTCACCGACAGCTCAAACTATACATCCCTCCAACAAAACAACTCAGTGCAGGGTGAATTTAAACCTGTTTAAAATAGCTGGGGAAGGACATTGGGTTAAAAGTTAGTCTTAATTTGTAAACTACGGTAGCTGGGTTGGGTTAGGAATGTGGATGTGAAAAAGAGCATGCACGTCACGTTAACATTGCATGAATGGTGTGAATAGTTAATCGCAGGAGCAAGAGACCACCAAAGACTGAAACGTCTCAAGGTTATGAATATAACCCTAGTTCCTTGAAGGAACAAGAGGCTAAGGGAACGCCCTCACCGTGACAGCTCTGAATCATGTGTAGAATCAGCCAATGGTGAGTTGGGACGTCATAGGCAGGTGGTGTCACTGGCCAGGGAGCATAAAAGCATATGGAGTGCTGCCAGCAAACTAGCTCCTGCCATGCAGCGGAACGCCCACAGGGGATGCTAAAAGTGTGGTATCGAGACACGCCATCTCGTTGAAATCTCCTCTATGGGCTCAAATTACACAACAGCCAGGTCCCAGGTGGGCACCCGGGAACTCAACCTCAGCTGGATTCTCTCGAGGCTGGTCTCTGATAATATTGGAGGAACAATGTTTTTACATAGCCCACCCTCAGGAGGAGCCTGATGGCGAACCTCTCAGCTCCGCTATGTTTCCGGGCGGAAGAAACTGCGACCAATGTTTGCGGGAGAAGCTCACGCCCTGTAACAATGTCAAAGTTCTTGAGGTGGTCTCCCGAGGGCACTGATGAGAGATGGCCACCGTCTGATGCAGTGTTTACCACTTTTCGCCAGAAGGGCCTGCACTCAGAAGTCCTCAGCCACTTGCATCAGGACTTTCTCTTTCTGCCCTGCGGGGCCTTCTTTTCCTGCAGTACAACCCTCAGGTCTTTTGTGGACTTTAGAAGGCCCTGCTACAGAGCGTCCATAGACCTGCAAATGGCATGGGCGGTCTCCTAAGTTCTTTTATATCTTCTGAACTAACTTGCTCACCCTCATCCAGTTCCTTCAGCTGGTCGGCTTGGTATGCCTGTAACATCGCCATAGTATGCAGACACAGTAGTGCCGGTCTCCTCCTCATCCTCGGATACAGAGAGAAGCAGCACTGCACCGCCTTGCTGAGGGGAAGTAGCAGAACGCGCTTTCTTTCTCATATGGCTGGCGCCCCATACCGTGGTAGAGGATCGAGAGATGGACTCGCCCATCTCATATTCGTCTTCATATTCACAGAGGTCGAGTTGCGATCCCCACGAACGCCGCCACTGCTCCACCTTGGCGAGAGCGGGACCAGCGCCGTGAGGATTGCTTATGAAAGCTCTCTCTTCATCGAAGAGAGCTTTCCAGGAGCGAAGCACACACAGTGGCATTTTTTCACAGTGTCTGCAGCTCTCCTTATCACTCTCTTGGAGAGCTGCTTCAGCATGCTTCGCTCCCAGGCAGACTATACAGAGGGTGTGTGTATCATCGGACAGAGACACTTTTAACACAGAGTGCTTCGCTGAATGATAGAAAGCCGGCAGAATTACTGGTAGCATTCTAGTCTAGTCTAGTCACCCGCCTATAATGTCCGATCGAGAGACATCTCTCCGGGGTTTGAAGCGCCGCTACTACCGGCTTCTTCTCCCCAGAGAGATCGTCTCGTATCTCACTCTTCTTCCTCCGAGGAGGCTGATGTAGTAAGTGTACAAAGCCAGCTGTTTCAGCCCCCCGGTTATGAGGATTTATTAGAGGTGGTTACCCATGCAGTCGCGCGATTAAACTTAGACTGGCCGGAGCTACCGCCATCTAACAAACCAACTAGCAGACTGGACGAGCGGTTCCTTAAATCTCGTCCACCTCTCTCTCGCCGAAACCTCCCGTTCTTCCCAGACCTGCACAATGAGTTGTCTAGGTCTTGGGGAAGATCCTTTTCGGCCAGACTGTACAGCCGCCTCTGAGATGCGTCTCAGGGGAGCCGGAAAGCGTGCTTCCCCCGAGGGGGATGATAATGCGGTCTACCCCGCCCTCTCTTGGTGAGCCAGGGGTGGTGAACCAGTATCAGCTCTGCTCACAGGAGACCAGTCCCGAGGGGCTGGTTCCCTTAGTAGAAAGTTTGGCTGTGTGGGTCCACCTACCAAACATTTCTCTTTGGGTTTTAAATATTATAATGAAGGGATATTGCATTCAGTTTGATCTGGCACCTCCTCGGTTCAACGGGGTTCAGTTCACTGTAGTGAGTCCCGAGCAGACACTGGTTTTACAAGAAGAAGTAAAAACCTTGTTAAGCAAACGGGCCATCGAGGTGGTTCCGCTTGCATCAATAAATTCAGGGTTTTACGGCCGGTATTTTGTGGTCCCGAAAAAAGATGGAGGGCTGAGGCCCATTTTAGATCTCAGGCAACTGAACCACTCAGTCAGTCGACTGAAGTTAAGGATGCTTACACTAAAACAAGTGGTGAATCAAATCAGGTCAGTAGACTGGTTTGTCAAAATAGATCTCAAGGACGCATATTTCCATGTCTCCATTCATCCATCTCCTGAGGTGTGCTTTCGGGGGCGAAGCCTACCAATATCGGGTCCTACCCTTCGGGCTAGCACTCTCACCCCATACTTTTACAAAGGTAATAGACGCAGCCCTAGCTCCGTTGCGGCTTCAGGGCATTCGCGTCCTCAATTACATCGACGACGGGCTCATTTTAGCTCAGTCTCAAGACGAGATAGGCAGACATCGAGATGTCATCCTATCTCATATGAAGAGGTTGGGGTTAAGGTTAAACACCAAGAAAAGTGTGCTTTCTCCGGTTCAGAGAACCACTTATCTGGGTGTGGTGTGGGATTCAGTCACGATGCGGGCACAATTGTCTCCCGTTCGAATTATTGCAATCCTACAGGCAGCCAGAAGAGTGCAGGAGGGCTCTTCACTAACAGTGAAGTTTTTTCAGAGGCTTTTGGGCCTCATGGCAGCAGCATCAAGCGTAATACCACTGGGCCTGCTATACATGAGACCACTTCAGTTGTGGCTCAAGTTAAAAGGGTGTTCCCTAAGGGGGAACCTGTTACACATGATCAGAATCTCTCAACGTTGTGTGCGAGCTCTAGTCATGTGGAGGAACATACAGTTTCTAAGACAAGGTCCAGTGTTAGGAGTATCGTGTCGGTGGGTCATTATAACGTCAGATGCGTCCCTCACAGGATGGGGGGTGGTTATGGTCGTCCGGACCAGTCAGCATCTCTCATGGCATATAAATCATCAGTGGCAATCACCAAGGCGGTCTGCATTCGCGCCCCTTAATCAAGTTGGCGCGCCAGATTCTGATTTGGTCTCAGGGCAAGCTCCTTTCGGTAAAAGCAGTTTATGTCCCGGGGTACCTGAATACGGGAGCGGATTTCCTGTCGAGACAGGGGCTGAGGCCCGGGGAGTGGAGGTTGCATCCAGATGTCGTGCAGCGAATCTGGACAATCTTCTACAGAGCCGAGGTGGACTTGTTTGCGACTCAGGAGAGTGCACAATGTCCCCTCTGGTTCTCTCTAGTTCACCCAGCTCCATTGGGTCTAGACGCCATGGCACAGACGTGGCCGAGGCTAGGCTATCCACAGGACTAGCTCACTCCACTCTTAAGGTATATGTGGCGGCAATTTCGGCCTTCCACTCCCTCACTGACGGTCACTCAGTGGGTAGAGATCCGTTAGTCCTTCGTTTCCTTCATGGTGCACTGAGGCTGAGGCCTCCTGCCCACTCCCGAGTTCTGACTTGGGATCTGGCGGTGGTACTTAGGGCCCTCTCTCAAGCCCCCGTTTGACGGTTTACACAGCAGTTTCAGAGCGTGGTCACGTTGGAGGCGTTCCCATAGCGTTTTCGGACGGAGTTCTCGTTCCTTCAAGGAACTAGGGTTATATACATAACCCGGAGACGGTTTCTGTCATGTAGCCGGGGGAAGGGGTTTCAGCAACATTCTCTCCCCTTCTTTGGTGACCTCCATGACGAGGTCCATTCATCCCGTGTTTTTGTGCCATCGACGTTGATTTATCAGACTAACGTTGATGCAAAGGCACAGGCTATATGATGATGCCCCAGAAAGAAGAGACATTTGTGGGCTATCTCTCTCCTGGGAGCTCATCATCACTGAAAGAGCCCACTCTCCCCACCAAGGCATGCAGAGTAACATCTTGGCTTAACATCTCTGGTGGGGAAGGCTTTTCAGGCAGCGGGTCAGGCTGGTGATGCCCTGCACATGATGGCAGTTCTGCAGGCGTACCAGGCTGACCTGCTGAAAGACGAGCACTGGTGGGTCCATCGACGAAGAGGTGTTTTCAGAGCTGCGCCGAGCAGGGCTGGATTTACCTTTCTTCAAGACATAGGCAAAACAAATTTTTGGGCCCCCTTTCCGCATTAATATAACAGGTCTACAATTTGTACCCAGAACAGCTTGTTTTTAAAGAGCAGTAGCTGTTCCAACCCCCCTGGCTCACCACAAGGGATTTGAACATACTGCTGATGCAACCCCCTCGGGGGAAGCGCGCACCCCAGTACTGGGACACATCTCAGAGAGAACCGTGGAGCATGAAGATAGCAGAGAAGGGAATACAGCTCTGGCTCCTCTACGAGTTCCTGTCCCTCAGGGCGATTCTGCAACATACAAATGTGGGAGCAGACTTGCTGTCTAAACAAGCTATGACACCAAAAGTAGTCAGTCAAATCTGGGAGAAATTTTATGTAGCTAAGGTGGACCTCTTTGCCTCGCAGGAGACAGCACAATGTCCCCTTTACTACTTTCTGACTGCTCCAGCTCCCCTGGGTCTGGACGCGATGGCCCATGCATGGCCCAGACTGCGTTGTTTTCATCCCCGATCTCTGGAACCTTCACGTCTGACCCCTGAGGGGACCCCTGATGCTGGTCTTCCATCCAATGTAATAGAGACTATTCTAAGCACTAGGGCTCCCTTTACTAGAAAATCATATGCCCTCAGATGGAGTATTTTTGAAAGCTGGTGCATGGCAAACCATGTAGACCCAGTCCAAGAGGACATGGCCAAATTGTTTCAGTGCTGGAGTTTCTGCAAGAAAAACTGTCCTCGGGCATATGTCCTAGTACTCTCAGAACATATGTGGGCGCCATTTCGGCTTGCCATGTTCTGATTGATGGGGTTTCTGTGGGAAAGCACCCCTTAAGTTGCCCTCTTTCTATTTGCAGCTAAAGGGTTGAGACCGCCTACTAGAGCGACAGTCCCTTCATTGGACTTTATTGTGCACGAGGATCTGGTTGATACTCCTTTTGAGCCACAAGAATCAGTGCCCGTCAGGTTGGTTTTTCTAATGGTAATTACTTCTCTGAAGAGAATTGGGGATTTGCAGACTCTGTCAGTCTCGCCATCCAGATTTTGCCCCTGGGCTAGTCAAAGCTATTCTGCATCCTCACCAAAATTATCTTCCGAAAGGTTCATTCTCGACCATGCACCCGGTTGTCCTCGAAACTATCTGTCTTTCACCATTTACTGCAGCAATGACTTCACTTACTGTGTCCAGTACGTGCTCTACAGATTTACGTCCACCGCACTAGCCAGTTTTTTTATTTGGGATTGCCCTAGCCTACCAGCCATGTGGTCTGACCTCTTTGATGATTGCGTGCACACACTACACTACCCTGGGGGTCCTGAAACTTTCAGTGTGGCGGCGTTGGTATTCTCGTTCTCAATAGCATTTCACACAGCATCATAGGCTTGACTGGATGTCCTTTTAGAAAAAATTGACCTGAGGATGTTTACGGTTCATGCCTATTTATAAACTCCAGGTGCACATGATCAAATGATGTCACCTGACCGAGGTTATAGAATCCAAACTTTGGCGTTCGCAATAGCATTTCACGCAGTATCTCGTTCCCACTTTCTAAGGGAACAGGGTTACAGTCAAGTAACCCGAAACATTACTATCAGTAATTGTACTTTTTTGAGTAGCTTAAAAATTGTGTATATTTACTTTTGCTTGAGTACATTTTAAGTGATGTACCAGTACTACTACTCTGTTATTTTTCTCCGTTTGTGGTCCTTACATGCTTATTTTACTTTTAATTTTATCCATTAAGGTGATTGGATAGACAGAGAGTAGTCGGTCATGTGACTTGTCAAATCAATTTATGCATAGAAAACATTCACTGCCAACTGCTGTTTATCATGGCTGATGGAAGTGCATTCGTTTAATGCATCATTTTTATTCGAGTTTCAGCATCTTCCTCTAATATGTTAAGGTAAATTTTCCTTTTTTCGGATCTCTGCTTACTAAATCATTTGTTTAATGCCTGCCTATTTAAAATTTAGGCCTGAAATTTGGTTGGAGGTTGGGCGCATTACGTACTCTGTTAACTCCCACAAGAGCCACGTTCTGTAAATTTCCCCTCACTTATGAGATGCGCGATCTGCACTGCCTCGTCTCTCCCTCTTGTGTGTTTTGAACTTGGATTTCATTTTACCTTACAAACTGTACTATCAGCATAGCAATGTGTAAAAGTGTGTAAAAGGTATGGCATGATATCCTTCTAGAAATATATGCATTAATGTTCAAATTTCACAGAAATCAAATCAATAACATTTAGTTATTCTAATTTCTTTGTTGCAAAATGCTAAAACTGGCACTGTTATGGAGAGAAATGGGCTCTCATTTTAACCCATATCATGGTGTGTGATGCTGAACTGTGTTGAACTAGCACTTCTAATGTTTGTATTTGCACTTTTCTAAACATTAATATCTAATGTGTGACAACAGCATGCTGTCTCAGTGGCCTTACATATGCTTTTAAATATTTTTTTTCAAAACTTCATGATTTCATCTTCAACTGAATACTTTTTCTGTGCTGTTGTGATGTATTAAGAGAGTTGGTTTTACGTATTCTGTGTGTTCTGTTTTGGTTTTGTCTTTGCCCTTATTTTGTGTTTCCTGTCCTTGATCTGTTCATTGTGTTAATTTGTTTCCAGAAGTGTTCTCCAGGTGTCTTGAGTTCTCCCCTCCTTATGTCTTGTATTTAAAGTGTGTCCGTCCCTATGTGCTCTGTCCTGTATACTCGTTGCAATGCCATTGTTTATGTCCTACGTTCTCTATGTTAAATAAAGAAGTATTAATGTCCCATCTACTCTTGCGTTGCCTTGTTTTCTGAGTATAACGTATATAGTATAACAGTTGGCAGTCAAAATGAACAATATTCTTCATTCTTTGACAAAAAATGTAAAGTAAATTACAGAACATACAATATTTTTTAAATGTATAAATTGCAGTATACAGAGTTTATTGTGACAGGGTAGAATCTACAACTCAGTACTGACTACTCAATAGTCATAGGTACTTTTAAATAGGCTCCTTTTTCTGTTAATCAAGTATTTTTGGACAAGTACTTTCACTAAGGTAATGGTACTTTTTCTTAAGTATGATTTTTCTGTACTCTTTCCACGACTGTTTAATCAGTGAAATATCGGGGAAATCCAAACAAGAATGAGTGAAGACACTGTAACACTGAGTTGAAATGTTATAGAACCCAGACTAAACAGACTTTAAGCAGATGGATAGTGGATGCCATTAATACATATTACGACTCTCCCGCCGAGGCTAGCAGTCAGAGCGCACTCAACACGTGGTGTGGCGGCCTCGAAGCACTGGATACTGCAAAAATAGTAAGAGTAGTAGCCCCCGTGTTTGCAGTCCTGTGTTAGTTTATCATTGTATGTTATCCGGTTGTGTCCTGATCCTGCCTTGCCTTTCATGCCAGCCGGGCTAGTTTTATTAAATTTAATGTAACTGAGAAAACTGCTACAGTATCACATAAATGTTCAAACAGTACAGCATGGTGCAATGCAAAAGTTTTATTTCATGATGATTTTTATGGTTTATTTTATCAGTTCATGCATTCCGTGGTAATACAACCCATGCAACTGAACTTTCACTTTCATTATGCATCATTTTTAGAAGATTGTGTAATACATCTTCAGTGTCAAAAACATTTGAGCTTTTACAGTATTCAATAAAGTGATAATAGGTATCTCTTGTAGATTATTTCACTTAGTAGGCAAAAATATAGTAAATGCTGAATGATTTTAGAATGTAATTTGCTGCATCTGTATAGCCTAGTTTTAAAGTGCTTCTGTGTCCTAACTGGAGTTTGACCATTAAAACAGCACCATAAAATAAAACTTTGACCAGCGGCCATGTTCCTTTACGTCTCAAACAAGCAGTAATCAAGCCCCTTCTCAAGAAGCCTAATTTAGATATGACCAATCTTAATAACTTTCGTCCTATTTCTTAATGACCATTTTTGTCAAAAATGTTGGAGAAAATTGTTTTTAAATCAATTATCTTTTTTTTATTTTAGAGAATTATATTCAATATAAATTTCAGTTGGGTTTCAGACCACACCATAGCACTGCGCTGCTAAGAGTGTCAAGTGATTTTGGGAAATTTGCCATTCTAATGTTAATTGATCATAGGTCTGCATTTCATTCAGATGATTATGTTTTTGTGTTGCCTGCTGCCTGATCCAATATTTCCAGTAACCTAGACATTTGGTTTTCCTATGTTCATCCGTGTGCTAAGAACTTTGGTGTAATTTTTGATACAGATGTGAATTTTGAAAAACAGATAAATGCCATTGTTTAGAACAGTTTGTTTCAGTTAAGGCAAACAGTCATATAACTTATGCTATCATGTACAGATTTGGAGATTGTTATCCCCATACAAATTTCTTCTAGACTAGATTATTTGCAATGTACTTTACATGGGTCTCAATCAATCTTTGTTGTATCACCTGCAGTTGGCTCAAAATGCAGCCGCAAGGTTGCTCACTACAGTACAGCAGTACAGTATGGTGCAATGCTAAAGTTTCATGTTTTTGTGATTTTTATGGTTTATTTTATCAGTTCATGCATTCCGTGGTAATAAAACCCATGCAACTGAACTTTCATTTTCATTATGCCTACTGTTTAGAATGTTGTGTAATAAATCTTCAGTGTCACATAGAGTGTAAATGTTTTATCAAAGAAACCACACACATCTGAGCTTTTACAGTGTAATATTGCCAATTGTTTTCAGTTGAAAGTAGCTAAAACTGGTAGCTAAATGTCACTAGATGACATCATAATGGCAGGTTCACTGATCTATAAACAGATGAACAGTTCAAGATAACCAATTAAATAAGGTTTGTCCAGATAAGGTTTGGTTGCTATATTTGTCCCTAAACCTTTGAAAAAAGTCTTAAAAGTGACACAATAGCTAAATTATTTTTACCTTGATTGATTTCCCTTTTTGATTTAATAAAACTGAACCCTTTCCTATCTGAATGTGACTGAATTATGTCACATCTGTGAACTGCATTATGATCATGACTTTTTACATATATTTAGAAGAAATAATTTGAGTTATCTGGATCATATGTTTAGGTCACAATTATATACAAACTATAAATGTAAATTATGAACATAATTAAGTTATCATTTCTCAATGCTACATGATGATGATGATGGCGATTATATTTTATGTATACACATTTGGAAATTCAAATATTAAATATTAGTCATGTCAAAAACCACACTAAAATGTAACATTTTATTTATATCCATTATTTTTGCCTCAGGCCTGACCTGTTTAAAATATCTGAGTGGGTGGGTTTTTCTTAAAATGTTAAAGTCAAGAGCAAATAATTAAAAAGGAAACTGTATATATGCTAGCTACAATAGGTATTCACATAACAAATGTTGCCCTATTAGCCGTATATCTAATATGAAACTATACAATTTTTAAATGGTTTGAGCTGTATTAATTATTTAATTAAACACTGGTTTAATATCAGTCATAGTTTTATCAAACATGTATTTTATTTAATTTGCATCCTACCTGACGCCATTACATATTCGTCTCATCCAAGTGTCAGAATCAAAAGAAAACGTTTGTCTTGCAGACAGAAGGTTCCCGGTTGTGTGTCTAGCTGTGTGCTCAAATATCCTCTCAAATTTTCTCACAATATATACTTTCTATGCGCTGTGTACTTTGCTCCAGGGGGCATGGCTCTGACAGCACAGTTCACCGCACATCCATATATCAGTGACACAATGTACTGTGAAAAATATTAACAGGAAAAAAATCTTTGCAGAATTATTAGCTTTAATGAGATGATTTTAACAACTCAGCAACAATTATTCAACCCCCCTTTATATTTTTATATCTTTTTATTTTGTGGTTATTACACAAATTAGCATCATTTACACTTTTACTTTCAATTTACAATACTTTATTGGCATGATTGTTTTACAGCATACAGTATTGCCAAAGCAAGAACACACATACTGTACACAACACGATGTCAAAAGACAGACCAAGAGAAAAACAAACCTTGATACTTTGCAGAATTCTTAGCTTTAATGAGCCATTTTAAACAGAACATTCACAGAAGAGTAGACTGTTAGGGTAGGTTTAGGGTTAGTAGAATAAGTTGACATACACTCGTTTCTGATAAGTATGTTGTTGTGGACCCATCAAAACAAAGTGTTAAGCAGACGGTCTACTTATACTCTAATGACTGCTAGTGGACATGTAGTTGCAAAGTTACTTACTGTTAATGTCTAAAGTGGGCTATCAAAATAAAGTGTTAACAGTTCAATTAACTTATTATCTTTCCATGTCATTATTTTAGCGTTTTTAGCGTCATTATGTGGTTATTTTAAAGCAATTATATGCTTTTACTGCTTTACAACATACTGTTTTACAATATCCACTTAAACAATCACAAAAAAAAGTGTCAAAGGACAGACTGATAGCAAAAGTATTTGAAAAAATAACATTCAGGGCTTTTGAAAAAACATTCAGAGTGACTCCTTCAGTTTTTCCTCCTTTTCTTTACTTTGTGCAATTTCCAATAGCCAAGCATCTTGTGTTAGAACGGTTGTATCATCAAAATTAATTCATTGATTATAATGAGGATAAAACCATTCCAGATGTTTTAAATTGTGAGGTCCCAAGCCTTCTTGGCTCAGATGTCATGTCTCGCTACTCAGCTCTAAGGAAACGTACTCCTGGGGGTTTTCCTCATTTTGGTTTTTAATTTTACATTTAGGGTTTTTACCTCGTTTTAATCTGACTCCAATTTTAAGTTATTATTAAATTTAGATTATAATCTTA
>JAUYWG010000204.1:217595-242139 GCA_034779775.1 Enteromius afrohamiltoni | reverse complement strand
ATCAGTGTTTGATCCTCTTCCAGCTGTGTTTTACCAGGTGTCTTGTGTTCTGACTTGATTGTGTCTTGTATTTATTTCATGCCCTGTTCAGTGTTCTAAGTCTGTTGTTGAAGTAATGTTGCGTTATCCTTGTTTTCATCTGGCGCCCGGTTTTGTTTTGTCTTTGTTTTCGAGTTTAGTTTAAATAAATGTTATCATTGTTTGCACTCTGGTCTCCTCGCTTGTCACTTCATCGCAGTAACCTCACCTGTCATCCAGTCACTCGTTACAGAAAAACAGACCAAAGCGAAGAGGACTTCACAATATGGAGGTAAATCAGTGTCAGCACCCTAAAGAATGGCACACTATGGGGGTCAATTTGTGCCAGCTCTCCAAAGGTGAGTCCAGATCCCTGCGGATTCCAGTCTGCGTGGTCCGGAGCCGGATTTATGGACGGACATGCCAGCGCTAATCCCAGTGTATTCCATTCTGCAATTCCCTGTTCCAGATTTAGGGCCAGGAGTTCCATTCCCGAGTCCAATTCTCAAGTTACGGCTGGTGGCACAGATTCCGAATCCAGTTCCTAATTCTCAGCCAGGAGAGCCAATCCTGATTCCAGTCCCTAGATTACGGCCAGGGGTGCAGCCTGAAATCCTCACGGTTCCCAGCCCGCAGGTAATGGGTCCCAATCTCGTGTCACGGTCTAAGAAAACGTGTGTAGAAATGTTGGCTCTGGTTATACGGCCAGGAGTGCCGTTCAAAATCCTCGTGGTTCCCAGTCCACCTTAGTCGGGTGCCAGCCCCGTATCACGGTCCGAGGCGACATGTCCAGTAATATTGGTTCCAGTTTCACAATCAGGAGTTCCATGCGAAATCTTTGCGGTTCCCAGTCCGAACCAGTCAGGTCCCAGCCCCGAATCGAGTCCCGAGTGGACCCCAGACCATCCTTCTCCAGAGACATCTGTTGACCCAGGCCTGGTACCGGAGGGAGACCGCCCCAAAAATTTTTTGGGGAGGGGCGAAAGTACCTGGGTCATTCGAACATCTCAAAATTTCTGAACAAAACAGCTGTGAGCATCTGTGAGCATGCTAATATCAGTATATGTACATATATATAAGATCTTGATGAAGATTATTATTATTTATTACAGTATAAGCAGAAACAAAGTACATGTGTTACCTTGGGTTCAGCGGAGTGAGAATGAACCCAGAACATTCTTCGTTCAAACCTTTTATACAGTTAAAGTTTACTCCCTTAATGTAAATGAAGTTGCTCCTTTTGTACCAGCTGTGATATGTTTGTTAGTCATGTTCGAACACCTCTTTGACTGAGATGGTTCTCGCTGTCCCACACCCGCTCCCATGCTACAATAGGTGACCATTTGCTTAGGATGTAATCATCCCAAATAGTCTTCAAATTACATAACTATTGACTCTATAATAATTAAGCCTTTTTGGTAGATGAGCATGATCAAACACATATTGTGGAGTGGAATCTGGGTTGAGGCAAACTATAGATTCTTACAGTCCCCTCTTTGATGCTCTTGGCACAAAAGAAGCATCTCACTCACTTCTTTACACAGATTACACCTTTCTTCCTGGGCAGGTGCCCAGTGGCGGTATAGCCCTGCCTTAGGTTGTTCCCTCTGGCCAAAGGAAATCTTACCCATCATTGGGTCAACACTTCATGCACACTGGTTATTGCTCCATCCAATCAGACACAATTTATCATAGAGACTTTTCTGAAATTTGGTAAACATTACATACAAACATTTTCTTGGGTTTGAGAGAGGAGCACTTGAGAACCATAACAGCAAATGGAATCATCAAAATGATTTTGAATCATCAGACCCCCTGTACATAACCCTGAGGGGAAATCCCCTTCGCATGATCAATGCGTCACGACAAGTTGTACGTGCCTTAGATATGTGGAATAAACCTTTGTTCCTAAATCAGGGCCCAGGTCTGCTCGAGTAGTTTCAATCCTCACCGCTGTCACAAGACTGAAAGAGGGCTCAGAGAGAGGGCTGCTGGGAGATCCCGGTCGCTGCATAGCGCTAGCGACGGGATGCATCCCTCACTGGTCAGCCTAAGGTCTGGGAGAAGTCGCCATCTTACTTGGCACATCAACTGTCTAGAAATGCTAGCAGTGTTTCGAACACTTCTTCACAGACATAAGAGATCAACATGTGTTGGTGCGCACCGACAACACCTCTGTTGTCTCTTACATCAACCACGGACGTCTGCGGTCGCGCACCTTGGACAAGCTGGCACACCAGACCCTTGTGTGGGCCCAGGACAGATCCCTCTCACTGAGACCATCTACATTTCCGGGCATCTAAATGTAGGAGCAGACATCCTGTCTCGACAGGGGCCGAGACCCGGGAAGTGGTTGCTCCACACAGAGGTGTGGAACAGATCTAGAGAGTTTATTACAAGGCAGAGTTAGACCTCTTTTTGCGACAAATGAGAACGCGCAATGTCCTCTCTGGTGCTCTCTTGTTCATCCAGCTCCACTGGGACTGGATGCCATGGTACAGACGTGGCTGAGGCTTCGTCTGTATGCTTTTCCCCGATCGTTCTGCTCCCAGGAGTTCTGGCGAGAGTGCGCCAGGACGAGGTCAGTCTACTGCTGGTAGCGCTGTTCTGATTCTCTACTGGGGTCACTCACTCCACCCTTAAGGGTTATGTGGCAGCTACATCGGCCTACCACTCCTCTCCCGGTAGACATACAGTTGGTAAAGAACCCCTGGTCATACGCTTCCTCCATGGTGTGCTGAGGTTAAAGCCACCAGTACAATCCTGGGTACCAACCTGGGACCTGGCTGTTGTGTTAGAAGCCCTCTGTGGGCCACCATTTGAGCCCAAAGAGGAGATTTCAGATCGTCTGTTGACGAAAAAGACCACACTATTGCAAGCGTTGTGTCCTCTGAGGAGAGTAGGTGACCTTCAGGCCCTCTCAGTGGCCCCTTCACATCTTGACTTTGCGCCTGGCATGGCCAAACCCAAGGTACCTACAGTCACACCTCAGCCAGTCATACTACAGGCCTTCAACCCTCCTTCCTTCAGGGAGCCTGAAGCTAAACTGTATGTGTCCAGTGTAAGTGTTGAGTTCCTGAAAAGAAACGTCTCAGGTTATATATATAATATACCTTGTTATATAACCCTGTTCCTTGAAGGAACGAGACGCTGCGTCTCGAAAACCACACTTTTGGTCATCCCCTGCCGGCAGGATGACAGGAGCTATGACGTCACCCGCCTAGGACGTCCCAACTCATCATTGGCTGATTCAACACATGAATAGGGTCTCGACCCCTTAAGGAACAGGGTTATATACATAATCTGAGACGTTTTGTTTAGTTGCATTGGGCAAACCACTGTAACAGCTAAACATTTCCCATAACCTGGACGCAAATGCTACAGGATGTTCTCCAATTTGCATAGTAACCTCAGTTATCTTTCTCAACTTCACCAAATCAGTCCCGGCAAGTCCTAGGAAGCTTTGGGGGCAGTCGTGGCCTAATGGATAAGGAGCTGGACTTGTAACCCAAAGGTTGTGGATTTGAGTCCCAGGTCCGGCAGGGATTGTGGGTGGGGTTAGTGAATAACCAGCACTCTCTCCACCTTCAATAAAACCTCACGGCTGAGGTGAGACCCTTGAGCAAGGCACTGTTCCCCCAACTGCTCCCCGGGTGCTGCAGCAATGGCTGCCCACTGCTCTGTGTGTGTGTGTGTGTGTGTGTGCGTGTGTGCACTTGGATGGGTTAAATGCAGAGCACAAATTCCAAGTATGGTGAGAGAGCACTAGTTAATGAGAAAGGAATGCAGATCATTAAAAGTCTACAAGCATCTTTGTCTGACACACTATCTGATAAACCTCCACTATCTTCTCCAGTTTTGACACAAACTCTACAGCTCAAAAGTACACAGTGCTGTAACAAGACTTTGAAAGTCTGTAAAAAACAGCTGTCTAGCAGCTTGGCGATTTTCAATTCTTTGATCAAGAACCCTCTCATTTCCATTTCTGTATTGTTTGCACTGGTGCTATTGGGAACCTCACAGAATCATCTGGAGAATTATATTGTTGACTACAGGCTTCCTTGCAGTTCTTCTCACCATATTAAGAATTTGATTGGTCATGTATCAACTGTCTAGCTGTCCCTTCATACAAACATCTAAATGTTTCCCTCTCTGTTTCAGATTTTGAAATTTCTTTTCTCAATTTCGCTATATTTTCCTGTAAAATTATCTCTTCTACCTCACAATTTCTCAATGACATCACATAGTTGCTGACTTGAGAATTTAGCAGCTTGTTTTCATGTCTTCTAATCATTTCTTGTATGATTCAAAGACAGCTTGAATTGCATTAGCGACTTTTCCTTTTTTGTTTTTAGGTATTTTGGGACAGTTTTTTAATTGAATGAATGAATGAAGAGAAGCCAGATCATTGCAGGAAATTATGTTACCTTGTTAACATATTATTAGGCCCAGAACTGTGTGACAGGCGTGTTGTAGATTGCGGTGATGTGTTCGTTATGATATCATAAATCACAAAGAAGCTATTACAAAAACACCGCTTACTGAGCTACAGCAAAAAAAACGAAGAAAACTTGACCTTTTCCCACTGAGATCGAGCTCTCTCCTGGCTTCATGCACATTGCGATGGCTTTTGCGGGACAGTGCTCATTATATAGAGCGAAATTCATAAAAACAAAGGCTGTGAAACATGATCAGCTTTGCCCTTTTAGCGGTCACTCGTTTAGACTTTTTAGGCCAAGTCGCTTTAAAGTTATTGGCGTTTTCCGCTGAAGGTGTCACGAATACCGAAAACAAAATCAACTTGACCCCGGGGTAGATTTTGTCTCTCTGTCAGAAACTCGTCTCTTTTATTATTAATATTATTATACAAGTGAGATGAATAAAGAGTGCTGTCTTGCAGAACAGACTATGTTGTGGGGGGGTTTAATGAAAGTGTGAATCTCTGCTGGTTAACACGGAGAGCTCAGCTAAAAGTTGCTGAACAGGTTTTGCCAAAGTGTTTTAGGACAAATGTAATGTATAACCTGTAAACTTAACTTTCTCCCTTTCTCAGGGCCTCAATCTTGGACCGCTGCCTCGCTAGCTCAGGCCTCAAATACTGAATATGTATTTAGGTTTATATTAGGTATAAAATAAATAGTATAAATAATAAATAGTAAAACATGTAGGCTAACAAATGACAATTCACGGAAATCTTAATTAAAATAAACACAAGAGCTGGTACACATAAAACTTAAGACAATTACAGATTAATTTAAATACACGAAACGTAAAAAAGAATCGATCACTCTCTGTTCATGCACATTATTATCAACATTTGTGGGTTTACCTGATCAGAGGAATAGTGGGGGCTGGAATCCCAGACCACACTGAAAAGGAGTGAGTCCAATGTATGGCTTGCTAAGTGAGTTTTGGGCATATTCTACCAATATTATGTAGCGGCGCTGTGATAAATAAATACCTCAAGAAAACGCACTCAGAGGAATAAACTTCTGATTACATCGGTAGCACAGTAGCACAAAAATATGTTCTAAAAAAACACAAATATCAGAGCATGTCCAAACATCTCATGGGCCCCAAAACCACCTCAGACCCCAGACGGTTAAATAGGGAAGTAAACAAGGATCACCTGTAGTGGAAATCCCTGAGATACACGGGCAAAAAGGGTCCGGGTGGAAACTAATACTCCGAGGATGGTTCCAGTTGATGACGGTAGGACAGCCTTATAACAATATATATATATATGTGTGTACATAAACTGATATTAGCATGGGCAATTTCGCCCTCTTTTGTAAATCTGAGGTGAGGAACCTTGATTTTCAATTTGGGTATTGATATTACAGACACCCTGTGGTAAAATCACATTACTTCATCAACCTTTGTAAAACTTATCCCATCCTAATAGGGCTTTAGGGGCTTGTGCAACATACTAGGAGGTGTTCAAAAAAGTTGAAAAAAGAATAATACACAAGCAAATAATTTCATGTGATCTGTCAGGTATATAATAGCATTAAAAATAATCAATTGGATTTGTGCTTTTGTCTGAGTGGCATATGGGATATGGATCCATACTATCAAATTTTGGATCTCTGCAATTTACAGATTTTCACACCTAGACAACCGAGCCACATACACTGAAGCAAACAGTAATTAAGGATTGATTATGCCAACCCCAATGGGAAAAAAACTAAATAAAAAAACACAGACCCACACACACAAACACAATAAAAAGCAAGCCTCACAAGTTCCTGCCCTGTGTCTCTATTAACATGGCTAAGAAGACTGTGCCAGTGGTGCTATTGTTGCTGGTGGTTTATGGGGTCTGTGTGCCATCTTCATCCCAAGTCTGTAGACTGCTTGGTCAGCCTGCCCTTCCAATATTTTCTGTGCAAAAAGACTTCAATATTGGGGCAATTTTCTCATTACATACAAGTGCTCTCCTAAAGATGCATACTTTTACTTCCAAACCAGAGCCAACAACATGCATCAGGTTTGTATAAAAATAAAAGTAACACTTAAACAATAAGGCTCATTGGTTAACACTAGTTAACAACATTAGTTAACATGGATTAAGAATTAGCAGTATTTCTACAGCATTTATTAATCTTAGTTAATGCTAATTTTAATATTTAATAATGCATTATTAAAATCATAAATTGTGTTTGTTAGATTAGTGCATTGTGAGCTAACATGAACTAACAATGAATGATAGTATTTATATTCACTAACGTTAACTAAGATTACTAAATACTGTAATAAATATATTGTTTATTGTTTGTTCATGTTAGTTAATACAATTATGCCACCTTATTGTAAGTGTTACCAAAATAACTCTTTGAACCCGAGCATTATGAAAAACATTTGAACAAGATTCTGAGAATTCTTTGCTGAATGATAATACATACAGTAACTAACGCTTTATCTTTACAGCTTCAACTTGCGTGAGTTTAAATTTGCTCAGACACTGATTTTTGCTATTGAGGAGATTAATAACAACACCCAACTTTTGCCTGGTGTTTCTTTGGGCTTTAATATATATGATTCATGTAGTTCTACAGCTGTGACTGTCCTAACAGGCATGGCTTTGATGAATGGTTATGAAGAGACTTTAAGTGATACATCCTGCTCTAGACCACCAGCTGTTCATGCCATTGTTGGAGAATCAAACTCTTCTCCCACCATTGGTTTGGCATCTTTAGTTGGTCCATTCAGCATACCTATTGTGAGAACCCTTACTTATCTGCTGATTTTTATCATGTTGTATAAGTGTATGATGAACAACCGGAATATGAACCAAAACATATGTTTAAAGGTTTATATGTTTAAACTGAAACCGATTGTTAAATATAGAAATCAATGTGTTAAACTGTTTAGGTTGTAGCAATATGTTTATAACAGATATCATATCTGTGTAGTGATGTTTTGCTTTTGTTCTGTTCATTTTAAAAAATGCATAGACTGTATAGTGGATTAGGAATTAAAAAAAAAAAAAAAAAAAAAAAACAGGAAAAAGCTCTGTGTTTAATATTCTCTGCTTTTTTTTTTTGCAGATTAGCCATTTTGCAACATGTGCATGCCTGAGTAACAGAAAAAGGTACCCATCCTTCTTCAGAACGATACCCAGTGATTATTATCAAAGCAGAGCTTTGGCTCAGCTTGTCAAGCACTTTGGTTGGACCTGGGTTGGGACAGTCAGGAGTCGCAGTGACTATGGTAATAATGGCTTTGCAACATTTGAGGAGGCTGCAAAACAAGAGGGGATTTGCATTGAATACTCAGAGGCTGTATTCAAAACTGATCCACAGGACCAGCTCTTAAAGACAGTGGAAATAATAAAGAAGGGCACAGCCAGGGTAGTGTTGGCTTTTATTGCATTAGGAGACTTCGTTCCCCTCTTGAAAGTAATTGCACAACACAACATCACAGGATTGCAGTGGGTTGGCAGTGAATCCTGGATTACTTCTCGAATTCTTGCACAAACAAAGGAATACCATTTTCTTTCTGGAGCAGTAGGCTTTGCTGTAGCAAATGCCAAACTTGATGGTCTGCGAGATTTCCTAATGAATGTGCACATTGACCAAGAACCACACAATGAACTGTTAAAAGAATTCTGGGAAACAGCTTTTCAGTGTTCTTTCAGAACCAGTGGTAGTGGTGCCTGTACTGGTTCAGAGAAACTCTCTGAGCTGCAAAATGAATATACTGATGTGTCAGAGCTACGGATAGCAAATAAAGTGTACACCGCCGTGTATGCCATTGCCAATACACTACATAATATATTAAAAGACATTAACTCATCCACCAACAGCAGCAAAGGAGAACGGCACACACCTCAAAAGGTATCTGAAGAAAATAAAATAACAAAAATAATAACAATTTACAATATAAATAATGGATCAATCCTCTCAGGTGTTAGAGTATATGGGACGTGTGAAATTCACCATCAAAACAGGTGAAGAAATCTTCTTTGATACACGTGGTGATCCAGTGGCAAGATATGATCTTGTTAACTGGCAACATGCTGAGAATGGAGGTCTGCAGTTTAAAAATGTAGGTGTCTATGATAGCTCATTGCCTTTTGAACAACGTCTTCAAGTCAATCAGAAACACATTCTGTGGACAGGGAACAGTGGACAGGTACATAGATACTAGCACATTAGGAGCATGTGAAATATGTTAAAATCATAAAGCGCAGGCATTGAGAAGAACAACTTTTACACAGGTAAAAGATAATAATATTATATATGCTATCATATTTTCTTATAGTTGCCTGTGTCCGTCTGCAGTAAGAGTTGTCCCCCTGGAACTAGGAAGGCTGTACAAAAAGGACGACCTGTCTGCTGTTATGACTGTATTTCATGTGCTGAAGGAGAAATCAGTAACAACACAGGTAAAGCACACACTGGATAATTCTCATTAATCAAATTATTTTACCATGCACTTTCCATTCAGTAATCATTCCCTGAAATTCTTTCACAGATTCTAGTGACTGCTTTCCTTGTGACTTGGAGTACTGGTCAAATGAAAGCAAAGACAGATGTGTATTAAAAGTGGTTGAATTCCTTTCCTATACAGAAATCATGGGGATGGTGCTTTGTATTTTTTCCTTTGTTGGGGTGCTACTAACAACATTTGTTTCTTTTCTGTTTTATTTTCATAAAGAAACACCTATTGTTAGAGCCAACAACTCAGAGCTGAGCTTCCTGTTGCTCTTCTCATTGACTTTGTGTTTTCTCTGTTCACTTACTTTCATTGGTCGACCCACTGAATGGTCCTGTATTTTGCGTCACACAGCATTTGGGATTACTTTTGTTCTCTGTATCTCCTGCATTCTGGGGAAAACTATAGTAGTTTTAATGGCCTTTAAGGCTACAATTCCAGGAAATAACATCATGAAATGGTTTGGGCCTCTTCAACAGATACTCAGTGTTGTTTCTTTAACCTTAATACAAGTGATTATTTGTTTGCTTTGGTTAACAATATCCCCCCCTTACCCATTTATGAATTTCAATTATTACCGAGAGAAGATCATCCTAGAATGTAACTTAGGTTCAGCTCTTGGTTTTTGGGTTTCTTTTGGATATACTGGCTTGCTATCAATCTTCTGTTTTGTTTTAGCTTTTCTTGCTCGTAAGCTCCCTGATAACTTCAACGAGGCCAAGTTCATCACATTCAGTATGCTCATATTCTGTTCCGTCTGGCTCACATTTATTCCGGCTTATGTCAGTTCTCCTGGTAAATTTACTGTAGCTGTGGAGATATTTGCTATTTTAGCTTCAAGTTTTGGTTTACTGTTTTGCATATTTCCTCTAAAATGTTACATAATTTTACTAAAACCAGAGAAGAACACAAAGAAGCAAATGATGGGGAAATCTTCAACTAAAACACTTTAAACAAACATATAAACATTTAAATGACCAACATCGCTGTGTAAAGCAACAGGTAACCCTGGTGGGGTTAGTAAATATCTTATCTTATCTCACAGTAAACTGTAAAAATTAAACCTTGAAGTAAAAGCACAGTCTTTGTGATTTTGGGTACTAAATATAGTTTTAATAACAACTGCAAAGAGTTCATTATTATTGCCTGATCTGACAAAAAAAAAGAAAAACAAAATTACACTTATACCATTTGAACTGGAGAAATCTGTTTTCATCATGTGAAATCTACATGGTCATATGACATAAACATACATTGGTGCACTTTTTAGAGAGACATAAAATACATACCAACAAGTACATATCACTGCAGTGTCCAAATGACCACTACATACAGCAAAAATGACACCTTTTATTCCTTTCCACACAAATGTACAGTTTAGATTAATAAAGCGATGACTTCAAAACAATATTATGCTTTATTTAAAATTAGATTTAAAATTTTATGCTTTTGAACGTTAATACCTTCATATTTCATAGACTGTAGGTTTGTTCAGTTGCTTGTGCAGTACAGAGAGTTTCAAACAGTTCAAATATGTGTAAAAGGCAGTTAAAATGGCATGTGCAGTGTATATTTCCAACATGATAGAGCATTAACTCTCTGAGGGTGCCGGTCATGCCGGAGTGATCAAGGTCTTTTTTTATCTTATCAGTGCAAAAGTCTCTAAAAATACTCTCTTGACTCTGTTGGACTCTTTTGCTTTGTTATTACAATCCTGCAATAAGGCACATAAATTTGTGTTTTGCTCAAAAAGTGCACTGATATTTTTATGAGACCAGGTTGTGTGAAATTATATCTACACAGTACCAGCACTACTTTCATTGCTGTCTGACCCATTAGTTCTGCTCTCCACAGGCTGTGGAAGGCTCTGCAGTGTAGGCACTAGACACAGTGGACTCTCGGTGACCATCACCATCACAGCCATGTTCTGGATCTGCGTTATATATTTCCTAATAAAAAATGACATAGACTTCTTGCAGTTAAAAAATGGAAATTTCTATTGCTTGTCTTTGAACAGCTAATGAAATCATATAGCTGTGTTTGTTTGTTTTGTGACTGAAATATATATAAAAGAGCTTGTACCTCTTATGTAAGCAACATGTGTTGTACCACATAATATGCTGCAGAATTCAAGTTCAACATGGTTGTGAAACACTACTGACAACAGCTCATATCAGAATAAGAGAAATAAGATATAAATGGGATTTTTCGTGAAAAGCTTTAATTTCACCTGAAATTAAACCTGACCAAGCACTGCGATCATAAACACACATAAACACGTAACATGTAGTGTGCATAAACACTCTATTGCAAGATCACTATGTAAATGACTTGAACTGAACATTTGAGCATTGAACATTTCACACCTTTTATCAGTAAAATTATAACATGAAACAGATGTTTACTGTAATTCAGCAGAGAGTTATTTAGTGTTTTAGAGTGACTCTATTTCTTTAGAATATGTAAAATTGTCTTTTATGGGTTCTATGGAATTACATTTGTGCAAATTAAAATGGATGTAATTTTTCAAGAAACATTTGAAAATATGAATTTAAACTGTATCAAATCTTTGAAACTTGCAAATGTTTTCTCCTCTTTCATTTACTTCCAGGGTTTCATCTAAAATTTTTATGAAGGTACCAATGTAAATGTGAACAAAATCTAGCTATTTATCTGGAATGGTCGGGTCTGGAAGAAAATTATTCTAATCGGACAGTGGGTGAACAAAGATTTTATATAGATAAAATAAAAAGTGAATATATAAAGAGTGATATAGTGAAAGCAGGTGGAGGCGGAACATAACCTTGCAGGAGCAGGACTGAAAAAAAAAAAAAGACTTGAGGATGTTATGGACTGCCCATCATGCAAAACCTGATTTTGCTGAGTTCGACATGTCCCTTGGTCAACATCTTTGTTGACCCTGGAACAACATTGTGATTAGCCAATCTGAAGAACTAGTTTATAGTTTTTGTGAAGTTTAGGCTTACAATCAGTGTTTGGTGCTTGTACATCAGTGTCAGTCATCTATCATTTCCTCTGATTTTAGGCAATACTCATGGGTAGGGTTAGGTTTAGGTGTAGAGATATGGTCAAAACTAAAATTTCAACAAAATATGTTGACCCAGGAACACGCCTAACACAGCAAAATCAGGACATGCCTATGATGCTCACACCTTCTGAAAATCAATCTGATTATGGATGTAAGGGTAGTATGAGATAAATAACCACAGCTGTTAAACAAATTCACAGAAAATCATTATTTATTTGGTCATCTTTATTTCCAAGAAAAGTATTTTTTGTTTTTAGTTTTCTTTTTTTAAATAATTATTCCAGTACTTGACCATCTCCATCTCTCTTTTTTCGGTGCCTCAGCATTCTTAAGCTGTTGACTGAGTACAAGTAAGCTGTTACTTTAAGAAACATTACAAGTTGGATTAGACAATATTTAATTAGGTGAAAAGAGTGTTAGACTGTGAAGGGGGAAAACAGCAGTGCATTAAATTGACACAACAATATTTAATGTCAAATGTCTGCAAAGTCATCAGCCAAGAACTGGGCACTCAGCGCTGGTTCGAGGTTGTAGCAAGGGGACATAACATCTCTGTTCCCTTCATCAGGGAATGAGGGATACATACATAACCAAAACGTTCCCTATCTGTCAGTCATTACGAGTTGTGTCGTGATGACAGACTGAGCCTCGCACAACAGACCTGTGCTCACTGTTCTAAGGAAGGGGCCAAAGGGGATTTTCATAATTGCTGGAGTCTTGCTTGTCTCTGCATCTCGGACTGATGATGGCTTACTCAGGGCGGGTCTGAGGTAAGACACTAGTTCAGTCTGTGTGACACGCTGCTGTCAATCAACTATTGTGGAGTGGCCTCTGTCTGTATGACGCAGTAATTAGATCAGCCGGAACCAGGAACACTTAATACACAATATACTTGTTCCATCGTAAAAATAATGGCATCTACGCTAATATTAGTCTTTCTCTTATTCTGTTCCTAAGTCCATATTCAGATCACATGGTGTATCAGCACAAAGAGATGATCTTCATTGGATACAAGAACACCTAGATGAGCTCCGTGGACTGATCGCCGGAACCAGATGCACACAAGTTATGGCAACGCCCGTGCAGGCTGCGGCTTATATGTAAATATTTTTTACATAAATTTTTTTTTTTAAAAAAGTCTTTGTCCAGAAAAATAAAGTAAGTTTAAGTGACAGTGGAACGCAGACGTACATTTTGGAGTGACAAACCTTGCTCATGTTTCGAAAACACTGCGTAGAACTCCCCAGCAAACTGACCGAGACACTCTGCAGCCTTTGTTTACTTCGGCGGACACTGCAATCAGAAGCAGAAGCGAGGCAAGCACGGTGGCACTAGAACAAGGCTAAAGGCTGACCCCACCAGACCAGCGTTGCTGTCCGATCACTCCAAACCAGCTCTCAAGAACATCAGAGTGTGGCCAGTTGGAGCTGTTTCGGCTCTCCAAGATGGTGACTCAATCAACCTGGAGGAGTATACAGACTCTGTGCCTATGTACATCTCACAGTGCACAGAAGATGTTACCGTCTTCAAGGACATCACCGTGAGAGCCAACCAAAAACCCTGGATGTCGAGAGAAGTGCGCAAGCTGCTAAAGATCAGAAATGCAGGCTACATTGCCCAATAAAGTTGTTTAAAATCAACACTTCTTTTATAAAGAACACTCGCTTTCTCGTGTAACGCACTGCAGTAGCCCCAGCATAGAATGAATAATCTGGACAGCATTATGGACAGCATAATGTCACACGTAAGATGGTATTGTTCGGGGAACACCCAATGACCAAATGTTACCTTTACAACACTGGACGTGCGTGCAGCAATTAGGCTTCAACAGTTATTGCAAATAAATATTTATTCTCATTATTATTTTATCTAAATTTTGTCTCCATGTGTCTTATTTACTATTAAACTTTTCAAAGTAAACATGCTTACACTACAGTAAATCATATAAATAATCAAATAAAAAACAAACATCAATCATATTGTTATAAGGCGGTCCTCTGTGGAGCTGTCCGACCGTCGTCAGCGGGAACCTTCCCCGGAATACTAGTTTCCACTCGGACCGCTTTTTACCCACGCACCTCGGGGATTTCCGCTACAGGTGTTCCTTGTTTACTCTCCTATTTAAAGGGGAGCCCGAATGACGCTCGGCGCGAAGTTTTGTTTGCCAACATTACTGAGCGCTTACCCTTGTGGAATACTTTATGGATTGTTTATTGGATTTTGACCTGGACTGTTTTTGGATTCTGATTCTTGCCTGTTGCCCCGACCTACGCCTGGACTTCTCTGTTTTGATTCCTCCTCACCGGGCCATGGACTGTGCCATCGAACTTTTGCCGGGGGCCATGCCACCTAAAGGTAAAATATTCCCTTTATCTCAACCCGAAACTGATTGTATGAAGGCCTATATCGAGGAGGAATTAAGCAAAGGCTTTATTAGACCTTCCACATCTCCACCTTCAGGACGGCAGTCTCAGACCATGCATCGATTACAGGGGCCTCAACGAAGTGACTGTAAAATACCGCTATCCACTACCCCTAGTGCCAGCCGCCCTCGAACAGCTCCGTAAGGCTCAGTATTTCACTAAATTAGATCTGAGGAGTGCCTCTAATCTCATCAGGATAAGAGAGGGGGACAAATGGAAAACGGTCTTTTCCACAACGTCAGGGCACTACGAATGTCTGGTTATGCCAGTCAGTTTGTCGAACAGTATCTCAGTATTTCAAGTATTTCGAGAAGAGCTCAACCGTTATGTCATAGTGTATATTGATGATATTTGAATTTATTCTGAGAATCTCCAGGACCATATACAGCACGTCAGGAATGTACTGAAATGCCTCATCCAGCACTAGCCTTATGCCAAAGTAACTAAGTGTGAGTTCCACCAAACCAGCACCTCGTTCCTTGGATATGTAATCAGTACGGAGGGTGTCACCATGGACGAACAGAAGGTCACCTCCGTTCTTAACTGGCCGCTCCTGCGCACCATCAAAGATTTGCAGCGATTCCTCGGATTTGCTAACTTCTATCGCCGCTTCATTCGCAACTTCAGCCAGGTAGCGGCTCCACTAACTTCAATGACTAAGAAAGGACCAACCATCTTGAAGTGGACACCACAGGGGAGACAATCTTTCGCAGATCTTAAGGCCCGTTTTACCACAGCACCCATCCTGAGACACCCAGATCCTGAGAAGGACGCATCAAGAGGCAGTGTTATCACAAAGACATGGCAACCCAGGCAAATTATATCCCTGCGCTTTTTATTCACGGAAGCTCACCGCTGCTGAGCGCAACTATGATGTCGGGGACCGGGAACTATTGGCAATGAAATCAGCCCTTGAGGAGTGGCGCCACTGGCTGGAGGGTTCCCGAGTACCATTCCTAGTACTAACAGATCACAGAAACCTTGAATACATCCGCACTGCCAAGAGACTCAATTCCCGACAAGCACGCTGGGCTTTATTCTTCACACGATTTGACTTCAAAATAACTTAACGTCCTGGCTCCAAGAATGGAAAGACGGATGCTCTGTCTCGCCAATTTGACCCACAAATTGATTGTACCCCGCCTTCATTATACCGCCACCACGCATTGTTGCTCCTATCCATTGGGATATAATGGCCGAATTGCAGAGGCTCACCTTACTGACCCAATACCACCAGAGTGTCCTCCCGAACGTGTGTATGTGCCTGAGGCCCTCCGAGATAAACTCCTTCATCTAATACACGATTCACCCAGCGCCGGCCATCCTGGGATGAACGCCACAACGGAACTTGTTAACAACCGCTTCTGGTGGACCACCCTGACCACTGATGTGCCACTGCCCTACCTGCAATATCACTAAATCGTCACATCTGAAACCAGCGGGTCTCCTCCATCCTCTGCCCATCCCGGAAAGACCATGGTCCCACATAGCCATGGATTTTGTCACTGACATACCTGCATCTGAAGGTCACACAACCATCCTTACAATAATAGATCGATTCTCCAAGCCTGCCATCTTATTCCTCTCACCAAACTGCCTACAGCCTGGGAGACCGCTACCGTAATGATGGACCAGGTATTCAGATTCTATGGCATCCCAGAGGACATCCTCACAGATCGGGACCACAGTTTACCTCGCACTTGTGGAAAGCATTCTACACTCAAATGAATATTAATGTAAGCCTGACTTCCGGCTATCATCCTCAATCCAACGGACAAGTGGAGAGGCTAAACCAAGAACTAACCCGCTGCCATTTCAACCAACAGGATTGGAGTAAATATCTTCTATGGGCAGAATACGCCCAGAACTCCCTGCAGAAGCCTGCCACAGGTATGACACCCTTTAAATTTATTCTGGGATATCAACCCCCCATGTTCCCCTGGACAGGAGAGCCATCTAGTCTGCCAGCCCTGGATCATTGGCTACAGAGGAGTGAGGAAACCTGGAACCAGGCCCACGTGCATCTCCATAGAGCGGTCCAGCACCTCGACCTCGTGGGAGACCCCGACGCTGCCCCTCTCGCTTCAGGAGCCGCTTGCAGGGGCTCCTGAATCTGTTTTGATTCTTGCATGATACCCCAAACTTTTGCCTGTGCCCGGTACACTCTTGCTTTGCCTGCATACTACTGTTTGTGGTGATTGACCAGTGTCTGTTTGACTACGCTTCTGTTAATAAACGGCATGTTGTTAAATGTTTTTGGTTTGTCTTCATTTTGTGTATTACAGGGATTCTTGACAGACCCCTGTCTTAAGGGGTGGGGTGTGACGACCTCTGAGTTGTGCATCCTCTCTGAGAGGAATGCTGAAATGGCTCCGCCCTCCAGCTGATTGTTCGCGGATGGGATTGAGGACACCTGCTGATTGTTACCTGTCCCTTTTTAAGGAGCAGTTTGGTGACTGCTCGGGGGGGCATTGTACTTTTGGACTTGATTTTGGTTTTGATCTTTGTTTATTCATTTATTTTTATGCATCCAACATTGCCATGGTACATTACACTCGCATACATGCACTTGCTTTTACATTACTGATTACTGATGACTTCATGCTACATTATTGTTTTTTTGTATAGTTTTGCTTGATTAATAAATTTTGTATATTTATCGCATTTTCGTGTGTCCCCACTTTTTGTTATGTCCTTTCTGGGCCACGGGACGTAACACAGCTCAAACATGCATTTTAGTCTGTGGCTTGCTCAAGCCTTGTCTGTGAAACCGGGAGAACATTTGCTAGTTAGCCAGTTTCATGGCTGAAGTTTACAGTCTACTCATAACTCCACGGAAGAGAAGGGGAGGGTCAGTAGAGCTCATTAGCATTTAATGCAACATGGACTAGATAGGTTTGTTGAAAACAGCAGATTGACATGTTTTTACACTATCAAATTTAACTACAGTATGTTATAGACTTTTCATTAAGGCCCTGAAGAATCATATCAACTTGTTTAAAACCGGCATCCGTTGACCCTTTAAGCCTCATGAATGTTTTAATTGCTAGCTCCCAGTTATAAAGTAATGCTGAATGGCTATATTCTGAATGGCTATATTCAGTGTTTAAATATTAGGGGGGATATTTTATAATAAATCTATTTAAATCTATTAATCAGTAGTCATTTTTCCCATATAAATATCTTACTTCACTATTGTTTTTTCCATAATGAAAAATAAGTGTACAAACCCATAATGCAAAACCCAAAGGGCATTTAAAGACAATAAAAGGCAGCGCTACTTCTGTTTCCCCTCAGAGGTTCCTGCTCTTTATACAGATTGGCATGGCAAAGAGGACTGTCTCGCTGCTGCTACTGTTGCTGGTGGTGTATGGTGTCTATTCAGCACAACTCTGCAGGTTGCTTAGTCAGCCTGCCATTCCTCTACTTTCTGCAGAAAGAGACATTAACATTGGGGCAATTTTCTCAATCCACATTAGTGCTCTGCTACAGATGCATTCTTTCACTTCCAAACCAGAGCCAACAGCATGCACCAGGTTTGTATGATGATATAAAAATAGCTGAAAATGACTCTTTGATGATGCAATAAATGTTGGATGTAATAAATGTTCTATTTTTACAGCTTCAGCTTGCGTGAGTTTAAATTTGCTCAGACACTGATTTTTGCCATTGAGGAGATTAATAACAGCACACAGCTATTGCCTGGTGTTTCTTTGGGCTATAAGATATATGACTCCTGTGGCTCAATAGCTCAGGCTATCTTCTCAGGCATGGCTTTGATGAATGGATATGAAGAGACTTTGAGTGACACATCCTGTTCTAGACCACCAGCTGTTCATGCCATTGTTGGAGAATCAAACTCCTCCCCAACCATAGCCTTAGCATCTGTAGCTGGTCCATTCAGTTTACCTGTCGTAAGAACTCTTATTTATCTGCTGATTGTTATCATGCTAAATGCATAATGAACCACTGAAGCAGGCACCAAAAATATGTGCTTAGAGTCATATTAACCATATTAAAAACAATTGTTAATGTAGCAAACAATGTGTTTAGATTGTTGCAGTCTATTTGATAACAATCATGCCATTTTAGTTATGAGAATAAGAAAATGAAAAACTGTGTAGTTAAAATTCTCTGCTTTTTTTTTTTTTGCAGATCAGTCATTTTGCCACATGTGCATGCCTGAGTAACAGAAAAAGGTTTGCATCCTTCTTTAGAACAATACCAAGTGATTATTATCAAAGCAGAGCTCTGGCTCAGCTTGTCAAGCACTTTGGCTGGACCTGGGTTGGGACGATCAGGAGTCGCAGTGACTATGGTAATAATGGCATTGCAGCATTTGAGGAGGCTGCAAAACAAGTAGGGATTTGTATTGAATACTCAGAGGCTATATTAAGAACTGATCCACAAGAACAATTTCTGAAAATACTAGAAGTCATCAAGAAAGGCACTGCCAAGGTGGTGCTGGCTTTTGTTGCACTAAGAGATTTTTTCCCCCTTGTGAATGTTATTGTACAACACAACATCACAGGGATACAGTGGGTTGGCAGTGAATCTTGGATCACTTCTCGAACTATTGCAGAAACAAAGGAATACAGTTTCCTTTCTGGAGCTGTGGGCTTTGCTATAGCAAATGCCAAACTTATGGGCCTGCGAGAGTTCCTAGTTGCTGTGCACCCTGACCAAGAACCAAACAATGCACTTTTAAAAGAATTCTGGGAAACAGCATTTCAGTGTTCTTTCAGGATTACCAGCAGTGGTGGCTGTACTGGTTCAGAGAAACTGTCAGAGCTGCAAAATGAATATAGTGATGTGTCAGAGCTACGGATAGCAAATAAAGTGTATACTGCAGTGTATGCTATTGCACATACACTACATAACATATTAAAAGACATTAAATCTTCCATCAATAGCAGCAAAGTAGAACAACCCACACCACAAAAGGTATTTAGAGCACATAAAATTTCAATAGAAAAATCATAAGAATAATTAAAATAGAAAAGGTGCGAATAGATGCAAGCATGAAAAAATAAAAATAATATTCTAATCATATTCCTCGTAGGTGTTGGCATATATGCGGGATGTGAGATTCACTGTCAAAACAGGTGAAGAAATTTTCTTTGATGCAAGTGGTGATCCAGTGGCGAGATATGATTTGGTGAACTGGCAGCCTGCTGGGAATGGAGGTCTGCAGTTTAAGCATGTGGGTGTCTATGACAGCTCACTGTCTTCAGAACAACGTCTTCTGGTCAATCAGGAAAATGTGTTATGGGCAGGGAACAGTGGAAAGGTATTTTGATACTTATTAATAACAAATTATTGAGGTCACATGAAATATCTGAATTGTAAAAAGAACAGCCAAGCACAGAACAACCATTTTAGCTAAAGTAAATGACATAGTATAGTACATATGAGTATAGTCTCATAAAAGTTGACCAAAAAATAAATAAAAATAATTATATAATACATTCCATTAAGTCAAACAGTTATGTTAACTATTGAAATCATAATAAATATTATATGACAGCTTATTTTCTTATAGTTGCCTGTGTCCATGTGCAGCAAGAGCTGCCCCCCCGGCACTAGGAAGGCTGTGCAAAAAGGACGTCCTGTCTGCTGTTATGACTGCATTCCATGTGCAGAAGGAGAAATCAGTAATGACACAGGTAAAACAGGTGATAAAGTGATGAGTAATACTGTCTGTTTGTTCTAGCCTCTTAATGATTCACTTTCCATTCTTTATTTTACTTTTTCCTTGCAGATTCTAGTGGCTGTTTTCCTTGTGACTTGGAGTACTGGTCAAATGAAAGCAAGGACAGATGTGTATTAAAAGTGGTTGAATTCCTTTCCTATACTGAAGTCATGGGGATGGTGCTTTGTATTTTCTCCTTCATTGGAGTGTTATTAACAGCAATGGTATATTTTCTCTTTTATCTTCATAAAGAAACACCTATTGTTAGAGCCAACAACTCAGAGCTGAGCTTCTTGTTGCTCTTCTCGCTCTCACTGTGTTTTCTCTGTTCACTTACTTTCATTGGTCGGCCTACTGACTGGTCCTGTATGTTGCGTCACACAGCATTTGGGATTACTTTTGTCCTCTGTATCTCCTGTGTTTTGGGGAAAACAATAGTGGTGTTAATGGCCTTCAGAGCTACACTTCCAGGAAGTAATGTGATGAAATGGTTTGGCCCTGTACAGCAACGACTGTGTGTTGTTTCCTTAACTTTAGTACAGGTGATTATCTGTGTGCTTTGGTTAACAATATCCCCTCCTTTTCCATATATGAATTTAAGCTATTATAGAGAAAAGATCATCCTTGAATGCAACTTAGGTTCAGCTCTTGGTTTCTGGGCTGTTCTGGGTTATACTGGCCTGCTATCAATTTTGTGTTTTGTTTTAGCTTTTCTAGCTCGAAAGCTCCCTGATAACTTCAATGAAGCCAAGTTCATCACATTCAGTATGCTTATATTCTGTGCTGTCTGGCTGACATTTATCCCAGCTTATGTCAGTTCTCCTGGGAAATTTACTGTGGCTGTAGAAATATTTGCCATCTTAGCTTCAAGTTTTGGTTTATTATTTTGCATATTTGCTCCAAAATGTTACATTATTTTGCTAAAGCCAGAGAAAAACACAAAGAAACAAATGATGGCAAAATATTAATCTCAAACAGTATAGTTATATAAAACTATAAAAACCCCTCCAAAAAGCAGTAACTTGGAAAGGTTCATTATAGCTGTTTGAACTGACAGACTGATAAAAATGCACTCCTGTCTGTTTAACTGGTGGTTCACACAAAAATAAAGCATTATATCAATCTAACATCAACTTTGATTACCTATAGACCAACATCAAATCTTAATTCTATAAACAAGATTATTGAAAAGTTTATTTTTAATCAGCTGAACAACTACTTAAACTCAATTGGACACCCGATCACAGAACAGACTCAACAGATCAGTCAGACCTCACTAACAGACCACTCAGATCATTAGGATGAAGTCAGTTAGAAGGGGGAACACAAAGCAAGGGGGAGTTCACTTCTAAAGTAACTATTATTTCACCCACAGTTGGAACCAGCTTCCAGAAAGAGCAGAGGTGCTAAAACTTTAGCCACATTTAAATCTACACTCAAAACTTATCTGTTAACTATGCATTTGTTGAAAGAGCACTGTTCTGCATCCGAACTGACTGAACTGTATTTTATGTGTAATCATAATCATTGTGCTAAAACTTTAGCCACATTTAAATCTACACTCAAAACTTATCTGTTAACTTTGCATTTGTTGAAAGAGCACTGTTCTGCATCCAAACTGACTGAACTGTATTTTATGTGTAATCATAATATATTTTTTAATATTTAAAAAAGTTTTTAAATTAATTGTTTTATTGTTGTAATTATTTTTATGATTATTTTATTTACTTTTATGTAAAGCACTTTGAACTACCATTGTGTATAAAAAGTGCTTTATAAATAAACTTGCCTTGTCTTGCCTAGTATATACGTGATTTTTTAATTATTATTTTTATTATTATTTAGATTTTTTATTAATCAGCTATGCATTCCACTAGTGTTTATTATTGGGCCATGAAGAAATATAGAGATCTTTTTTTTTTTGTTCGCAGCTTGTATCAAGACCTCTGTCTTTTTTAAACCTCTGGAGTCTGAGGTGATTTTGGGGACGCTGAGATGTTTGGACATGCTCTGATATTTGTGGTTATTTCAGCTACTTATAAAATACTATTGACAAACATATAATTGTTTTTGTATTCAGCAGAAACTCTGCTACAATAATATGTGACCAGGGGCCTGTTTCAGAAAGGAGGTTAAGTGAAAACTTAGAGTTTGGTAACCCTGAGAAAAGAGAAACTCTCAGTTTTCCATTTCAAAAAGGCAGGTTTGACAAACTTGGTAAAGCAGGGTAACTCAAGCCTGTTTCTGAAAGATAGGTAACTTTTACTCAGAGTCAGTTACAGTGGTAACTTACTCTATGAACCTAACCTGGTCGGGAGCAGGTTTTATTCTCTAAACTCAGAGTTTCTGTCAATCTCCTCCCCTTTTTTAGAGACGAAGCTATATTTCTGGCCATAGCCTTAGTCATTCAATGCCCACATTTTGGACACAAATAGAGAAGAAAGTTACGAGAATGGCTTCCCGCAACCATTTAATTTATTTATTTTTTTTTTTTTTTGCTTAAATAACAAGTAAAATAATTGTTTTGGGCACAAAACAATTACACCCCATAACGTTTTTGTTTGAGAGTTACAGTTTTTCGTTGCTATCAATTAAGTTACGTATATCCATAATCTAATCCATTCTTATATCACTAACATCGCCAAACGTGGCCGTGCTCTTTATCACATTTGTTGTAGAAACTATGCAGTAGCCTATTTTATGTAATTTAATGCAATTTTATCTGAAATAACTTCAAAATTACGGCCAATTCCAAATTTTTTCGAGTGAAGTCAATAAAAGTCACACATTACATTACTTTTTTATTATACTTAAATATTTAAATAATTTAAATGTAAACTGACACATTAACTTGACCAGCTATGTTTTCCCACCCTTACCGTCTCTGTTTCACCGATGCTGCAGTGTACAAGCTTAACTCTAAGTCAGTCTACTCAGAGTTGATTGACCTTACTAAGATCACCTGTTCTGAAACCGAAAACTCTGCGTTTTTAATATCTGGGTTAGTCAACTCAGACTTCAAGTTTAAACTCTGAGTTGTTTGAACCTTCTTTCTGAAACAGGCCCCAGAATGGATCTGCATGTTTGCATTTTTTAGAAAATAAAATATTATGCGTGGCTAGTAAGTTTTGGGAAAATAAAACTAATCTAAAAATCTAAATCTAAAATAAGGCCATACGACCCATACTGAATAGTCCTGAATAAGACTTTAGAGTAACCAGTCTATTAGGCTAGAATATTTACTTCAGATTAATGTTTTAAAAGACATGTTTTGAGACCGAAAGCCTGTGAGAATGGCCATTAATATTCAGTGATTCTCACCTGCAGATACAAAGACCCCTCCCCTAATGGCACATTAGTGACAGTCACTGAGGCAGGTAAGAAAGAATGTGAGGAGATTGAAAAAAAAAAGTTTTTAAAAATGATTTGTTTTTTATTTACAACACAGTATAATTTAAACAGACATAATGAAGGTCAAAGATACATTTTTGAGCACAGTGATCTAACTAAAGAGATGTACACACTTCAAAACAAGTGAACAAGTGAACCCTGTAAATACCTGATATTTAAGTGTTTGCTCCTTCTTTCCATGAATTCAAGAAAAAATAACTACCATCAGTATTCAGGGAGATTGTTTTACCAGAGAATATCACTGTCAGATGAATATCTGATGTTAGTAATGTGATGTAATGTGATATCAGTATATGTAGCCTATCTATTTATATAGTATGATTTTGTAGTCATAGACCGACGCATGCTTTGTATTATTGTATTTTATTTTTATTTTTTTTACCTGAGAAACAATTTATTATTATCTAGGATGTTAAACAACTAGTTTATGTCTGAAATATATTTGCAAAACAGAGTATTAATAATATGGTCTAAACATTCTTAGACTCGTAGCATTCATCATGGACTATTATCATATTGTCACAAGCCGCACCTCTGTGGCGCCCTCCGGATCACAGCAGCAGGAACCTCCACCTGAGTTTTAATTCCCCCCAGACTTCTTTGACCTGATTTCTTTGGCTGATTTCACCCCAATGTGTTCGGCATTTACTGCCCTAAATAAACAGAGACTAGACCCTGCATCTACGCGAAGTATTTATTGGCAATGGTGTTAAATCTGAACATTTTTCTTGTGTGTTTATTTGGTTGACTTTGGACTGTTCTTTGATTACTGATTCTTGCTGCTTGCCCTAACATTTGTCAAGTCAAGTCACTTTTATTTATTTAGTGCTTTTTACAACACAGATTGTAACAAAACACTGAACATGATCAAATAGAAGAACAGAGTAATGGTAATGTATAATGACGAGAATTAAACTTTATTTATCAAATGCATAGACGGTCTCTGTAGTCAAGACGACGATAATCACTGGAAATCAGGTGTCCCCAACTAAGCAAGCCAGAGGCGACAGC
>JAUYWG010000204.1:204344-217495 GCA_034779775.1 Enteromius afrohamiltoni | reverse complement strand
TATATTATGTAAAGAAAAACTTTTATTTTGGATGCGATTAATCGCGATTAATCATTTGACAGCACTAATAAAAATATGTACAGTGGGGCAAAAAAGTATTTAGTCAGCCACCAATTGTGCAAGTTCTCCCACTAAAAAATATGAGAGAGGCCTGTAATTTTCATCATTAGGTGTACCTCAACTATGAGAGACAAAATGAGAAAAAAAAATAATAATCCAGAAAATCACGAAAATTGTGGTGGAAAATAAGTATTTGGCCAATAACACAATTTCATCTCAATACTTTGTTATATACTCTTTGTTGGCAATGACAGAGGTCAAAGGTTGTCTGTAAGTCTTTACAGTGTTCACACACTGTTGCTGGTATTTTGGGCCATTCCTCCATGCAGGTCTCCTCTAGAGCTGTAATGTTTTGGGGCTGTCGCTGGGCAACACAGACTTTCAACTCCCTCCAAAGATTTTTTATGAGGTTGTGATCTTGAGACTGGCTCGGCCACTCCAGGACCTTAAAATGCTTCTTACGAAGCCACTCCTTCGTTGGCCGGGCGGTGTGTTTGGGTTCATTGTCATGCTTAAAGACCCAGCCACGTTTCATCTTCAATGTCCTTGCTGATAGAAGGAGGTTTTCACTCAAAATCCCACGATACATTCATTTTTTTGTTTACTTGGATCAGTTGTCCTGGTCCCTGGCAGAAAAACAGCCTTAAAGCATAAAGTTTCCACCCCCATGCTTCACAGGAGGTATGGTGTTCTTTGGATGCAACTCAGCATTCTTTCTCCTCCAAACACAAGAAGTTGAGTTATTACCAAAAAGTTGTATTTTGGTTAAATATGACCATATGACATTCTCCCAACCGTCTTCTGGATCATCCAGATGCTGTTTCATGCTCTGGCTGAAGCAGGGGGACACATCTGGCACTGCATGATTTGAGTCCCTGGTGGCGCAGTATGTTACTGATGGTAGCCTTTGTTACTTTGGTCCCAGCTCTCTGCAGGTCATTCACTAGCTCCCCCTGTGTGGTTCTGGGATTTTTCCTCACAGTTCTTGTGATCATTTTGACCCCATGGGGTGAGATCTTGCGTGGAGCCCCAGATCGAGGGAGATTATCAGTGGTCTTGTATGTCTTCCATTTTCTAATAATAATTGCACCCCTTAGTTGATTTCTTCATACCAAACTGCTAACCTATCACAGATTCAGTCTTCCCAGCCTGGTGCAGGTCCACAGTTTAGTTTCTGGTGTTCTTTGACAGCTCTTTGGTCACGGCCATAGTGGAGTTTGGAGTGTGACAGCTTGAGGTTGTGGACAGGTGTCTTTTAAACTGATAACGAGTTCAAACAGATGCAATTAATACAGGTAACGAGTGGAGGACAGAGGAGCCTCTTAAAGAAGAAGTTACAGGTCTGTGAGAGGCAGAATCTTGCTTGTTATATATATTTATTTATTAATATATATATATATATTTATTTATTTTATACATCAATGGTTGTACCCCAATATGCAAAAATCAGCTATATACAATAATGTATATAAAATAATAAATAGTATGTATTTGTTACAGGGCAGTGATTCTTATCTGGTGTGTTTTGACCCAAAAAACAAAAATGGCATAATATTTAAATACAGAACATATGAAGTACATTAAAGCATCAGTAGAGAGTAGCTGTAAAGAGTAGATTAGCTTGTTGAATTCATCGGAATTCAAGCATGACTCATTAGGCGTCTTGAGACCAACAACAGAACGAGGTCTTAAATGTGTAACTCAGTTCTCGGGCTCCCTTTGTAGAAATTAAATCAAATCAAACATGAAAACTAGCAGCTGACCGATTACATCTGACAGCCTGTCTTTAGGTGTGAGGTGTTTTAAGGACTCTCACAGTCCTTTTGTGGACAGATGCTCACTCGTTCAATAGTCATTTTGATTCCTGTGATTTAGTTAATTACTCTGTATCAGCTCAAGTCATCGATCCCACCCCTCTCCCACTGTCAGCCACTCCTAGGGGTCAGAGAGTGATTGACAGCCATGTGAATCAGCAGGTATCCGCCAAATGGTCATTTGTTTATTGCCCGTTTATGGCCACTTGTTTTGCAACTTTATATATACTTATATGTAAGTGTTAATGTCACAATAACATTTTCTTAGTTACTCAACTTGCATGTAAGCTGCTTCTGTTAGGTTACTCACCCTCAGGACATATATGATGATATGGATAATTTATTCACTGGAAAAAATTTGGAGAATTAGCATTACATCACTTTCTCACCGATGGATCCTCTGTAGTGAATGGGTGCCATCAGAATGAGTCAAAACAGCTGATAAAAACATCACAACAATCCACAAGATATTCTTGGGGTTTTCTGTTGTCCATTAGATGTATTAGATGCATTTTACATTTGGATTGCATTAAGTAACAGCACTGTTTGGAAGCTTTTTCCACTTGTTATTTAAAAATAAAGATTAAATAAAGAAATAAAATTGCACACTCTGAGAGATGTAATGTCACAATTATGAGGAATAATAGCATTTGTGAGAAATAATATTGATAAATAAAGTAGTATTGTTGTCTGCTAAATTAAAAAAATGCTAACTTTCATAAAACCTTTTTGTACTCTGAAGATGAAACATGCTTTTATGAAAATCTGAAGACATAATGTACAGAAATATAGTACCTGAGTTCTGTTTGCACATTGGGGTTTGTTTCAGTGCTAGATGTATAATCAGATTATATGTCACATATAGCTACACTGGACTGTGTGTGTGTGTTTTGGAGCACTGAGCTGTGGAATAGGCCTGTTAGTCAGTCCACCTCTCAGCGTTCGGATGTGTCTGTTTGACAGTGCGGGGTGTGTTTTGCTGCCTGTCGTTGCTGTGGGCAACAGCAGTGACCCGAGCAGAGTGTGTGACGGAGCCCTTCTGAGTTTGTGTTGAGTCTCGTCAGACTTGGACCGCCTGGACTACACACACACACACTCACACTGGATATACAGCTGACTGCTAGAATCTGACCACATTTGCACTCAGTGGAGCCATGATTCAGCAGTGAATAGATCTATCTATGCATTCTAGCTATCATTCTATCGTTGTATCCTTCTATTGTTCTATCTATCTATCATTCGATCTGTCAGTTTTGTCTGTCTATCTATTTACCTATCTAATGTTTGATCTATCAATTTTATCTGTTTATCTGTCTATCTATCATTCTGTTATTCTGTCGTTGTTTTGTTCTAGGTATCATTCCATCATGATGTCCTTCTATTGTTCTATTGACCTGTCGTTCTATCTATCTGTCTATTGTTCAATCTGTTAATTTTGTCTATCACTCTATCGTTCGATCTGTCTATTTTGTCTATCCATCCATCCATCTATCCATCGTTCTAGCTATCATTATATGATAGAACATATCGAACATTATATGGAGTGTGATCAAAGCGTAAAACCACTATGTTGCCTTTTTTTAGCACGCATAAGCGTCCATGTTTGGTATTTGAAAAATATTACACAAATTCATTAACTTCTGCAAAGGCTGTACATGCAGAGCAATTATGTTTTTTGTAGTCTCTTCATATAAACATGCCTGCCTCGAAACGTACTGTTCATAACTGTTCAAACAAAAAAAAAAGTCAATTTCTCACTCCTACACATCACTTTCAGTCTTGCCTCAAATTACCTTCAATCAAAATATAATTTTGCTAAGAATCAAGAGCAAATGTGTGTGTGGTGATGTGGACATGATGGAAAGAGATGAAGAGATGAGAGAGTGAAAGTTTGGGATTCAAGAAGAGAATTGTTCCTTTGGGATAATTAACATTTAGTCTTAGAGAACCATGGAAGGTGTAGAATAATTAAGTCATATTTGATTTTTTTTTCAGTTTGTACAATATACGTTGTGCGATAAAGCATGATTATCACCAAACGTCTTTCAGTCTATAATCTTGAAAGTCATTTATTTCTATAATGTGATGTATTTTAGAACATGTTTTTAATGTGAAAATGCTGGAGGCCACAGGTCAAGTTCAGCCTCTAGGCCACATACAGTATACTGATGGAAACACAGCTTTTCTTTTTGTTGTTTAATTGCTGCTGTTTCAGCAATTATTGTTCAAAAATTAGGTTAGATTTTATGTGTGTGTATTTATTTTTGATGAAATAAAGCAAGGATGCTTTAAATTGATTGTAAATGGCAGTAATATAATAACTGTTTCAGACGATTTGAAATAAATGCTATTATTTACTTTTGAAAAACAAATGTATCAAGTATAATACCTTACAATATATATATATATATATATATATATATATATTATAATGCTGTCAAACTGTTAATTGCATCCAAAATAAAAGTTTCTGTTCAAATAATATATGTGAACTGTGTATATTAATTATGTATACATAAATACAAATGCATGCATGTATATATTTATATATATATATTTATATATATGTTATCTTAATATATTAAATATTTTTGTAAATATACTAAATTACTACAAATTGGACAATGCCATAAGGAGGAGATATTCTCGTTACTCGCATGATACAATCCGATCCGCTCTTGGCGGAGAGGGAGATACTGAAATGGGGTTCTCATTGTTGGCCCAAATGCTTTCCCATTTTACCTCCGACTACCTAAACCCCAGTTGCACTGTGCACTACATTGACTGAAAACCTCTTAGACAATCACTAAGAATATCTTGCTGTATGGTCAATGCACCATCTGTATTTCAAAACTTTGCGCACAAAATCCGAAATCTTCCGAGACTACCTCTATCAGTTCCAAGACATGTACATCGACCACCCTGCAGAAACGTCAACAACATGTCACCAAAAGTCCTAACCCGCCTCCGTGAACACAATCTCTTCCTGAAAGCAGAAAACTGCTCCTTCCACCAACCCTCCGTGAATTCCTAGGTTACCAAATTGATAGTACAGGCATTCGTGTGGATGACACCTAGGTTGAAGCTGTCACAAGTCAGCCTACACCATCAACCATCAAAGATCTTCAAAAGTTCCTAGGGTTGCTAACTTTTACTGACGATTCATTAATAACTTTGGCATTTTGACCAGCCCACTCACTTCCCTGTTATGTAACAAACCCAAATCACTGGTATGGACCTCCGAGGCCTCACTAGCTAACAGACTCTCAAGGACACTTTCATCACTACCCAACTCCTTGTACACCCTAATCCCCAACTCCCTTTGTAGTAGAAGTGGTGCATCCACCACTGGCGTCGGAGCCATTCTGTCCCAGCAGCAAGGGAATCCTTCACAACTTCATCCATGTGCTTACTTTTCCAAGAAACTCAGTCCGGTGGAGAGGAACTATGACATCAGTAACCGGGAACTGTTGGCCATCAAGCTGGCTCTGGAGGATTGGAGACATTGGCTGGAGGGTCCTTTCTCAGTACTCACTGACCACAAAAACCTCTAGTACCTCCGGGAAGCAAAAAGATTGAATCCACGACGAGCCCGATGGGATTCACTAGATTTTGCTTCATCATCTCTTACTGTCCAGGTTCAAAGAATGTCCGCGCAGATGCATTGTATTGAATGCACCCCGAAGATGAAGACCCAAAACCAATCGAACACATCCTACCGACCACTCTCTTCATTAATCCATTCAGTGGTTGAGCCCTCCAGTCGCCTCCGAGCCAATATAGTCTCCGCCGGACTGACCCCCTCACCTCCCAAGGAAAGTATCCTACTCATTCACTCATCTCGCAAAGACGACATTGTTTCAGATCACGGACAGCAGTTCATCTCCAGGGTCTGGAAATCATTCTTCAATTTCTTAGGTGTGACCGTAAGCCTTACCTAGTGAAAAGTTAAGCCTCAGGTTTGTTGGCCCCTTTAAGATCGGGAAGCAGATCAACCCCGTCACCTACCGTCTCCAGCTACTGCCACAATATAGGATGCACCCTAAAGCCTTTCCATAACCCTGTCTCTGTTCCCACAGAGCCTGGCGGAGATAAGAACCCCCTCTTCCGATGAATGAAGGAGCCATCTACAAGGTCCAGGATATTATAGATTCCAAACATCATGGTGGCAGGTTAGAATATCTTGTGCAGTGGGAAGGTTATGGACCAGAAGAAATATCCTGGGTAGCAAAAGATGACATCCTTGAAACGTCCCTACTAGACGAATTCCACTCCACTCACCCAAATCGACCTGCACCCCGAGGTAGAGGAAGGCCACCGCAATATTGGAGGGGCCGAGCCTCGGGAGGAAGCTCTGGAGTGGGCCCTGGAGAAGGGGGTAATGTCACAGTTACGCTAGGTTCCTCACCCAATTACAACGTTCACTCTCACCAGAATTCTAATCACCACCACCTGTCAGCAATCACCTCCCTCATCAAACACATACCAAACTACAGTCTTCATCCAAGCTTGTTCTTGACAAAGTGGACTCATTCTAGGCAAGACCTATATCCTATACCTATACCCGCCTGGATTACTACTCCATATCCATTGTCTCATCTGCTGCTGAAAATAACCCACATTCGTTCTTATAGTAAAATCCTCTGACATTTTTTTTAACATCTCATTTTCAACTTTTAATTAATTACCCCCAGTTAGTATTGCTCTATCCTCATTCATCTATTCTCTTCTGAGCTTATGCTTAGAATCCAGCTTACAGTACACCATATGTCAGATGGTGATCTGTACACAACATCAATATGACATGGTTTGGTAATATCAAGTCAAGTGCACAGATGTAGGTGATGCATATGGAAATGCATTATGTGTAATTATATAATATAATATATATAATTATAAAACAGAATAATTAAAAATTGTTTAACAACCCTTCCTTTGAAAAAAATATGTATACAAATAATTATTATAGTTGTAATCATTTGCAAAAACCGATAACTCTGATAACTCATAACCATTCTTAAAAATCATGTTGTTGTTTTTTATTGTGCATTAATCTCAATTAGACTGCAGTTGGATTATTTTGATTAGGTTAACTAACATACATCAAGTCAGGGGTCAGCCGAGAAGCCGGAACTCACCTCTAAAGTTATATACACATAGGATGGCTTGGGGGTGAATAAACTATGGGCTAGTTCTCATTTTTGAGTGAACTATTGAATATGTTCTCAGCAATACATATTAATAATCAAAAATGTAATTTTGATATATTTACGGTAATGTTCATGAATACTATGCTAATGATTTTTGGTATAAAAGAAAAATGTATAATTTTGACCTATACAATGTGTTTTTGGCTTTAAATATACCCCATCAATTTAAGGTTTTGTGCTCCACACATATACATATACGCACACACAAACACACACCCATATATATATATATATACAGTGTTGGGGAAAGTTACTTTTAAAAGTTATGCATTACAGTATTGCTAAAAAAAGTAACTAATTGCGTTACTTTGTTACTTTTTATGGAAAGTAATGAGTCACGTTACTTTAGCATTACTTTTTAAAGGTACCGTATGTAAGAAATTTATTGTAATAACTACAAAATGTCTCTGTTATGTTCAACAGGCATTAAGAAAACATGTTAATTAAAAGTACTCATATCGCCGACAGTAGTAGTACAGCCTGGATATTCTTGTTTAAAAAGCGCAGTTGCAGCCCTCAACTGATGTTTATGTTGTCATGTTTTGTTTTGGTCTGAAGCGCCACCCTCCATCTATCTCCCAATCACGAAGTCGGTAGTGTTTCGGCATCCAGGTTGCCTTCTTGGCAGAAAATACAGTGCATTTAATTTAATTCATTGTCATGTGCATTTGTTCCTGTTGGTCATGACAACCTGAGTGTGCGTTAAGTCTGAGAAGGAGGGGCCTGGTGAAAAACCCCTCTCCAGTATTTTGAATTTGGTCTGCAATACCTAGTTCAACCACTCAGAGTCAATCCTACATACAGTACCTTTAAATATGGGCAGAGCTTTAGAGCTTTAGTGCTTTAGTTTTAGTGAAGTTTTATTTATAGCAAAAGTGTCATGAATAAACCTCAGGCTGAATAAAAAGTAAATTCACATCTGTAAAGTAGAATACAGAAGAAATTTCAATAAAAAACTACTATGAAGCACAGTCATTTTTGCTTGTAAGTATGGTTGAACTGGATCAACAAAGGTCAGCAGCAAAGATATTGGTTAATACAATGGGATTAGATACATTTGTGTCATTTAATTATTGCAGGTTTGCGTTATAGAGTTTATTCTAATTCATTTTGATGAATACTAAATCAGTTCGTTTAGAGTGAGATGAATTAACATTTCGTATAATGCCTCTGTATTTCTGATTTCTCCCAGCATGAGGTCAGGAGACTTGTCAGTCAATAAATAAGAAAACAAAGTAACTGGCATTACTTTTTGAAAAAGTAACTCTGTTACATCACTCTAAAATTAAAAAGTAATGCGTTACTTTACTAGTTACTTGGAAAAAGTTACATTATTACGTAACATTACTTGTAATGCTTTTCCCCCAACACTGTATATATACAGTATATGTATAGAAAGCCGTAATTTCCTTCTTGAAAATTTTACAATCGAATACCTATTTCCAACTTGAAACTTGCATATTGAAATGTGTATGCATGTCATCACCTAGGGAAATGTAAAGTACATAGTTAATGGTAAACATTCACTCAAGCCAATAAAATGTATCGGTGACTTCCTTGGCACTTTTAAAGCAACCAGAATGGACACTCATCCACTTCAAACATGCCTATCACACACACATACACAGAGCACCTCTGCCCCTTCTCACTCCCCAAAGAAAGCCAAACCTCCCATCTCTCCTCTCTTACAGAGAGGGAGAGAGAGAGAGAGAGAGAGCGGCATCAGGCATCTGGGTTGCAGCAGTAATAAAGAAAGAGAATCAATAGGGCATGCAATGGAGCCAAGGTGCTGCCATTCATCATGCGTCCTCCCAAACTCCCATCATTCATCAAAGTCAATGAGCCAGCAAATAGGAAAATGACTATTTGTATCAAACACATCTGCACTCATCCACTGAGGTATTTCATTCCCATTAACTCCCATGGTAAAATACACTGAGGGTTTGTGCACGAAGGAGGGAAGAGAGCGTTGTGTGTCTGTTTGTGTTTGTGCTCGTGTGTGTATACGCTGTTTGCACAGGTTGCTTGTTGCGAATTATCTGCTGAGGAACACTTTTATGGAGCGTGTGTGTGTGAGTGTTGGTTTTGAGGGACATTTTTATGTTTCGACAACACCTCCTCCTCCTCCCCCAATCCCTATCCTAACCCCTATCATCTTTTATGGTCTGTCATTGGAGGATTTTAGTGTACATCTTCATCTGCTTATCCCCCCCCCCTCACCCCTCTGTTTTTCTCTTTCTCTTTCTGCCTCCATTTTTACTACTACAATGGTTATTTTTTATTTTACCTCCATGTTTTTCTCTTCTATTTCAACCTACATGGTGTGGATGTGGCAGTGTGCTCTGTCTTTTATATATAAATCTCCCTCGGTGACACTAAGCGTGGGTTATATTATTCCAGGCTGCTTTTTTTTTCTCTATATCGTTGCTCTATAAATTCGGTGACGCGAGGTAAAGATGAAGGTGGCTGATGGTTCGGATGCAAATGGCAGCGCCATCATCATTATGGTGTAATACCCCATGAAATGGCGGGGATCATTACTGCAAGCACTTTATGGCCGGCACTGAGTGGATGGGCCAACACTGAGCGATATTTTATATGAGAGTCTGTATATATGAGCTTTATCCTGCTCTTTCGGGCTATTATTGAAGCGACGGTGTTTGCTTTAGTGGCTTGTCTCGGGTGGTGATCCATAGACATAGTGAATATGACATGTTTTGGTAGTATTTTATGATAACTGGCATTAATTAGTCATGTGGAAGCATTATATAATGCTGAACAGATGTAGGTGATGCATATGGAAATGCATTATGTGTAATGGAATTATAGAAACCTTTAAACAACCCTTCCTTTGAAAAAAAATACAAATACTAGTATATTTTTAAACATTTAAAGTTAATTTGCAAAAACCAATAACTCTGTTTTAACAATTTTTAACAATCGTCTTTTTTTTAAATTGTGCATTAATCACAATCAGATTTTAGATTTATATAAAAATATATATAATTTTAATAATTATAATAATATTATTAAATGTCACTTTAAATGTCATTCCCACTTTAATGTACACACAGCACCCCATATTGACCGAAAACACAGAATTGTTGACATTTTTGCAGATTTATTAAAAAAGAAAAACTGAAATATCACATGGTCATAAGTATTCAGACCCCTTGCTCAGTATTTAGTAGAAACACTCTTTTGATCGAATACAGCCATGAGTCTTTTTGGGAAAGATGCAACAAGTTTTTCAAATCTGGATTTGGAGATGCTCTGCCATTCCTCCTTGCAAATCCTCTCTAGTTCTGTCAGGTTGGATGGTAAACGTTGGTGGACAGCCATTTTTAGGTCTCTCCAGAGATGCTCGATTGGGTTTAAGTCAGTGCTCTCGCTGGGCCATTCAAGAGCAGTCACAGATTTGTTGTGAAGCCACGCCTTCATTATTTTAGCTGTGTGCTTAGGTCATTGTCTTGTTGGAAGGTAAACCTTCAGCCCAGTCTGAGGTCCTGAGCACTCTGGAGAAGGTTTTGGCCCAGGATATCCCTGTACTTAGCAGCATTCATCTTTCCCTCAATGGCAACCAGTCGTCCTGTCCCTGCAGCTGAAAAACACCCCCACAGCATGATGCTGCCACCACCATTCTTCACTGTTGGGACTGTATTGGACAGGTGATGAGCAGTGCCTGGTTTTCTCCACACATACCGCTTAGAATTAAGGCCAGAAAGTTCTATCTTGGTCTCATCAGACCAGAGAATCTTATTTCTCACCATTTTGGAGTCCTTCAGGTGCTTTTTAGCAAACTCCATGCAGGCTTTTATGTGTCTTGCACTGAGGAGAGGCTTCCGTCGGGCAACTCTGCCATAAAGCCCCGACTGGTGGAGGGCTGCAGTGATGGTTGACTTTCTACAACTTTCTCCCATCTCTCGACTGCATCTCTGGAGCTCAGCCACAGTGATCTTTGGGTTCTTCTTTACCTCTTTCACCAAGGCTCTTCTCCCCCGATAGCTCAGTTTGGCCGGAGGGCCATCTCTGGCCAAATCTGTACCTTGCCGCAATTCTGTCTCTGAGCTCTTCAGGCAGTTCCTTTGACCTCATGATTCTCATTTGCTCTGACATGCATTGTGAGATGTAAGGTCTTATATAGACAGGTGTGTGGCTTTCCTAATCAAGTCCAATCAGTATAATCAAACACAGCTGGACTCAAAATGAAGGTGTAGAACCATCTCAAGGATGATCAGAAGAAGCACCTATTAAAAAGATTTAAATATATTAGTGTCACATCAAATGAATACCTAGGACCATTTGATATTTAAGTTTTTTTTTTTAAATAAATCTGCAAAAATGTCAACAATTCTGTGTTTTTCGGTCAATATGGGGTGCTGTGTGACAATGACCTAAGCACACAGCTAAAATAATGAAGGCGTGGCTTCACAACAAATCTGTGACTGCTCTTGAATGGCCCAGCGAGAGCACTGACTTAAACCCAATCGAGCATCTCTGGAGAGACCTAAAAATGGCTGTCCACCAACGTTTACCATCCAACCTGACAGAACTAGAGAGGATTTGCAAGGAGGAATGGCAGAGCATCTCCAAATCCAGATTTGAAAAACTTGTTGCATCTTTCCCAAAAAGACTCATGGCTGTATTCGATCAAAAGAGTGTTTCTACTAAATACTGAGCAAAGGGTCTGAATACTTATGACCATGTGATATTTCAGTTTTTCTTTTTTAATAAATCTGCAAAAATTTCGGTCAATATGGGGTGCTGTGTGTACATTAATGACATTTTAGCAAATGGCTGCAATATAACAAAGAGTAAAAAATTTAAGGGGGTCTGAATACTTTCTGAATACTTTCCGAGACGCAGACGAACGATTCATTAACAAACTGATTCTTTTTAATGAACCTGTTCAATCGGTCGTAAATCGCACCAAACGATTCATTCTCGAATTGGAAAGATCTGATTGTAGCTGTTCGCGATTCGACAGCTCACTGATTCAAACAATCCTTTCAGAGCGAGTCTCTGGTGAACCGAACTCACAAGAACAACTAGCGTGTGGACTTATGTGTAAAGTAAGATACTAACTTTAACTGAAAATCATATTTAGGTAAAAATTATTAGTTTGTTACACAGCAGTAAAGAGTGATGATAAGGTGAAAATAAGATGCTCAAATCAGTTTCTCTCAGGTACATTGCAGTGTAAGCTTCACAGTGAACATTACTGTAAGTAAGATTATAAAAAATATGTCTTATATGAAATTAAGTATTCGTATAAAAATTTTTACTTAAGTACATAAAAAAAACAAGTACTTTTGCGTAAAATTTAAAAAGGAGTATTTTTACTTTTACTGGAGTAATATTGTACAATATGTATCTGTGCTGTTACTCAAGTACTTACGTATAACTTTTTGAATATAAACACACATATACAAATGTGCAAATTTGTTTTGTTATATTAATTCAATTAAATATTTAATTAAACTTTAATTGATTTGTTGAGCATTAGGTTTACATTTCACATAATTCGCTAATATTAATCTAATATTTATTTTTAATAACACTGAATGAAATAATGCAATATTTCATATGAATACCATTAGAATTATTAATAACAGTAAAAGTTATCATGTGTTTCCGTTGTTTCGTTTTTCGTTATTATTGTTTTTAATGAAGTGCATAAACCGACAAATGGCAGAGAAATCAGGAGGATAGAGGTTTACAGGAAATGTCAAGAGAAATTAATTTCACTGATAAATCAGAACGTGAGTAGCAGTCCTGTCACACGTCAAGCGTTGCTGGTGTGAGCCGCAGCGTTAAAGCATCATGAAGTTATGACGGCCCATCAGCATGTGTCTTCCACACAAACACTCGCAGGCTTAATCACTGCTTTACAACAACAGCCATAATAACAATAACAGCAATGCCTTCCATGAGCTATTCAATATTATTTTGAACTTATTCATGCATTATCATAAGTGCAATTACAGTTAAGATGTCACGGAGGCAGACGAGAAATGACTGATCGAGGATGTCCCCGTGTAGCGTGACGGAAAACTCAAACGCGGAA
>JAUYWG010000204.1:189043-204244 GCA_034779775.1 Enteromius afrohamiltoni | reverse complement strand
CAGATAACCCGCGGTGAGCCCAAAGCTGTGGGCCTCGCCTGGGCAAGCCCGCACTGGGCCTGTTTAGGTTTGGTGTGTTTTTGCTCATAAAGGTGAAAGTAATACATAATTCGGAACGGTAAAGGATCTACCTGTAATGGAGACTCAGACTTGTGATGATCCATAAGCAGCACTTTATTTCAGACAGGTCAGACAGGCAATGGCCAAGATCACAGGCAGACAGGTGTTAGGCAATGGTGCCCGCTGCTGCGTTCTGGAGAGGGCCACAGAAGTACGGCTGGCAACACTACCTTTATTTCTGTACATTTACAATATGAACAAAACGTTGTGCTTTAAATAAAATAACAAGGAACAGAGGATACAGATTCTGCTGTCTCTGTCTAGAACCTCTTCATAAACCGAAACTCACAGATATGATAAATATATATATATATGTATATATAAATTGTTCAATTATTACTAATGAAATTCGTTAATTGAACAAAGGAATTGTTATAGTTTAAACCTCTCATGAAAGTGAATATAGCATGGTTTTACTTTGTTAATATTTCTTCTATGATAAATCACTGTAAAATTGAAGGATGCAGGGCAGGAATCATAACGGTAACCTGCAGAGGCACATTCAGCGTAAACATCTAAGCTGTTAATCGAGCAATAAAAGATCAGCATCTACAGCAGATGGACAAACGACTCTGGATGCGATCGTAGTAAAAAAAGCCGAAGACAACATTGTAAATTATTCCGCTTACACGGCTATTTACCTCATTTAAGAAAATATTTTATTAGCGCATGTTTAACTAATTTTACTCGAACGTTTTTTTTTTTAAGCCCTGATTTAACTTTAATTTTCAAAACATTTCAACTTTATTATCATAGTATTTTGACTTTAAAGTCTGAATATTTGACTTAATTCTTGTAGTATTTTGACTTTATTTTCAATACATTTAGACTATATTGTCTGAATATTCTGACTTGGCATTGGTATTGGCTATCGACTATGTGCTGATCTGAGAAGGTTAAAGTAATTAAACTATGCTCAACTCACTGCCGATGGCACTTAAAAAAATAACACTCTAGATTACAACCCGCAATATGTGCAATTAACCTCTTAAGCTCTTTGGCATATTTCAGGTTTTGACATCCTTTTTTATTTTTTTTTAACAGTGCCCTATCAAATACATTGAAGTAAACTGATTTCTTTTTTAATGTTTAATTTCACATAAACACCCCAAATTTTAACACATTGGGTGGAATAATCAGTTAACAAACCACTTTTAAATACATAATAAATAAATAACTTTTTTTTCCTTCTGGTTCTTCTTAAATTCTCAAATTTTATTGCATTTGACGTATTGAAATGAACATATTTATGAGGCCTAAAACTTAACAAGCACATAAAAGGTATACACCTTTGCATGTACTAAAAATATAAATTATGGCCTGGTTTCACAAATAGGGCTTAGCTTAAACCAGGACTAGGGTCCTTAGATAATTTAAGATATTTTACTTTTACAAAACTGACTTAGAATAAATCATTACAGGTGTGACACAGAATGCTGACATATTTTAAGATATGTTACAGCAAGATATGCTGTGACATAGCTCAAACATGCATTTTTAGCTCAAACGTGCATTTTAGTATAGTATTAGCATAAGCATTGTCTGTGAAACCTGGGGTATATGTCAAATCATTGTCTCGATGTTTAACGTGTGAAATGCAGAAAGGTGTAATAAACACAGGCCATTATTTCTTGTTTCTTTCTAATTGCTACAAGTCATTGTCTAATGTAAGATAGTGACTGTATTTGATATTTGTATTTATATATTTATATAGGTATTCATATAATGCATCTATGCAATGCATAATGCAATGCAGCTGTCAGAGAGTCAAAGCAGACTCGCAGACACACAGTAGTGCTGCTTGTGAGGATGACATATTGTAGGAATCCATCAGGGTACAGAACTATATTTTTGCGTTTAGTTTCAGCAGTGGTTATGAAAGCCACCCTCAGTATCCAAATGGCCAAGGAATATGTTTTAGCTTAAAATTTTATTTTTTTGTTTACAGACAAAAAACTTTCAGATACTTGTCTGTTGGTTTATTTTTTATTTATTACTTTTATCTGTTGGTATAGAATTTTACAGTAGAAATGTATTGGATCATATTTGTTCCTTAATTAGATGGTTCTTTTTTACTTTAAAATTCATGAAGACTTCCCCATCATTTGTTTTTTTGTATTTTTATCTGGTTTTAGTAAAATGATGTAACATTTTGGTGTAAATATGCAAAATAGTAAGCCAAAGCTTGATGCTAAAATAGCAAATATCTGCACAGCTACAGTAAATTTTCCAGGAGAACTGACATAAGCCGGGGTAAATGTCACCCAGACAGCACAGAATATGAGCATACTAAATGTGATGAACTTGGCTTCATTGAAGTTATCAGGGAGCTTCCGAGCAAAAAAAGCCAGAACAAAACACAAGATTGATAGCAGGCCTGTATAACCCAGAACAGCCCAAAAACCAAAAGCTGAACCTAAGTTACATTCTAGGATGATCTTTTCTCTGTAATAGCTCAAATTCATATATGGGAAAGGAGGGGATATTGTTAACCAAAGAACACAGATAATCACCTGTATTAATGTTAAGGAAACAACACTAAGTCTCTGTTGAAGAGGCCCAAACCACTTAATCACATTACTTCCTGGAAGTGTAGCTCTGAAGGCCATTAATACCACTATTGTTTTCCCCAAAACACAGGAGATACAGAGAACAAAAGTAATCCCAAATGCTGTGTGACGCAACATACAGGACCAGTCAGTGGGCCGACCAATGAAAGTAAGTGAACAGAGAAAGCACAGTGAGAGCGAGAAGAGCAACAAGAAGCTCAGCTCTGAGTTGTTAGCTCTTACAATAGGTGTTTCTTTATGAAGATAAAACAGAAAAAATACTATTGCTGTTAATAACACCCCAAAGAAAGAGAAAATACAAAGCACCATCCCCATGATTTCTGTATATGAAAGGAATTCAACCACTTTTAATACACATCTTTCTTTGTTTTCATTCGACCAGTACTCCAGATCACAAGGAAAACAATCATTAGAATCTGTGAAGGAAAAAAAAAAGAAGAGAAAAAGAAAAATGGACAGTATTATAAATTGTCATATATTCATGAGAGGTACTCAGTGTTCTTTATTTTATTTTACCAGTTGCATTGTTGATTTCTCCTTCTGCACATGGAATACAGTCATAACAGCAGACAGGTCGTCCTTTTTGCACAGCTTTCCTAGTGCCGGGAGGGCAGCTCTCACTGCACACGGACACAGGCAACTATGCAAAAATAATTTGTTACACAAAACATGATCATTTTAATTAACTGATTGTCTCTATGGATTGTTTTTCTGTTTTGTTTTTTCCATGATTTAACAGTTTTTCACATGCCCCCATATAATGTATTGTATAATATTAATGTACCTGTTCAGTGTTTCTTGCCCATAAGATACTTTCCTGATTGACCCGAAGACGTTGTTCTGAAGGCAGTGAGCTGTCATACACTCCCACATGCACGAACTGCAGACCTACATTCCCAGCAGGCTGCCAGTTCACCAGATCATATCTCGCTACTGGATCACCACTTGCATCAAAGAAAATTTCTTCACCTGTTTTAACAGTGAATCTCACATCCCTTATATACGCCAACATCTGAGAGGAAAGACCAGAAACCTACTTAGTTTTAGCATGATTTTCTACTATTATGTGTTGTGCTTATAAATACCTTTTGTGGTGTGGGTTGTTCTTGTGTGCTACTGTTGGTGGAGGATTTCAAGTCATTTAATAAGTTATGTAGCGTATGTGCAACAGCATACACTGCAGTGTACACTTTATTTGGTATTCGTAGCTCTGACACATCACTATATTCATTTTGCAGTTCTGCCAGTTTTTCAGAGCCAGTGCATGCACCTCTACCAGTGGTCGTGAAAGAGCACTGAAAGGAAGTTTCCCAGAATTCTCTTAAAATTTTGTTGTTTGGTTCTTGATCAGGGTGCACATTCACTAGGAACTCTCGCAGACCAATAAGTCTGGCATTTGCTATAGCAAAACCCAATGCTCCAGAAAGGAAACTGTAGTCTTTTGTTTCTGCAAGAGTTCGAGAAGTGATCCAGGATTCACTGCCAACCCACTGTATCCTTGTGATGTTGTGTTGCACCATTAATTTTAGGAGGGGAATAAAATCTCCTAATGCAAGAAACGCCACCACCACCCTGGCGGTGCCCTTTTTTATCACCTCCAGTATCTTCAAAAACTGCTCTTTTGGATCGGTGCTTAATATGGCCTCTGAGTATTCAATACAAACACCCTCTTCTTTTGCAGCCTCCTCAAAAGCTGCAATGCCATTATTACCATAGTCTCCACGACTCCTTACTATTCCAACCCAGGTCCAGCCAAAGTACTTGACAAGCTGAGCCAGAGCTCTGCTTTGATAATAATCACTAGGTATTGTTCTGAAGAAGGATGGATACCTTTTTCTGTCACTCAGGCAAGCACATGTGGCAAAATGGCTGATCTACAAGAAACATAACAACTTTATATCATTACTATACAATTAAAATCATTTTTATAAACATTATAAATGTTAAAATGTAAACACTGCTTACTATATTTACAACAATTGCTTTTCCTTTTAGTTCAAAGCATTTATAAATGATGCATGCTGTGCTTCATCATACGCTGTTTAAACATGAGAACAAGGAACAGATAAGTAAGAGTGCTTACAACAGGTATGCTGAACGGGCCAACTACTGAAGCCAGTGCTATGGTGGGAGAGGAGTTTGACTCTCCAACAATTGCATAAACAGATGGTGGTCTAGAGCAGGATGTATCACTCAAATTCTGATTATAACCATTCATCAAAGACATGCTTGAAAGAATAGTTTCAGCTATAGAGCTACAGGAATCATATATAGTATAGCCCAAAGAAACACCAGGTAACAGGTGTGTGCTATTATTTATCTCCTCAATAGCAAAAATCAGTGTCTGAGCAAATTTAAACCCACGCAAGTTGAAGCTGTGAAAACAGAGCATCAATTGTGCCTTTCATTCTTGCAGGATCATCAGAATTAATTTTAATTTTTTTAAATAATTTCTAATGTCAATTTCAAATAGTTGTTTTTATACAGACCTGCCACATGTTGTTGGTTGTGGTTTGGAAGTGAAGGTATGCATCTTTAACAGAGCACTTCTGTGGAATGATAAAACTGCCCCAATATTGATATCTTTTTCTGCAGAAAGTAGAGGGAGGACAGGCTGACCAAGCAGTCTGCAGACTTGTGCTGAAACTGGAACATAGACCCCATACACAAAGAGCAGTAGTTGCAGCAGTGACACAGTCCTCTTTGCCATGCCAGTATGTATGCAGGGCAGGAATCTCTGAGAAATAAAAGGGACAGTGCTTCCTTTTATTGTGTCTTCAAATGCCCATTGGAGTTGGCACATTGAAACTACAGTTTGTCTATTTTATTTAAAGTTTCAATGGTTGTAAACTGCAAAGACCCCAAACATGACAGAATGGTTCCAAAACCCAATTGCTATTCGAGCAAGAGCACACAAATCCAGTCCACTTGGTAGTTGTAATAACATTTATTCAATTCCACAACCTTTGCATTTAAGAAATTATTTATGTCACTGGTTAAAATTACTCATACTCATTACTAGGACATTTCTAGATCTATCCGAGCCTCATGACAAAAAGTAAGCGAAGCATTTTAATTTATCAAAGCACTGCACAAATAAAATGCATTGACGCTTTTTATGTTGCTCATTTGAACTGTTTTATCTACATCTATAGAATAAGAAAAAAAAATGACAATGAAATAAAATGTTCTAATTCTTAAGGTTCAACAACCAAAAGAAACAAACAAACAAAATCACTCAACAATGTTGCATACATTTTTTTTTTTTATTATTTTGATTTATTTTAATACAATACAACTTTAATAAATACATAAATAACTATATTTATGCATATATAACGTATATTTGTGGAATATAAAGAAGACCCAAATATTAAAAACTATTATGTTTTTTGTAAATTTTTGTTTGTTTGTTTTTATTTACAACAAAATTACTGTAGTTTTATGTGTTTTAGGGTGTTTATACAGTAGATTGCCAAAAAGGGGGTGCATTTCCCAAAGCATAGTTTGCCTACTATGGTCGCAAGTTCTGTCGTTTCCAGCATAGTTCAAAGATTCAGTGTTTCCCAAAAGCATAGTTTAAACGAACGTCACAAACGTAAGTGGTTGAAACTACAGCTTTGGACCTGTTGTTAGAAGCATAGTTTTTTTTTTTTTGTAATATATAGGCATTAATAAATATGCTCTTGGGCACAAGAAGCAAACTAACATGCATTACTATCTTTATCTTATATTCTATCTAGATATAAAATGCGTTTTTAATTATGTATTTTTGCACATCCATTCTAAACGTTGTTTAAGTGCGCATGTGCATAAATGGCTAAGGGAACCCCAGAGTATGACATATGAGAGAAAATAAAGGAGAAAAAACTATCAGCAGCTGTCAATAGCACAAGTAATCTACTCAAGCACTTGACATGGCAGCATAGACGAACACATCTGGTTGGTCCTTGTTCATCGTCAACCGATAACACCGCGGCAACTCCTGCTAAGCAGGCAAAACTTGATTTTACTCAGGGAGCACAGAAAGTGTCTGCAGGTAAGCTTGAAAAAATTATTGCAGGTTTTATTGTGAAAAAGATGCTACTACTGCGTACTGTAGAATATCCGTCTTTTAGGTGCATATTACACAAAACACCTGTGTGTGGAAAAAAAACATTGCCCGATCGTAAAACGTTTTCAACTTACTTAGGTAAGTGTTATGCTGACATGGAAATGAAGCTTAAAGGGACATTCGAGAGTTTGGAATATATTTCCACTACTGCTGACATTTGGACCAGCCATAACAAAAGTTTTCTCGGAATGACGGCACATTGGATTGATCCTTCTACTTTTGTACGAGGACATGTAGCATTAGCATATAAAAGAGTTCGAGGGAGACCAACATATGATGTAATCGGCAATGAAATCGAGCAAGTACATTCAGCTTATGGACTGAACTCTAAAGTGACAGCCATCGTGAAAGACAACAGGTCCAATTTTATCAAAGCTTTTAGAATGTTCCAAAAATCAGACTCTGATGAGGAATCCGAAGAAAATGAAGAGGTGATATTTACTGATGTTGAGCAGACTCTCTCCACAGAATCTCAAGGACAGTTTTCTGTCCCTCCACACTTAAGGTGTGCATCACACACACACTGAACGTTTTTCATGATGTTGAGAAATGGCTTCAAGCAAATTCATCTACAGAAGTGCAACTTCAAAGTGTTCTTCAATGTGGAAAAAAGCAAACCGTTTTTCTGTTGCTTCAGAGTTAGTAGATAATTTTTTATATCATTTAGATTAACTAGCCGAGTAGACAGATAAAACTGTTAATTCATAACCTGAAAATAAGTAGGTCTAAATATTGTTATCTGATGCTGATTGTTTAGCTAACAAGCTTGCTGGTGCTAAGTTATAGTCATTTTTAGATAATTTCCAGATATTTCTGATATATTACATCTGAAGGGAAAAAGAAAAGATGTGATGTTAATTTTTATTAAAATAATTTTAAACAGCTACTTTAAACTCCATACACCTGTCCATACACCTTCTTTAAAACAAGACCAGAATGAGGATTGTACTCAAAAGCATCCCACAATTATATTATTCTGAAGTTTGATATTACCTTTGCATGCCTACACTCAAAAATGGGCGAGACAGTTAACAGGTTAAAAAGCTTAAAATATTTTTTTAAATTAGTGAAAATGTTAAACTAACGTTACTTTGTGTCCAGAGTACCCAGATTAATTAGGAGGCCTAATTTACGAGTTAAAATTTGGGTAAGAATCAACTAATTTAACAGATAATTTCATGTTGTGTCGTCGTGTGTCGTTCACATAAACTGTTCTATTTGTATTTGTGTGTAATTCAAGTTTTACACATAGTTTATACTGTGTTTATGGAGTGTTCGGCGCATCTGCAGCCCACATGGCTTAGGCATCGGATCGCACGGCATTTAGACCATTTATATAAATAGGGCACAACATTTTTGTGGTTCAATAGAAAAAGACGGTTGAAATACTAGTCATGGACACATCGTACTCACCTAAAACTGAAGAACTGGGATGAGGAGATTGACTAGGTTTCTTCATGAAAATACGGACGACGTGAGAGATGAATTTTCACGGATCAGTGGCCGTGTATTTGGTTTCATATTCCATGTACCATCTCAAACTGTAACACTCTACACGTCTGATGAATCCGAGTTTTTGCAAGGTCATGACCCGTGTCTGGTCTTTCCAGATAAAGACTGGGCAGTATTTTACAATCGTATCTGGAAAGATTTGACCGATTGCGGAGATGAGCCTTTGTACATTGCAGAATGGGATGGGGTAGATCCGAAAACCCTGTACCCCTGGGGTGTGATTGAAGCATAATAGGAAGTGTGTGTAGCAGAAATAATTTTTTCAGAGACATCGTATTCATCCCATATTATAAAGAGCAGATGATACAGATGCTTTGTACGATCATTGACCATGAGTGTAATCCTGCAAGAGATTACGAAGACGAAACAAGACGTGTAAAAAATATCAAGAAACAAACTGATGTTGTAAGAGACCTGACCAAATCATGGTGTGAATTGACAGACAAATGCATAGGCAGTTCTGCACATCCTCTCAGTAATCTTTAGAAAAATTCTAGATGAGCCGTAGCCGTCAAGGAAATGCGGGTTAGTGATATACTCTGTATGTGTACATATGTTATTGTTTTTTGATTCAAGTTTCACACATACATCAAATTCTGTGAAATGGTTGAAATTCTGGTTAACTATATGCTAGAACACAGCTACATGTCATGTGTAAAAGGTCTCTACTGGTTATTACAGCATCTGATTTTTCATTATTATTAGTTAGCAATCGGTTGTGATGTATTCTTGTATTTTTTTGACGCTATGTAACCAATTTAAACATTATGTGTCCATTTTTTAAATTATACTAATATTTTTTTAATAAATGATTCATACGTAGCATTTGTATGCATCATTCTTTTTTGAGGTTCAAAACATCAACATGTCTGAGCTCATGAAAAAAGTTTATTACGCACACAACAACCCCGGTTCTTTAGAAGGTAGGTCTCGGACTGGCTGGCGGGGGAAGATGCTTACACATTACAAAGGACTGCTCCTGCTCCTGCTCCTGGCAAAAAGGTATTTAGAGAATTATCAGGTTTTTCCGTATCACGGAAACTACAGATAGAGGCAGGGTACTACGAGAATATCTGAGCTGTAGTTTGTGCAATAAACAATGTTCTTGCACCAACGGGGGTACTAGGTTACGATGAATTGCGAATCCCAACGTCTCAGTGTCTTTTTACGGGAAACCCGCCGCTATTTTAGGAATAAATCCTGATGATGCTTTAGGACGGTCAGCATACCACGAAGAAGCCGACTTCACAAAAAGCATGATTACATACGCTCCTCACCAAGTGGATAACAATGGTGGATTCTATACCATGTATGTTTATACCGATATTATCGATTACCAATCAGTCTGCAATTCTTACGTCCCCCTTTTAAGATGCGTGCATATAACAAGAGACGGCAACAATACAGTCAGCGTCAGATACGACAAACACCATTAAACCCCATTACGAGCCGGTTAACAAGTCGCTCATCACGGACATCACCGTAGAACTAAAGGACGATCAAAACAGAGAAATACCCTTCTCTTATGGAAAAGTCATTGTAAAACTACACTTTAGGCCGGTGAAATAATCTACGTTTTAAAAACTTATTACAACCCCCGAGGGATGAACGATGCTGATTACATTGATTATTATCGAAATCAGGCGGGGGGAGGGCTGCCCGGTTACTCGGGCAGGGCTGTTATGTACGGAGCTGGTTTAGGTGGTCTTTTTAGAGGATTGTTTAGACTAGCAGTACCTCTAGTCTAAACAAGGGGATTTAGCATCGCTAAACCCAATCCAAAATCGGCAGCTAAAAATATTGCATCCGACGTCATAGCAAACGTGATGTCGAGATCATCTAACGATAACACCAGAGCTCAAGATGGATCAGGCCTTATGGTCATGGCTCGTAAGAGGACATCCGGGCCTCCCGGTATAAGGAGACGTGGTTATTCAATAAAGAAAACAAAGAAAACAAAGCGTGGTCCCAAGAAGTCATCAGTCACATCTAGAAAGCGTAAGAAGACTGTGAAGAGAAACATCTCAACCGCTAGATTCGATGTCACTACTGCATCGCATGTCGGGAGAGTGTATTAAGTCAGAGCTGGATTTGTTTACCATAACATTGACACAGACGGTTATAGAGAAAAATGCCTGTTTTAGAAGTACCCCCTTTGTCTGCCATATCAGACTCGTCGCCTTTGGAGTTTTTTTTTGCTGGGGCCGGTGAGGATTACATAGACCTAAATATCACACTACTCTTTCTTCGTCTTAAAATCACAAGACCTAACGGAGCTAATATAGCGGACACGGCAAAGGTGGGGCTGATAAACTACCCGGCTTTTACTATATTTTCACAAGTTGACATCAGTCTGGGGGACCGCCTGATATCTCAGAGCTCTAGCACTTACCCGTACCGCTGTATCAATGAGTCTTATCAACTACAGCAAAGATGCTCTGGAATCGGTTTTCTCGGCAGGTCTGTTTTTCAAAGACACAGCCGGCCACATGGATGAAGCCGACCCTCTGGGGCGTAATACGGGTTTGACCAAGAGGTCGCTCTACACATCCGGAAGCAAAGTTGTAGAATTGCTGGCTCCTATTCACAGCAATATCTTCTTTCAAGAAAAATTAATGTTAATGTAAATTAATGCCGTCTACGTAGACGGTCAACAAATACCCACTAAACCTCTCCAGCCAGACTTTGACTCAGGATCGGCCGTACGTGAGTTCTACCAGTTGGCTACAGCTACCGTGAGACATCTTAAAAATCCGCCCCTTTCTAACAACAGGGATGATTTTCTGAGAGGTTATTCACTTTACGCCTTTAACCTTACACCTGACGAAGACTGCGGACACCACATTTCACTAATCAAGTCCGGCAATATCAGACTCGAAGCTCGTTTCAAACAACCTCTGGCACATACAATTAATCTCATTGTTTACACTGTGTTTGACAGTATCATCGAAGTTTCAAACCGCAGACAGGTTCTGGTCGATTACTTTTGAAAAGAAAAGAAAATGAACACCTTGTAACTTTACTCTATTACGGACAAAATATCATATCAGCGTCATGTTATATTCTAACAAACGTGTCCAAGAATTTACATCAGACGCCTGAGGACATCACTGTGTGTTTTTCTTGTACCATTTAGCTAGGGGTAGACACTATAATCATGTGATGAACCTGTACTTCGATGACTCTATTAAAAATTATAAAATGGTTTTACTATTTGTGAAAAAACTAAGATCTAACTCGTGTGATGAGAAAGCGTTTTCTTGTATTCACTGTGTACAAACCTGTAACACGTCTATGAGACATAAATAAATACCCGTAAACCATAATGTTGATTTCACAAGTGCTTTTATTTAAAAATATGAAACTACAAAAGTCAAAATTCCAGCCATTGTCTTCGATCAGGAGTGGGCGACTTAAAAGAGAGTCATAGTACGCGAAAGTTTTTTTTTAATTAATTTTTTGGAGGTCGGGGTAGGTTTAGGTGTGGGGGTGAGACCTCCGGGGTCATTTTTTAAAGAAGAAATTATGCTTCTAACATGCTGATTAGGCACTGTGGAGAATGGTATGTTTAATTCGGCAAATGCGTGTAGAAACTCTGACCATCCTAAAGGTCTTCGATCATGCCTGACTGGATGTGGGCCCGTGACATTTTTTATCAAATCGAGCATGTGGGATCCCTGTTCGACTTCACCCTTAAACACAAACTCTCCCAGCTCGTTCCATGTGCTGAGTCCTTTAGCCCTAGACATTTTGTCTAGTATGTATCTGCTATTTTTCAAGCTTTTCAACGGCATGTTCTTCAGAATTTTAGCTATGACATCTTCCGATCCCCAATTCACTCCAGGGGTAACTGCTGTAAGATTGTCTTTATCCTTGCCGGTTCCTGACCCCAGTCATAATGTTAAAACACCACTCTCGCGATCACCTTGCTTAACGATTGTTAAACACCTGGTTAGGATGTTTGAGTACATTTTAGCTTTTTCACGCTGGTCCAAATCATTTCTAAGTATTTGTTATGGCCATATCCAGATCGTTCTCTACAAACTGTTGAATGTTTTCGCGCTGGTACTGTTTGTATCTTCTCCAGCTGATTCTGCGGTACGAGATACATCTTTTCTACATACATCTCCTCTCTCATAGAGAATCTCCCCCATAAAATGTTGAGCAAACGCTTGTTTATGGCCCTTTGTGCGGGGTTGTGACAGATTTTTTCAGGCTTGAGTTTTATACCCTCTTTTTCAGAATATTTTTTTCTTGAATGTATGCGTTTTTCTCAACATCGGTGGTCACGTTGTTCTGGGGGTGTTCGATCAGAAGAAGAAGAATATTAGTACATTCAATATACTTGAACAGATGCTACTTAAACTAAACTATGCCAAACAATGATGTCTCTGAACTTAATTAAATTGAGTACACAGATTCATTTACACATTTTTTTGTCGTACTCGTTTAAAAAAAAAACATAGTAACTGGTCTTACTTATCAAAAAGGTAACTCAGATATTTTGTAGTAGGCAGATGGGTGTTTTCAATCCCTTATCTTGTAATTAAATTTAATTTGTTTTTATGATATTCCTAAAGGAGCGTTTGGGATCTATTGATCTTTTATATTGGATAGGTATGGGTCTGGTGAGAACAAAAGTCATCTTTAGGAAATGCCTGGGGTCGTTTTAGAGACGTTTTAGAGAGCTTTAGAGGTAAGTTTTAGAGACCCTAAGTTTACAGCATGTCTTTATAACCATCGTAAAACTCTGGAACAGTAATATGAAAAGTTCTAGCCTTTTTGAAGAAAGCAATCCAACTCTGGGTATCAGCGAATAGTTGGACGCATGAACGAATGTGGGCGGGGTTTGCTATATCTGACCCTTACCGCATTTGGTCCAAGTCACCGGCCGGAGCTAGATGCTGCTTCTATTTCTCTGCTTACAATGCTGTATCTTTTAAAAAGATTTGGTAGATTATAGATGAGGACGCCTCTTGTTTCATTTACAGATAAACGGTAAGTTGCTTTTGTGTCTTCATTACAAATGCCCTTTAAGCTGCTTAAAAAGATGTTTTATACTTTGCTGGTAACAAACGCCTATTGTGTATAGCCCCCCCCCAGTTATTTTATCAAGCTAATTCTGTCGTAATTTATTTTTGTATTTGCTAGTTGTGGATATTATAATTCATTTCTTTACGATCTTTAAGTCATATAACCTGTAGAGGCTATTATTTTGAAAGGCCGCATGACATAAATACTCAGCACGCTCATACCTGTTAACCGGTAAGAGACAGCGAGAAAGCGAAAGAGTGAATCAAACGAATAAAAGACTTTTCAGACCCCCTTGTCGACATTTTTTAAAAAAGCACATAGCTACAAATCTAGCAACTTCTTGGACAAACCCCGCAGAGTCTGTGATAGTACCGCTTGAGCTTTCCCAGCGCTCGGCGCACACCTCTCTCTCTGCGTCTATTCTGTTCAGCGGGTGGTTGAGATGATCAGAGCTGTCGTTAAAATAGATATTATGTTTTGAGGTGTATGTATGTTTCATTAAGTAACTTTGTCAAACTAAGTGTTAGTTTTTTCCTTGGTGCATAACCAATTCCTTTCTCATTTCAGCAGGTCCTTTGGGATATAACACTTATTTTAAAATAATTTGTAACTAATTTATTGGCTCTATATGTAATATAAACATAGGGATAAGGACAATGTATAAGATTGTTATTTGTATATGGTAAAAAAGTGCAATAGTTTATTTTGTGTCTGCTCTATTTGTTATAATGAACAGTGACATTATTTTGAACTGATAGTTAACCATAAAATCAGCTAAAAAGACAATATTGAAGCATGTATATAGTTTGGATAGAAACTGTAAAAAAGAATAGCAACATCATTAGTATAGGATATGATTAGGACCTAAAAAGACAGAACAGTGTCGATGTTTAGAATCAAACTCAATGTTTCATAATTTTGTGTAGTTAAAGAACTAGCAGTTCGTGTTTTAACAGAAACATAGATGTAACTATTGTTTAAATGTAGAGGTTTTGTAATGATTCATGCTTGTCTTTGCACCCGCATAGGGAGATATCTGTTTTTTGTGATGTGTGTCAGACACTCAAAGCCACAGAACATGAAATTATAAATTGCTGCAGATGCACAGGAACTTAGGAGGAAAATGTTGTAAGATTTAAGAACAGACGGTGTTATAGTGGTTCAGCTTAAAGTTGTATTGTCAAGCGGTGATTGAGCATGCTTTTCTCAAGTATAATTTATTTTGACACATTTTGTTTGTTATGTGCATAAGTGACAGTATTTGTTGGCTCATGACTATTTTTGTTTAAATGTCTCAATCTAGGTACCCCTAGCAGATCACAATAGCTCACGGTCTCCGCAGGGGAAATGGTCAGTCTCTCACGTGAAAGTGCAAACACTCAGACACTGTGGGGTAAAAACACTTATTTTAAAATCATATGAAACCGGGCATTTCTTGATGTGTTAAAAATGTAAATCCACACGATTCTGTAGAGAGCGTGATGCCCGCTGAGGGTAGGAAAGTTAGTCATAGAAACAAGTAAAAAGATAATTTTAAAATGAGCTTAAAGATGACAAAAAACATGAAGGGACAAAAGTATAGCAACTTCAGTGTGATATATTGGCCTGTTAAAGATGTAAAAAATGTAGCACTATATTTTGTATTTCATAATATTAGTCCACCGTTTCTTTTCGTTTAAATATATAAGAGTGCCTTTCAGCATTTTGCAATCAGACTCGCGGTTTCATAATTTTGTATATTAAAGGGAGTAACAGCTCTTATTTTAACAAAAACAGACGTAACTTTTTGTTTAGATGTTGAGGGGTTTGAAAGTCTTCAAATAGATGACTCTTGGTTTAAATACATAAAAC
>JAUYWG010000204.1:103766-115157 GCA_034779775.1 Enteromius afrohamiltoni | reverse complement strand
TCTTTTGCAGGTGTTTAGAGTTAATTAGTTGATTCAGATGATTAGGTTAATAGCTCATTTAGAGAACCTTTTCATGAAAAGGCTTGAAACTACTTCAATTTTGTGTAATGAATCTAAAATATATGAAAGTCTAATTTTTATCAGTACATTACAGAAAATAATGAACTTGATGACATATCCAGCCTACAAATGCGTTCTCCGGAGGATGCAGCCTTTTGTTTGAGAATAGGCCGAAGAATATAAGCTAAGAGTAAGGGTTAACCTCGTTGCTATAGATTAAACCAATTAAACAATATAATATGCATATGATTAAGTAACTGTCAGCCTGCTTCTCATGAAAAATAGTGAATATGGATATAAAAAGGATTTTAATGAACAGAGTAGAATAATATTGTGACATATTCTTATTGAAATACTTTTCTAATTATTTTTTGTTTTGTTTTTTTTTCTTCACAGTTGCTCTTGAAAAGTATGTGGTGTAGAATTCTTAAGAATGTAATGTTAGATTTTTGCAAATGGTTATGCGAAATGTGAAATATTAAATATAATGTACAAGTCATGCAACACTGTAAAAAAAAATATGTATATTTTACGGTAATATACCCGCAGCTGGGGTTGCCGAAATTCTTCCATTAAATAATAGTGAAACCTTTATTTCTTTTACGGCAAAAAATTGTACACTGTAAAAAGAAAAAAAAAAACAGGTAAAAAACTGGCAGCTGTGGTTGCCAGTATAAAAACGTGAAAAATACGGTATAATTGTTTTTTAAATTTAATTTTAATTTTAAATTTACAGTTAAATACCTTAATGTCTAATAAGAAACCACAATATCTGATATAATGTTATTTATTATAATGTTAAATTAATATACCAACCTATTAAAGTAGTGAAATATATTTTGTACCTTTGAAATACACTGATAACTAAATGCAGGTGGTGAAGAGAAAGTCACATGATGAACCAATGCTCATCACAAGTAGCTTTTAAATGGTAAAACATATAGAAGGTGCTCAGTGTCATTCACACAAACACTAAACACCATAATGGTAATAATTATTAAACTAAAATGGGCAACAAACATTAATTTAACAACATTACATGTAACACGCAACCCTAATAAACATAACTGATAAAAAAAAACTAAAAAGAAACATAGTTATTTTAAAGAACAAACATCAAATTTTTCACTCATCAATCTTTTTTTTTTTTTTTAACACAAGAGGTCATTAATAATGCTTACATTATAAAGTGTGTAAATTCATTCACAATGCATCTTAATTTGGCTAATAACTAGTATTAATATCCAAGAAGGTTTAAAGGAAATATGAAACAAGTTTAATGTTACTATATAAAGGGTTTTATTATTAAATGCTGTACATCTGAGAATTCTTCCAATCTAGAATGTCCCCAGTGAATTGTGGCCTTTTCCACCTTTGTTTTTAGTCAATTGTCATGTCACTGAAACATATTAAATATCTATTATAAGATAAATGATAAATAAAATCATTCTTTCATCCTCATTTCTCTTGAGCCTAGCAGGGGGTGTTGTGATTTTAAAGAAGCGTGTTTTGCGTGTTTTGAAACTTCATGATTCACTTGACTGATATGAACTTACCACACCCTCCTACATTTTTATTTATTTATTTTTTATTTCATTCAACAGAAGTTGCTGCTGGGTATATAAAACAAGGTGTATTGCAGACCTCCTATTTGAAGTGTTTGCTTGCCCAGCAAGAGACATGCTTGTTAATCTTTTATTGACGACGACACTACTCTGTATTGCCAGGCTTGGTCCTGCTGTTCGTGGGGTTAATTTAGGAACCTGCATCCTCCAAGCTGACCCTCAGCCCCCTGCCCTTTTCAAGGATGGAGACTTTGTCATTGGAGGGGCTTTCACCATTCATTACTATCTAAAGACAGAGAAGCATATCTACATCAGAAGGCCACAACCACTTGAGTGCAGTGGCAGGTTAGAGCTTGAAATAAAATTGTGTACAGTTCTTATCAGAGCAGCCTTGAACGGATTAAAGTGACTGTTAAAAATGTGTGTGTGTGTGTGTGTGTTCATATATATATATATATATATATATATATGTGTGTGTGTGTGTGTGTGTGCGTTTATTTTCAAAAACAGATAAAAAAAAAATCATGTTCATTATTATTATTGTTATCGTTTTTTTGTTAAATATATATATATAATTATTATTATTCTTAAGTCTTTTTTCAACATTACAAAAATCTTGTTTTTTTATTGTGCATTCCAGTTAATCTCTATCCATATATAATGATTAGAATTATTATGCCTAATAGTTTTCCGTTTGTTCTTCAACAGCATGGACTTCAGAGAGCTGCGCTTTGCTCGCGCCTTGCAGTTCGCCATTCAAGAGATAAACAACAGCTCCGATCTTTTACCAGGCATCACTTTAGGGTACCATATATATGACTCTTGTGGTTCTGTGCCAATGGCAATCAAAGTAGCATTACAACTTGCCAACGGACTAGATCTCGTATTTAATGACACTGATTCCTGTGCAAAATCTGCAGCAGTTCCCGCACTAGTCGGAGAATCTGGTTCCACACCGTCTATAAGCATGTCAAGATTTTTTGGTCTCTTCGGAATTCCACAGGTATATATATATCCTAATTAATATATTAGTTGTGCAATTAATAACTAAACAAATAATACAAATGTTGACGCAAATTTCAAAATTGCAATTTCAAAAATCGTTGTTAAGTTTCCGTAACAGCTGGAAACACTTTGAAATGCCTTGTCAAAGCAAATCTCTAAAAATTTCTAGAATGCATATCTATTTTTGGAGCTGTATGAGTTTTGAATATTTTAAAGTCGTTATTTGTTCGGAAACACATTTGCGCCTTTGTGCACTGCAGGTGAGTCATTACGCAACATGCGCGTGTCTCAGTGACAAGCGGCAGTATCCTACTTTCTTCAGGACCATCCCCAGCGATCACCATCAGGCAGCAGCACTGGCACGGATGGTCAAGCACTTCGGATGGACGTGGATCGGGGCTGTGCGCAGTGATTCAGACTATGGGAACAATGGTATGGCATCATTCCTAAAAGCCGCGGAGCAGGAGGGAATCTGTGTGGAGTATTCTGAGGCCTACTACAGGACCCAGCCACTCAGCAAACTGAAAAGAGTGGCTGAAGTCATTCGCAGTTCATCGTCTCGTGTAATTGTTGCCTTCCTGGCCTCAGGTGACATGAGACTTCTGTTAGAAGAGCTGAGCCAGCAGCCTCCTCCTCCGATGCAGTGGATTGGCAGCGAGGCGTGGGTTACAGACCCAGACATGCTGCGGTATAATTTGTGTATCGGCGTAGTGGGTTTTGCAATTCCGCGTTCTGTTATCCCGGGTCTTCGACAATTTTTACTTGACCTGTCTCCAAAGCAAGCGGTGGAATTTCCCTTGCTGACAGAATTCTGGGAAAGCTCATTCAGCTGTAGTCTAAAACGACAGACAGGTTCTTCTACTGATATGCCCGCATGTGATGGCACGGAGGATCTGCGCGCTTTACAGAACCCGTACACAGACACGTCCCAGCTGAGGATCACTAACATGGTGTACAAAGCAACATATGCTATAGCTCATGCCCTCCATAGCATTGTCTGTAAGGAAAACAGATGTGACAAAAGCATCAAAGTTGATCCCCATAAGGTAAGTTTCATCATTGTAGTATAAATTAAGTTTTAGGCATACGTTTACAATAGAAATTTTAATGTGTTATGGAATATTATCTGTTGGTAGACCTACTAGCCCTATAAAATATTTGTACAATCGTACCCACAATTTGAGTTCTAATTATTCAGCAAATTTCAAATCACATCACAGTTTGAATTTTGAATATTCATCATGCAGGTTTTTGATCAACTCAAACAGGTGAACTTTACTAAAAATAATTATCCTGTTTCATTTGACACCAATGGAGACGCTGTGGCCACATATGAACTTGTGAATTGGCAGCTTAATGGGGACGGTTCAGTTGATTTTGTGACTGTGGGTCAATATGATGCATCCAAACCTAAAGGTCACGAATTTAGTCTGAGCAGAGCTATCATTTGGTTTGATGGCAGTGAAAAGGTATAAAGTTATACAGTACCTCTAAAAATGATTTAATTTTTTTTTTTTATTTTTTTTTTATGTCTTCTTGACTATATAAAAATACATTGTCTTTCATTTGAATAAATTACTATGCAACTACTAAACATATACAACTAGACAGCCTTGAGTTGGTTGGTTATGTATGTGTGTGTATTTTTTGTAATGATTTAACATAGCATAATAACAAATCACAGACCAACGTGGGTTATTTTTGATTCTGACCCTGGGTGTACCTGTTATCTGCAGGTGCCTGTGTCTCTGTGCAGTGAGAACTGTCCTCCAGGTACGAGGAAGGCTGTGAAAAAAGGAAGACCTGTCTGCTGTTATGATTGCATTACCTGTGCAGATGGAGAGATCAGCAATGAGACAGGTACTTTGATTGGATTTGCTGAAGAGTAAATCACAAATATTTCTGAGACTTCATGATACAGAAAAATTTAAATATTTAAGAACTAATTTAATCCAATTTGAAAAGACATGCAAAAATCTTTGACTTGAAATTAACTTGTAAATTAACTGTATTTTCTTCTTGGAAAGATGTGCAAAATGGCATGTTACATAAATGTTTTTCTGTATTAAAATGGACATTTTCCCATACATATGTGCCACGTTTAGTGCAAAATGAAAATTGAATTATATAATTTACATTTGCCATTTCCTACACTAATTGTAACATGCCATTAAAAAAAAAAAAAAAAACAAAAACATAAAATGCATTGCCCAAATTGACTGGATATGTTAAGCATGCCCAGTTGCAAATTTATTATTTATATTTTTCCTAAATTCATTTAGACACACATATGCAAGCATACAATTCAACAGTGCAATTCTGCAGTTATTTAGCTATTTGTCACTATGTTATATTCTATTCTTAACTTTTGAAACATAATGGATTGCACGACTCCAGGCACCATATACCTTCCTGCCTCAATATCTCACTGTTCACACACCGAGTGATGCACGTAAGCAAATATAAGTGCTATTGTACACTTATTTATGCATTTCCCGCCTTACATCATGTCTACACAGGACGTTACAGTTTTTTGTGAGATGCCATGCAGCATTTGTTATAAACAGCATCGGCGATGGGTTAAATCAGTGTTAAATCACCATTTTGCTGTATCTTTGGCTCAAAATGCATTTGTGCAATTCCCCACTGCTTTTTGCTTCAATTATCATGCGGTATTATGTAAAAAATGCAATCCAAAAAAGTGTCCGACCTGTAAGTGCAAATGTATTCATGATGAATGATAATGCATTAAGTGATGTTTCATTCATTTTGCACTAAACATTGCACGCATGTATTGAAAAATGTACAAAAAAGGGGTCATATGATGCTTTTTTTATAAGATCATCATTTTGTGTATTCGGTGTAATAGAATACGTTTACATGCTTTAATGTTCAAAAAACACTTTACATTTCAAATACTGTACATTATTGTAGTTCTTCTATACCCTGCCTCTCTCAAATCCATAGTTTTCTACAAAGCTCCTCCTTCTGACAAGTGTAGTCTGCTCCTAATGGGCAGCTGACACAGTGCATTGTGATTAGCCGAAAGCTGAAACACATGTAACGCCACTTAACATACTCGCTTTAGCTTTCAAAGTAAATATAAAGACAGTTAATAATGTTATTAGTTTCACCATCAGTTTAAACTTGAAAGGGGAACAGAGTCGCGTGACAGGCAGAGATGAAGTTGTACACCCCTTCATCTAGCTCTCTCTTTCTCACACACTTAAAAAAAAAAAAAACAACAGTGCATCTCGGTTAGTTATCTTCTGGTCCCCAGTTATAAGCAGAGAACAGAGGATATATTATGTTTGTAAGCTTGAATCCATCTCTGCACACGTGAACGTGAAAACTGCGCATTACTGCGCAAAACTCTGCATTTGAACAGTCAATAGCAAATACTTAAATAATACTTACAGCCGCTAATTCAGAAGTGCCAGAATGTTATAGCCAAGTTGTAACTTACTTTTTTTTTTGTGCACAGCCAGCCTTCCATACAATGCGCTGCACAAATTTGATCATCTGGGTTGTTCTGTTCTGTTGTAAGTAATCTTAATGACTCCTAGCATCTACTTTTGGAAGACCAAATAAAATGCTTTTGCATAGAAATACACAGTTTCTCTGGCTGCATCAATACTATTCCATTTATGGAAAACACACCTTCTGTCTATGCATGAACATTTGTGTGGCATTACGCAAATATTTCCACATAATGACATAGACATGAGGGTGTGCTATAACAAATAATTTTGGCCGGTCTTGATCAGCCTTCTCTTTTAAATAAAATAAAACCTTTTGTGGGGGACTTTGAGATTTCAAACTCAGCAGATCTTACACACACACAAACAGCTACATACCATATTAAAGAAAAGGAAAAAAAATAGAAATAGCATCATATGACCCATTTAAATGCAGAAAACATTGTAAAAATATGTATTTCAAAATCAAAAAACAAAGATTGTGCAGGACCTGGAGTATTATTTCTGAAGAAAAGCACTGATTTTTTCATCTTCTAGATTCTTTAGATTGTCACAAATGCCAACCTGAGTACTGGCCCAATAATGAGAAGGACAAGTGTCTTCCTAAACCAGTGGAGTTTCTCTCCTGGGATGAGATCCTTGGGATTATACTGGCTGCTTTCTCTGTTGCTGGATCTTTAGTGGCTTTGAGCATAGCTTTAGTGTTCTACAAAAACAGAGCCTCTCCAATAGTAAAAGCCAACAACTCAGAGCTGAGCTTCCTGCTTCTCTTCTCATTGACTCTGTGTTTCCTCTGTTCTCTTACTTTCATCGGGCGGCCCACTGAGTGGTCCTGTATGTTGCGTCACACAGCATTTGGTATCATTTTTGTCCTCTGTATCTCCTGTGTTCTGGGGAAAACAATAGTGGTGTTAATGGCTTTCAGGGCTACACTTCCAGGAAGTGATGTCATGAAATGGTTTGGGCCTCCTCAACAGAGACTCAGTGTTCTGGGTTTCACTCTTGTACAGGTTCTTATATGTGTGCTTTGGTTAACAATATCCCCACCTTTTCCTTACAACAATATGCAACACTACAAAGAAAAGATCATTCTAGAATGCAGTTTAGGATCAGCTATAGGTTTCTGGGCTGTACTGGGTTATATTGGCCTCCTAGCTTTCCTTTGCTTTCTTTTAGCTTTTCTTGCCCGAAAGCTGCCTGATAATTTCAATGAAGCTAAATTCATCACATTCAGTATGCTCATATTCTGTGCTGTATGGATCACTTTTATTCCAGCTTATGTCAGCTCTCCGGGAAAATTTACTGTAGCAGTGGAGATATTTGCTATTTTAGCTTCAAGCTTTGGTCTGATTCTCTGTATTTTTGCTCCAAAGTGTTTCATCATTGTATTTAAGCCAGAGCAGAATACCAAAAAACACCTAATGGGTAAAGTACCATCAAAAGCCCTCTGAGTGCCTAAACAAAAGCACCGCAGAGGTGCACGCAGTAATTAACAGTGAATTATATATTCTGTTGTTTTATATATATATATATATATAGTTGCCGTATTTCCTACAGCGAGTGTAATGGGAAAGGTTCAAATACACTATATTTTTTTCTGTCCCGAATGTAGTTTAAAAATTTTTTTAGGCAAGAGTGTACTTGTTTAGACCTACAGTTCATACAGTTTGTTAATAAATATTTTGTTTGATGTTTTCTGAGATGTGTCAGAGGGCGTTCAATGCACATACACCCACCAAGAGCACCTCGCATTGGACCGGTCTTCTGGAATAGTGGTTAAATCTCAGTCTTTGGTCTCATTAATTTCTTTATTGTTCCAGAGCAAATAGTTTTGGTTGAGAGCAAAGTCTCTTCACGTTATAATTGTAATTTAAATGTATATCAGATTGCTGTCTTTGTACTTTTGACGGAATTACCTTGCAACTTTTATGATGGCTGTTGTTATTGTTTATTAAATATTATTGTTTAATAAATAATATTTTATATAAATAATATTAATACTAGTATTTTTAAATAATATGGTTTATTATTGAAAACTGGTGTGTGTGTGTGATTTTAGTTACATTGTTTCACCATTAGATGATGACAAGATACCGTTGTTTACCAATCAAAGCAGTAAAGACTTTTATGTTGAAAAAATCTCAAATGAAAATTAATTTTACTTTTATCCACTACAGCCCTGCATTTTTGCTTTTTTTACTCCCCCAATTTTCCCTTCATTGCCGCGGGGCTAAGCATAAGGCCTGTTTAGGCTCCTACTTATTTTTATACTTTAGATATCCATCAATATCCATAAAAAAATGGCACGCTGGTTGAAACAATGGGTAGGGCTTTAGATTACAACCCACAATGTACCACATAATTACACACATGCAACATGCACATTTGGGGGTAATTATAAGGGTTTGTGGTAAACAAGAACTCAAACTTGAAGTTCTTACCAGAATATCCTTTTAATAATCCTTAGGAACGTGAAACAGACAGGCAGGGTATCACATGAACTACGTAACAACGTTAATGATCAGACAACATGAAATTAACTGAGCGTAACTTATTTAGGACAGACAACATTAATTAATAAGGCACACCTGAACATAATCAACAATAGACAGAAACTAGGTCACACTGAGCACATGGGGAAACAACAAAAAACACAGTGCAGGGGTGTTACAGTAATAACCTGCAAAATTATACCGTAAATATGTTATAACTAAACGCCACCTATTCTGAAATTATGTGGTACGTATGACCCACTTACCGAAACTCGCAGCCATATGTATGTGTAGGTAGCTTCTTCTGGCCAGGCTCCCTGAAGGGAGAAGGACTGAACTCCTGCAGTACAATCAGCTGTGGTGTGACTGCCGGGACCCTCAAAACGCACCCACAGGGTATGGATGAGATCTCCCCTGATGTCAAGGGACTTGGGATCGTACTGGAGTCCTCAACCTCAGTTCACCATGGAGGAAACCTCTCTACCAACTGTGTGTCCACCGAGAGAGGCGTGGTAGGACGATATTGCTTCCACATAAACCTTCAGGGTGGAGTGGGTGACCCCAGTGGAGAATCTGGCCTGCAGGTACTCCAGCACTGTACCAACTGGACATTTAACTGGATCCTGGTGGCATTCTCTACACCAAGTTGTGAAAGGTTTCCACTTCAGGGCATACAGTTTCCTCGTGGATGGAGCTCTGGATTCGAGGATGGTCTCGACAACCTTGGTTGAGAGACCGGAGGCTATGAGTTGTGGCCCCTCAGCTTCCACAACTCCAGGCGAGGGTACATGATGGTGCCCCCTGCCTGTGAGAGGACGTCCCTCCTTACTGGAATCTCCAACGGAGAGCCATCAGAGATGCTCCCTGACTGAGGAGGGCCAACATTGTGATGTGGTAAAGCAAAAAAAAAAAAATTAACATAACATAAAGGACTAAACTTTCACAGGTAACTGAAAAGTAAAAAAAAAATAGGAAAAAAAAAATAGAGAATATGCAACAGTCAGTAGGTGACAGTCAACTCATCTTAAACCCCTGGGTGTACCCTGAACTAGTAAAATTAGCCTGTTTATACCATAGCTTAAAAACATAAAAATGTTCCTAATTTTACACAATTATGAATACCTGAATTTAAAAAAAGGTCCCCCACCCACAAACAGTAGAGTAAAAAGACCCAATGTATAGACCCTCTAAATTTTAACACACAGTGTTATTTTATTGTATTTGCTCACAATTTTAGGACAAACACAAATGAAAAAAAAATCTTATCTTTCTTTCTTCAGTCGTCCCCTTAAGGGACATGGTGGAGAAAAAAATAATAAAAATCGCGAAACGCAAAAGAACGCAAAAGATTTGCGAGAGAATGCAAATGATTTGAAAAAAAAAACAACAACAAAAAAAAAAACTTTCCACCTTGATTTTTTTTACCCACCCCGAACTATGGTATAAACATGATTAATTTACTATGGTACAGACCATCCAGGGGTTTAAGGTAAGTTGGAGTCCATCAAAGTGGAGTTGACTGTCACCTATTTGCATATGTCCCATTTTGTTTTAGTTATATAAGTTACTTTAGTTATTTTATAGTTATCTGTGAAAGTTTCGCAGTCCTTTATATTATTATTATTATTTTATTATTATTATAATTATTATTATTATTATTATTATTATTATTATCAGCATCTCAATGTTGGCAACTCTTTTTCTTCCTGTAACATTGCTGTGTAACTTACAGTCCTTACAGAATAGAAGTCTTTTTTTTGGTTAAATATCATCTTGGTACAACACTTTACATTATGCAAAATTGACATGTATTAAAAATTGTTTAAATTCTTAAATTCTATTTTTTGCAATAAATTTTTCTCTTATTGTGATCACATGTGAAAACGGCATTAGAAAGGGAGGACTTTTCTGCTTCCTCATATTCTGCAGATACAACTTTGCATGTATTTGCAAAAGGTCTACAGAAATTCCTTTACTTGTGTTTTTGTTTTTACTGTTCTTCGTATAAGTGAGTGTACTATTTTTCTGCATTTTCGAAATATTCTTGGAGAAGTTTTGCTACAATTTAGTTAAATAATAAAAATAGAAGGGTCCTTAGGGTCTTTGGACCTTGCATCTAACTATGTAATACAGTTAATTGTTAACAACTTTGAAACATATCTATTGTAGGTTAGCTTAAATTTTTAAATGTCATCATAACTACACGTAACAAGAGGGTAACAAGGACACGGATGCCACACTTACACAGTAACTACATGTAGCAAGAGGGTAACAAGGGTTTGCTTTAGATTACAGCCCGCTGACGCACCAAATGGTTTAAACTACCAAATGGTGTGTGCTTGAATATCCGTGTTTAGTATAATTTTACTTAATTTTCTGCCTTGAAATGATTTTTTCTCTCCAATTCTTAGTCAAATGTATCAATTTCATGTTATATGAATCATGTCCAAATTATTCTTTGCAAGAGTGGGAAAATTCAGGCCATGTGACTGGAAAGATAACATTCTTAGATTTATGGTATAGGAGGAGAAATCTCACAATACCCTAAGCAAGAATCAAATCTATTGGTTAAAACGCAATTTTGGGATGTGTCCAAAGATGAGTTTAAAACTCAGGACGCTATTCAAATCGCTCTCTTAATCTCTTAACCTCGCTCTTACTCTCTTACCTCTACGCTTGGCTCTTAGCTCTCAGCTAAAGCTATTTTTTTTGTCCATCTGCTGCGTTACTTAAAGAGATGCACCACGTGCTCCAGCATGGACAAAGCCTGCTGCTGCCAGCCACGATGAG
>JAUYWG010000204.1:82963-96080 GCA_034779775.1 Enteromius afrohamiltoni | reverse complement strand
CTACTTCCTGTTTATATACCTGCGTGAGGTTACTTCCGGGTCCTCGTGACCTCACGTGATCTGGTGCGTGTGACAGTGTGTGTGTGTGTGTGTGTGAAAATGTCCCAAATAACCTGAATTCACCTATTTTATATTGAAGACATAAAACTTAATTTATGAACAGCATATTAATTTAACTAGATTTAAAATTGTTATTGTAAAATGGATTGCTGTAGTAAAATGTTGGTCAGACTGTATAGAAACAAACAAACAAGCAAGCAAATAGCTATTTAAATATTTAGCTTCACAGTTGACCACTACAGTGTATTCCAAATGCCAGAATCTAACTAATTATGCACATTTAATTGTTTTCGCAATTTTCTTTTAATGCACAATTAATGTTTTGAGATTTTGTGTGTTTTAAATCTAAACATGCACAACATTTTCAGTAAGGAGTAGGTTAGCTGTTGTACAGTAGGGCAATATGGAATATAATTTGTATAACATTAAGCATTATGTATACAGAGAGTTTCTGTAAACTCCAATATATAAAATTTCAATATGTGTGCTTTAATGAGTGGAATGTGTATTTAATATCATATAAACAGACTGGCATCAATTTTTAATCAAACGGTCTTTAGGTTAATGGACAGAATGAAAGAATGAATGAAAAACACCTTGTCACTCTTCACTCATGATTTGAAAAGGACACAAAGCAGTTAACCAGAAGGATGTCCTTATTTCTCAAGTGACACCCCCCCTACTTATAAAACAGTACCACACTGGGTCATACAGTGAATTTATCTGAGTGTGTCATAAAGAAAAAGGAAGAAAGACAGAGATGTGGATCACTCTAAATATCTGCCTGTATCTGTCATTTAACTGTATCTCTGCTACTTTTATCTCAGACTCTTGTCAGCTCCTAGGACGCTTCAAGTTAAATGGAATGTACCAGATTGGAGACTTCATCGTTGGAGGCCTGTTTGAAGTTCAGAACCTCAAAGTCTTCCCAGAACTTAACTTTAGAACTGAGCCAGAACTGTCCCAGTGTGAAGAGTGAGTTTGGAATGAAAGAGGACTTTTGTGCTTAACAAAGAGTATGGAAAACAAAAGTAAAATGAGGTTTAAAGAAAAGCTTGTAAAAAAATAAATAAACAATGACATTGATTGTGAATGTTCACATTTGCCTCCTGTGACTTATAGGTTTTGTTATTCACTACTATATAATTACAAATGTGTGCTAAAATGAAGGAATGCATTTAAAACTCAAATAGTGAGTAGAAAAGCACGAGGATAAAAAATAACTGTAGTTGTAATCTACATTATATAATTTTCATATTACTGCATAATTGATCTCTGATTTTAAATATACTGTAAGCTAGATGAATTAGTAGCCGTAACATTTGTGTTGTTATTTTCAGATTTTATATGGCAAGTTTCCAGCAGGCACTCACTATGGTTTTCGCCATTAATGAGATTAACAATAACAACAACCTGCTGCCTAACATCACTCTTGGTTACCAAATCTTTGACAACTGCTTAAGACTTGGAGTGGCATTCCGGGCTGCCATATCACTGGCTAGCGGGACAGAGGAGTTCTTTTCAGACCTCAACTGCACTGGCACTCCTCCGGTAATTGGGATTGTGGGGGACCCAGGTTCAAGTCAGTCAATAGCAATTTCCAGTGTACTGGGTCTGTTTCGAGTACCTATGGTAAGATATGATTATATATATATATATATATTTTTTTTTTCATAAAATATACAGTATTTGTTTCCAACTATCAGTTTGTGAATAACATAAAAAAAAAAGATTTGTGTGTGCTTTAAAACCATTGTATTCTCTTGCTTCTCATTTCTTATGAATTTCATTCACGGTGTGAAATTGTCTGAGAAACCTTTTCTTATTATTATTTTGATTTGCATTAGGTTAGTTACTATGCCACCTGCTCCTGTTTGAGTGACAGGAAAAAGTACCCCTCTTTCTTCAGAACAATCCCCAGTGATGCCTTCCAGGTGCGAGCTATGGTTCAAATCTTGCAACATTTTGGATGGACCTGGGTTGGTCTGCTCTACAGTGATGATGACTATGGCATCTATGCAGCTCAGTCCTTCTTGCAGGAAATGCAGCGGTTTGGGGGTTGTTTGGCATTCTCTGAGATTTTGCCTTATGATAACAACCATAGGGACATTTATCGAATAGTAGGGGTTATACAGACCTCTACAGCCAAGGTAGTTGTAGCATTCTCAACTGATTTGTCATCCCTGATGGATGAGTTGTTGTTGCAAAATGTGACAGGTAGGCAGTGGATTGCAAGTGAAGCTTGGACAACAACACCTGTCCTGCAAACACCACAATATTTGCCCCTACTGGGGGGGACTCTGGGCATTGCTGTCCGTCGGGGACAGATTCAGGGACTTCATGACTTTCTGATACATCTCCATCCTGACAATAATCCAAAAAATAGTACAATAAAAATCTTCTGGGAGAAAATGTTTGAGTGCAAGTTTGAGGCTGTAGATGAACAACAAGAACAAAATGGAACCAAATGTTCAGGACAAGAGGATCTGAGCAGCACAGAAACAGCATACACAGATGTATCAGAGCTGAGAGCCTCATATAATGTGTATAAAGCAGTTTATGCACTGGCACATGCACTTAATGACCTGATGCAGTGTGAGGAGGGGAGTGGACCATTCAATGGGAACAGTTGTGCTGATATAACAAATCTGAAAACCTGGCAGGTAAAAAATTATATATAGTGCACAAAGTTATGCCACATATTTCATGTAACACATGTCCTCTCTGTACAGCTGGTTCACTACCTACAGAAAGTGAACTTCACTACAGGATTTGGGGATCATGTATCATTTGATGAGAATGGAGATGCTCTGGCCATTTATGATGTAATGAACTGGCACCCAAGTACTGATGGGTCGATCATTGTTCGCACAGTTGGTGTAGTAGATGAAGGGGCGACAACAGGGAAAGTGCTCACACTGGATGAGGAAGCATTATACTGGAATTTTGAGTCAAAAAAGGCAAGCATGTTACTTACTTCTTGGTTAGGTTGTTTAGTCTGAATGATTAAAAAGACAAAAGCATTTCACTGGCCCATGAGTAATCAGTAACTCTATTCGCTGACAGATATGAAAATATATTATTAAAATAGGAAAAATCACATATAATACATTTTACATATAAGTAAATATATATAGTAATTTAAATATTGATTGTCCTCCTTCAGCCCCCACGGTCTGTGTGCAGTGAGAGTTGCCCCCCAGGCACCAGGCGAGCTATGAGGAAAAGCTTTCCTGTCTGCTGTTTTGACTGCCTGCCATGTGGTGATGGAGAGATTTCCAATGCGACAAGTGAGAAGATTCATGTTTGTAAATAAATGATAAATAAATTATTTATTTGAACATAATTATTACATACACTATTTATCATTATTACATCTCTTACAGATTCACCTGAATGTGTCATGTGTCCAGATGAGTTTTGGCCGAGTCCAGAAAATGACCACTGTGTTCCTAAAGAAGTTGAATTTCTGTCCTATGAAGATCCGCTGGGGATTTCTCTGACCACTGCTTCCCTCTTAGGCACTAGTTTCTGTGCTCTTGTGATGATCGTCTTTGTTCATCACCGTAACACTCCTGTAGTACGTGCTAACAATTCAGAGCTCAGCTTCCTGCTACTATTGTCACTCAAACTGTGTTTCCTGTGTGTGCTGCTGTTCATTGGCCAGCCACAGTTGTGGACATGTCAGTTAAGACATGCTGTGTTTGGTATAAGCTTTGTCCTGTGCATTTCCAGCATCTTGGTCAAGACTATGGTGGTAATAGCCGTATTCAAGTCATCTCGACCAGAGGGCAAATCTGCCATAAAGTGGTTTGGTTCAGCACAACAAAGAGGAACAGTTTTAGCCCTAACTTCTACACAAGTAGCAATATGTACAGTTTGGTTGTCTACTGCATCCCCAACACCTCATAAAAACAATCAGTATATCCGCTCTAAAATAGTATATGAATGTGCTATAGGCTCAGTGGCTGGTTTTTCTATGCTGTTGGGATACATTGGACTGTTGGCCGCGGTAAGCTTCCTGCTAGCCTTCATGGCCAGGAAACTTCCAGATAATTTTAATGAAGCAAAGTTTATCACTTTCAGCATGCTAATCTTCTTTGCTGTCTGGATTACGTTTGTTCCAGCATATGTGAGCTCTCCAGGGAAATATGCAGTGGCTGTGGAGATTTTTGCCATTCTGGCTTCAAGTTTTGGATTACTGGTGGCCATATTTGCCCCAAAGTGCTATGTAATTATATTACACCCAGAAAAAAACACTAAAAAAGCCATCATGGGAAGAGCAAACCAAAGTAAATAGTTTTACATGCTGACCAAATGAGTAATTAACTGGTGTAAAATCATGAAATAAACTGATATTAAATATATATCTCTCACAGGCTCCTTATAGGGTATTTTGTCTTTTTTATTTATGTATTTTAATACATAAATAAATTTTAAATTTTGGTTTTCCTCTTAGTCTTAAATAAAATAATATTACTCACAAATATCATATGCATGTAATTTTTTTAACTACTGCTAACAAGGTAAACATTCTGTGTACAGCTAGTATAAATGTTTACACATGACTTAATGAATTAATAATAAATATGTTAAAAGAAAATGACAAAATAAGCACATAGTGGAAACACGCATATTTGTACCTGCATACAAATCATTTATTGGCTAACAGAGCCCAGCAAAATACATTTAATACAGTATGCTTTTGATAACAGTGGCTAGTAAAATTCCACCATTTATTTTATTGGGCATTGTTAGCAAAAGGCAATGATTTGTATGTGAATACAAATATACAATATGTGTTTCATCTCTGTGTTAATTATCATTGAGGAAATATGCTTGAATGAATTGGGATTGCTAAAAGCTCCTGTGATAAACACAACAAAGTGGTGCATTACAAAAACTTTTGTCCAGTGCATGACTGCCACCTAGACGATACACTGTGTAGTATACTATCCATCAGAAGACCTTCAGATCTTCAAGACCAGCATAAATTATTCTAAGCTGATCTGAGCTTGATAAAAGTGTATGCACAAGCAGATGTTTATTTGAACTGGACACATTTTAAACAGCTTATAATGCTATAAATAGAAATAAAAAGGTTTAAAAACAAGGTCCCGATATACTGTGTTAATATGAAGGAATTCCCATATTGATTTTTAATAGTGTTTAGGATTAAAGGAAATGTCCACAAACTCTCCTTCTTTTTCTTTTTTTTAGTATAACTCTTCAGTAATATTTGAAAACATAATGATAAATGAACCCACAATGACGTAGTCATTCCCAGGGAGGTCCATGTGACATCATCTGTTATGTAAAAAAAAAACAACAACTGTGCAATCCTTATAATAAATTAGGGAATCAATAGAGTGAGTGGGTCATACAGAGATTAAGGAAGAGAAATGTGGATTACTCTAAACATCTGTCTCTATCTCTCCTGTACTTTTGTCTCTGCTACTTTCATTTCAGACTCCTGCCAAATCCAGGGACACTTCAAGCTGAACGGGATGTACCAGGGTGGAGATTTTATCATTGGAGGCTTGTTTGAGGTTCAGCACCTCAAAGTCTTTCCAGATCTTAGTTTTAGAATGGAACCCGAACAGCCCAAGTGTGAGGAGTAAGTGTGGAACGTAAACGATGTGAAGTTATGCTTACTGAAGAGTATGGACAACTAAAAAAAAAAAGGAAAGAAAAAGGAAAATATGGCAATAACAGGAATTTGATGACATACAATGGGCTATGTATATAAAAAAAACATATGTATATAAATGTATATGTAAATGTTATTTGTTTTCCTCCTAGATTCTATATGTCAAGTTTCCAGCAGGCACAAACCATGGTTTTTGCTGTAGATGAGATCAATAAGAATCCAAAGCTGCTGCCTAACATCACTCTTGGTTATCATCTTTATGACAACTGTTTGAAACTTGTAGTGGCATTCAGGGCTGCTACAACGCTTATTAGTGGCACAAAAAATTCATTTTCAGACTTGAATTGTACTGGCCCACCACCAGTGATTGCTGTTGTTGGTGATCCTGGGTCTACTCACTCCATTGCAGTTTCTAGTGTACTGGGTCTGTTTCGCATTCCAATGGTAAGATATGACAAAATTATAATTTTTTTTTTTTTTCTTACTTGTTTACCCAGCTTCACCTTTCTGCTTTCTTACTGTCTCTCCTAATTAGATTAGCTACTACGCCACCTGCTCCTGTTTGAGTGACAGGAAAAAGTACCCCTCTTTCTTCAGAACAATCCCTAGTGATGCCTTCCAGGTGCGGGCTATGGTTCAAATCTTAAAATATTTTGGATGGACATGGGTTGGGGTTCTCTATAGTGATGATGACTATGGAATCTATGCTGCTCAGTCCTTCCATCAGGAAATGCAGCGATTTGGAGGTTGTGTGGCTTTTTCTGAAATAATGCCTTATGATAATCACAGAGATATTCAGCGCATAGTGGCAGTGATAAAGGCCTCTACAGCCAGAGTAGTGGTGGCATTCTCAACTGATCTGTTACCCCTGATGGACGAATTATTGCTGCAAAATGTGACAGGCAGGCAGTGGATTGCAAGTGAGGCTTGGACCACCTCACCTGTGCTTCACCTTCCACGTTTCGTACCTCTCGTTGGGGGCACACTGGGCATTGCCATCCGTCGAGGAGAGATCAAGGGACTTAATGACTTTCTTCTACGTGTTCAACCTGACAGTGATCCAAGAAATAACATGGTGAGAATCTTCTGGGAGAACATGTTTGGGTGCAGTTTTGACAATGAAAGCAGAGATGGAAAAAAAATGTGTACAGCGGAAGAGGATCTGAGCAGCACAGTTAATGAATATAATGATGTATCAGAGCTGAGGGCATCATATAATGTGTATAAAGCAGTTTATGCACTTGCACATGCACTTCATGACCTGATGCAGTGTGAGGAGGGGAGAGGACCATTCAGTGGGCACAGCTGTGCTGATATAACTAACTTTCAGCCCTGGCAGGTAAAACCAACAGCAATAGGGCCCATACACTACAAAGTCTTAGAAATTACCGATCACTTAATGTGGAAAAAAAGAACATAAATATATGACTGATGTTTGTTTTTTTAACCTGTGAAGATGGTTCACTACCTACAGAAAGTGAACTTCTCCACAGGATTTGGGGACCATATATCCTTTGATGAGAATGGAGATGCTCTGGCCATCTATGATGTGATGAACTGGCACCCAAGCACTGATGGGTCAATCATTGTCCGCACAGTTGGTGTGGTAGATGAAGGAGCACAAACAGGGAAAGTGCTCACACTGGATGAGGATGCATTATACTGGAACTTTGAGACCAAAAAAGTAAAACTATCCCTTTTGCAGATATATAGTCATAATATGAAATGTACAAAGTTATGATAAGTCCAATTAATGAAAAGGCTGAAATTATTTGAATGTTTGTCATAATGTGATATACTATAGTAATAACAAATAATGTATCCTTCAGCCCCCACGTTCTGTATGTAGTGAGAGTTGCCCCCCAGGAACTCGACGAGCCATCAGGAAGGGCCTTCCTGTCTGCTGTTTTGACTGCCTTCCATGTGCAGATGGAGAGATTTCTAATATATCAGGTGAGAAGCAGTATTAAATTATGTTTTGTGCATGTAAATGGTACACTTTTTTTTCATAATTCATCTTTTACAGATTCTACTGAATGTACAATGTGTCCAAATGAGTTCTGGTCCAGTCCAGAAAAAAATCACTGTGTGCCCAAAGAAGTAGAATTTCTGTCCTATGAAGATCCTCTGGGCATGTCTCTAACCACTGCTTCCCTTCTTGGCACCTGCTTCTCTGCTCTTGTGATGATCGTCTTTGCTCATCACCGTAACACTCCTGTGGTACGCTCCAACAATTCAGAGCTCAGCTTTCTGCTGCTGTTATCACTCAAACTGTGTTTCCTGTGTGCACTGCTGTTCATTGGCCGGCCGCAGTTGTGGACATGCCAATTAAGACATGCCATGTTTGGTATTAGTTTTGTACTTTGTGTCTCCAGCATCCTGGTCAAAACTATTGTGGTAATAGCTGTGTTCAAGTCGTCTCGACCAGAGGGTAAAAATGCAATGAAATGGTTTGGAGCAGCTCAACAAAGAGGCACCGTCCTAGTTCTCACTGCTGTCCAGGTTGTGATATGTACAGTCTGGCTATCAACTGCCTCTCCAACACCCCATAAAAACATTCAGTATATCAGGTCTAAAATAGTATTTGAATGTGCCATTGGTTCAGTGGCTGGGTTTGCCATACTGCTTGGCTACATTGGCCTCCTGGCAGCAGTAAGCTTCCTGTTAGCTTTTCTTGCAAGAAATCTACCAGATAGTTTTAATGAAGCCAAATTCATTACGTTCAGTATGCTTATCTTCTGTGCTGTGTGGATTGCATTTGTTCCAGCATATGTGAGCTCTCCTGGGAAATATGCAGTGGCTGTGGAGATTTTTGCCATTTTAGCTTCTAGTTTTGGATTATTGGTGTCCATATTTGCCCCAAAGTGCTACATCATCCTTTTACATCCAGAAAGAAATACTAAAAAAGCCATCATGGGAAGAACAGCTGAAAAGAAGTAATAGCACCTGCTGACTGGGAAATGTTCTTATTATGATTTGTCTGCCTTTGACACTAGTCCAGCCTTAGTGGCTGTAATACTCAGATATTAATAATTGTATGCTTTATATGTTCATTATGTTTCTTACATAATGCCATATTAATGTAATAATAAAATGTATATTGCAGTAAAAATGATCACCATATTAAAACATACTAATGCTTAATTTTTCAATATTTCAATATTCACTATGTATAAGAAAAAACTAAAATTAAAAATGAATATAAAGAAATGTAAATTGCCTCAATGAAATACAAATATTCCCCCAAAATAGTTTTAATGCACTGCTTAGTTGTCAATATGCCACCATAATACATACTTGTTACACATTACATGTACTTTCTTTTATAATAACAATAAATCAAGCATAATTACAGGCAAGTATCCCTGAATCAAACCCCAATCATGACCCTACCCATACAGTAAGTACATGTACTTAATTAACATTACTCAGTACTTGAAGTTATACATTATACTAAATGTATAATTACACTACAAAAAATAACACATACAAATACAATCTAATCTTTTGTGTCTGTTTTCACTCCTGGACTCCATTCCCCAGAATGCACAGCTGAATTAGGTTCAGTGATTCAATCAGTACCACCTGTATATATACCAGTCTGTTTGTTTGTCTGTCACGGTCCATTTGCACTGTCAACCTGTCTCCTTGCCGCTCTGTGTTTCGTTGTATCTTGATCTGTTGTTTTCGACCTCGCCTTTTTTGACCACCGCATTTGTTTTGCCCTTTGATTTATATGTACTGTGTACCGACCCACGCCTGGACACTGACTACTCTTTTGCTCTGTCTCCTACATGGATGTTTACCGGTAACGACCCTGATCGCCTGTCTGATTCCGCTCTGTGTCATTCAATAAACAGTCTGCGAATGAACCCACACGTCTTCTCGCTTCCTGTTCGTGACACTATGACCAAAAATAAAGAGTACAAGTACACTGTACAAAAATGTCTCAAAATTAATAGCTCATCAGTAATGGACAGAGATCTCCTCATTCAAAATATAGCATTATTATTATCATTAAAATTAATCACATGCCTTTCTTGATTGAGGCTGAATTCTACCAGAAAACTGGTGACCTTGAACTGAGCAGCTTCCAACAGAGAAATTAAGCAAGCTGTGGCTGGGGAATGCTTATTATACTAATCTTAGGAGTACATTTCTTAAATAAACAAATGAATAAATAATTCATTCATTCATTTATTATTTATTTTCAACCTTTCTTCCCTCCGTCACAATCCAGTCCACGGCTTTATGTCCATCGAACACTGGACGTCACTCTCTCCAGTAAGAAACATGGACATAGGCCCTGCCCACTGGTGTTCAGTTATTAACAGCTAACATGTTTATGCTGAATGTGGGTGTCTCGTCGAGTCAAAAACAAATAATACAGTACAATCACTGCCCCTATCTTGTTAACAATGGAAGCAGTAAATAGTAAAAACATTACTTTTCAGACACAGTCCACTGACTCCATAGTCAGGACAGACTCTGATAGGATCCCAGTGTAAGGAACTGTAATGTTGGGTTGTTTTGAGGCCGTTCAAGCAATACAGTGAAAAAGACCCAGTTTGGTGCATGGTGAAACTCATGAATTTCCTTGTTATTACAGATCATACATTGCTGACTTTGCCAGAATAGTCAAGCCAAGGCTCTGAAAGCGCTTCATCAGGGAGAAGTGGACTGGATATCTGCAATCTCTCTTAGCATCTGAAGGGTTGAATATATATATATTGAATATATACAGTAAAGCCACAAAACCAACTACCAATAGGAGGCTTCCGGCCGACAGGAAGAATTTATATTGCCTATGTCACAATATGAGGTATATGATACGATCCTGTATATGATACTGATTTTTGTTACCAAATTGGTTTGGAACAGTTGTTGAATAAACAATTAACCTGAACTCTAATGCTTGTCTGTCTACTTTTTTTGTCTACAGTTTTATTGATCACTGAGAGAGCATTGACTTGGTATTAAGTTTTTATTATATTTAAAAATTATTAAAAAGAAAAATAGCTTAAAACTACTTTTGCTATGTTACTTGTTAAATTTCCAAAGACTGTAGCTTTAGTGTAGTGAAGCTTAACGAAGAGTAACTGTTACCTTAGCTCACTACATTGTCCAAGTTGCTTGCCCAACACTTTAGAGGAGTCTGTGACTTAGACAACAAGCATTCACTTTCTTCTCTCTTCCAGGACACTCTTCTGTGTTTGTTTACACTGGGTTTGGAAACTCTCGCCCTTATGTTTAGTTGCAACACATTCTCACATTCCACACTTGTCACATTTTGAATCTTGGTCAAGACCCTTTTGCATCACTTTTTGAAGCTCAAGGTACCACTTTTTAGTCACTTTTCGTTGTGAAGGGTCCTTCACAGATGATGACAGATGGTTTATGGGATGGGGTTAGGTTACATGCTCATAAATGTGTAAATAATATAAATTAAATAAAACTATTTTGACTGTTTACATTGAAAAATCACACCATTGCCATTGTTTTCACTCAATATATCTTTTAATTATGATGATAAAAGTAAAAAAAAATGCACAAGTGCATTATTTCTCCTGTGGAAACAAGATCTCATACAGACAAATATCACTGACACTATGTGAGAAAATGGATGTGTGGCATCAGATCATAAATACAGTGTCAATTGTGTGAGTCAAGTGCATTAAATAAATAATTACATGCACACATGCATATTGTCAGACTCTGCGTTTTGGTGTTCCGTGTGTTTTGCTCCCCATGTGTCTCTATGCCCTTATTTGGTTATTCCTGTCCTAGTTCATTGCTTTAATTAGTGTCCAGCTATGTCTTGTCAGTGTCTGTGTATTTATTTGCCTGAGTTCAAGCCTTAGTTGTTGAGTCGTCAAGTGTCATCGCATGTGTGTATCCTGGTGTTTGCTACTCTGTTCATGCCGGAGATGATCCCCGCAGATCCAGTTGCTAGTTTACGGCTGGGAGAGCCGTTCCCAGATCCAGTCCCTAGTTTCCAGCCGGGAGAGCCGTTCGCAGATCCAGTCCCTAGATTGCGGCCAATAGTGCCAGTTCCTGCCCATAGATTGTGGCCAGTAGTGCCAGTTCCTGCCCCTAGATTACGGTCAGTAGATCCAGTTCCTGAGTCAAAACCAGAGAGATCCACAGCCCAAGTTCACGCTGTCAGAGCCAGAGCCACAGCCGAGTTCACGCTGCAAGAGCTACCACAGCCAGAGACCACAGCAAGAAAGGGGTCTCCTGGAGTCCCACCCCCCCACCCACTGGTGCCAGAATGGCCAGGGCATCCCTCAACCTTACCTCCGAAACCAGAGATCCACCTCGGTCCTCTGATCCATTGGCTGCAATGTGGGTCCTAGCTCCCTCTCCTCCTTCGGTGCCCGTCAGTCTCCTAGCTATGTTGGGCTCATCGGCACCAGCCATTCCGCATTGGCCCTCCGGACCCTTGTAAGGTTTAAAGGAATTTAATCCTCCCGTGAAAGCTGGAGGAGGATACCCAATAAAACTAATGTGAGATCTTCAAAGACAACAAACTCTGACCCTCAGGACAGAAAGCAAACACTCTGTGACTTTGTGACCCCATTTACGATCTCCCCCCTCCCAATTCACTACCTCCTGCAGCTACAAGCTGCGCACCAAGAATCTTCATGGAAAATCACTAAAACTCAAAGTGTCATATCTGGTGGAGATATTGTCTTTTAATTTTCATATTTAGATTCAAATGAACGGTGTAAAGATGAGTGTTTCAATGGGTCTCAGGTTCACAGTAGTCATGTATATTTCTTATAGACTATTATAGATTTGAGTTTGTAACCGAAGAGACAAATGGAAATTTTTGGCCAGCTGTTAGAGAATTGCTCGCAGACCAAAGGCTCGGGTGTTTTACGACTGACCAATTTGGGCTTTGTGTAAAGGTTTGTGTGTGTGTGTGTGTTGGACTATATAAGGTAAAGAACAAACAGGACATTAGGTCTTTTCTCTGAAAGCAGAATGACCTCCACCCTAAAGTGTGACCGAGTGCTTTTCGGATCATCAGGTATTTCTATTTAAATTGGAACTGAATGTAATTCTCATTCTCTAAATTATGCAATTGGCTTAGATATGCATTCTTTTAAATTGAAACTGAATTTCACATTGTTTAATTATGTATTTGACTTACAACAATTTTACCTGATGAATAAATAGATGTTATTCTTGATTAATTTTGAAGTGTTAGAATCCATTGTGACCAGTAGATTGAGAAGGACTCTTTTGTGCGCATAATTCTACAACCAGGATATGACACACTGAAGGCTTGGGACTGAGCGGAGCGGTGTGCGCGTCTCACGCGCACCAGATCATGTGAGGTCACGAGGACCCGGAAGTAACCTCACGCAGGTATTTAAGCAGGAAGCAGGTGTCTGTCTAGCA
>JAUYWG010000204.1:29432-51718 GCA_034779775.1 Enteromius afrohamiltoni | reverse complement strand
ACATGAACACTAGCAGCCGGGGCTTTTATGCAATGGGAAGTCAGGGGAACAAACAAGGTGGGTGGAGACAACAGTTTTATAATAAAAGTCCAAAATGAGCAACAGAGACAAACACACTAACAAGGGGGCGGGACAGGAGTTCACAGCAATGAGTCCGAGCATAAAAACAAAGAGACACAGAGTTCGCATGATGCTGGAGTGCCATCCAAGACTGGACGGGCACATCCAGCTGATCGTGACAGGGTGATCTTTTTCCTATTTAGCACCCAAAATAAATTTGCTGTTCAGGAGGCAGGCAAACTCTGTCAGTTTAAATCTAGATTAAAGACACATCTCTTTACCCTGGCTTACACCTAATACACATTTCTTAATCAAATCCATTAAAAGATTGTTATGCTGCATTAATTAGATCAGCCAAAACCAGGAACACTCCCCCTTAACACACAATGTACTCGTTACAATGTAAAAAGTATGGCATCTACGCTAATATTAGTCCATATCCAGATCAGATGGTGTATCAGCAAAAGATGTGATCTTCATCGAAAACTAAAACACCTAGATGAGACCTGTGGACAGATAACCAGAACCTAATGCACACAAACTCACACACTATAAGTCCTTTGCAAAATCTCACATGTTCTTTATATTGAACTGGAAATTAGGTGCTGGGTGTCCGGCCAGAGGAGAACTGGCCTCAGCTAAGCCTGGTTTCTCCCAAGGTTTTTTTTTTCTCCATTATCTCATGGATGGGATTTTGGTACCTTGCCGCATCTGGCTTGATCATTTCTAGTGATTATCATCTTTTTGATTACAGAGCCCATCTCTGCATTTGATAAATAAACAATTTATTCTCATCATTATACATTACCATCACTCTGTTCTCCTATTTGATAATGTTCAGTGTTTTGCTACAATCTGTATTGTTAAAAGCTCTATAAAAATAAAAGTGATTGAAGATTAATTGATTGACAGAAGACTGAAGTGGAGTCGGAGGTCTTTAAATGGTAGAGCTGACAGGTCAAAGTGCTGATGCAGAGTCCAGGATTTAGAGGCTAGCGATGGGCTTTTGTTTGGACTCTACGTAGCGGAAAGATGGTAGGCTGTGCTCTGGGTCCAAAGTGGGGCTGGTGTCCATGATGTCCATGGTCAGCAAAGATTTAGGCTGTGCTCTGGGTCCAAAGTGGGGCTGGTGTCCATGATGTCCATGGTCAGCAAAGATTTGCATGACACCAGCACCCACTCTACGAAGACTGCTAACCTGATTTTACTAAGTGCAACTATCCCTGAGACAACATTGTGATTAGCCAATCAGATGTGAAGAAACAGTTTACAGTTTTTGTGAAGTTTAGGCTTACAATCAGTGTTTGGTGCTTGTACATCAGTGTCAGTCATCTATAATTTCCTCTGATTTTAGGCTTTACTTTACTAATGGGTAAGGGTAGGTTTAGGTGTAGAGATATGGTCAAGTCTATATTTCAAAGAGGTCTAGACCTGACTCTGGGATGCTGACTCGAGGACCCGTGAGCATGGACATCCAGACTATAAAATCTGACAAATGTGTGCAGAGAGGACCAACCTGCTGCATCACACACCTGCTGCAAGGGGACGCTTCTTGCCAATGCCATTGACGATGCAAGCCCCCTAGTTGAATGAACCCTGACCCCTAGAGGAGAAGTGTGACCATGTGTCTCGTAGGCTGGGGCAATAGCACCCCTCACCCAATGGTTGCGGTCCCCTTAGCATATGAAAAGCTGCTCCAACTTACGCCACTGGCTAGTGCGGTGGACGTAATTCTGTAGAGCATGTTCTGGACACAGTAAGTGAAGTCTTTCCTGCTCTGGAACAGTAAATGGCAAAGGACAGAAGGCTTTGAGAACAGCTGGGTGCATGGTCGAGAAAGGAACTTTAGGAAGATAATCCGGGCGATGATGCAGAATAGCTTTGACCAACCCAGGGGCAAATTCTAGGCAGGATGGTGAAACTGACCGAGCCTGCAAATCTACAATTCTCTTTAGAGAAGTAATGGCCATTAGAAAAACCCATCTTAAGGGTCAGAAACCTAACAGGCGCTGACTCTAGAGCTTCGAAAGGCTATCAACCTGACCCTTGAGTACAATAGCCAAGTCCCATGAAGAGACTGTCGTCCTAGTGGGTGGCCTCAACCGTTTAGCTCCACGAATAAAGCGGGCAACTATGGGGTGAGTCAGAGAGTAGTAAAGGGGACATTGTGCGGTCTCCTGCAAAGAGGTCCACTTTTGCTACATAAAATCTCTCCCAGATTTGACTGAATATTTCGGTGGAGTTTCTATTTCCCATGTGTGACAGCTCGTCTGTACAGTAAGTCTGCCCCCACTTTCATATGCCCTGGAATGTAAATCGCCCTGAGGGACAGGAACTTGTCCTCTGCCCAAAGCGGAACCTGCTGCGCTAGCTTGTTCAATGGTGCAAACGCAGTCCGCCTTGGCGATTTATGTAAGAGACTACCATAGTGTTGTCCACCCACACTGGGACATGGTGACCTCTCAACTGCTGGAGGAAGTATTTTAGGGCCAGAAATAAAGTCATCATTTCGAGACAATTGATGTGCCACGCGAGAAGATGACCTCTACAGATCGCACCCTAACCCATGAAGGAAGTGTCCGTCGTTAGCATCTTGCGACGACAGCATGGACCTAGAGTGGGACCCAAAGTCAGAAACCGGTGTTTGAACCACATAGAAAGAGTATGAAGCCCCTGGCGCGTAACCCTTATTTGCCTTTGGGGATTGGCCCTTGGATGAAATCCCCTGGCTCTCAGCCACAACTGAAATGGCCTCATCTGCAGAAGACCCAAGGGTATCACTGTGCGGTTCAACCCGCAAAGATCTAGAATTGGACGCAACCCCCCCGTCTTTCTTGGGAACCAAGAAATACAGACTGTAAATACAAACTGTCTGTGTAGCAGGGGAACATACTCTATGGCCCCTTTTCCCAGCAAAGTCTGCAATTCTTGTGTCAACAGATGTGCTCGTTCTGGTTTCATGGAAGTGGAGAGAATGCCGTTGAAACGTGGAGAATGATGTGCAAAGTCTTGACACTTCGGCTAAATGGGGGGATGTTAGATGTTCGGCATCCTGAAAAGTGTCAGGAAACAACCAAACACTTAACATTTCGCTGGAGACTACTGCTCCCCAAAACACCAGTGGTGGCAGAGATTGAACTATGGCCTCCTGAGAGTACAAGGAAGGAGTTTTTATTTTTTGTTGGAATTTTATGCGCCCCTCCACAGTACTGGGCGCAGCTTTTATTGGGGTTCTATTGGGGTTAGACAGCACGTATTAGGATCTACTTACTGTCAACATCATACTCTAGATCTAGTACTGTCACATGGAATTGATGTTAATGGTGTTGAAATTTTGCAGCAATGTGATGATATTTCAGATCATCTAGTCTTGTGTAATCTCTATATAGACATACCTGTAAATTCTGCTCCTTGCTACAATTATGGTAGATCTATCACTTCTACCACAAAAGATTGCTTTGTAAGTAACCTTCCTGATTTATCTCAATTCTTGAGCACGTCTAATAGAACAGAAAAACTTGATGATGCAACAGAATCCATACTCTCTCTTTTCTAGCACTTTAGATACAGTTGCCCCTTTGCGCTTAAAAAAGGTAAAAGAAAACAGTTTGACTCTGTGGTATAATGAGCACACACTGTGGTATAATGAGCACACTCGCACCCTAAAGAGAGCAGCCCGGAAAATGGAGCGTAGCTGGAGGAAAACAAAGCAAGAAGTGTTTTGTTTAGCCTGGCAGGAAAATATGCTAACTTACAGAAAAGCATTAAAAAGGGATAGATCTGATTACTTTTCATCTCTATTAAAAAAAGACCAAACATATACCTCAGTATCTATTCAATATAGTGACTAAATTAACAAATAAAGCATCAACAGGTACTGATCTTATGCAATACCATAGCAGTGATGATTTTATGCAATATTTTACTTCCAAGATTAATACTATTAGATGTAAAATAGAAACGGTGCAGCCGTCAGCTACAGTATCCAGTCATTGTAGATCCCCTAAGGAAAAATTCCACTCGTTCTCTGCTATAGGAGAGGAAGAATTGTATAAACTTGTTAAGTCATCTAAGCCAACGACATGTATGTTAGACCCTATTTCATCTAAACTAAACCATCTTAACTTAGTCATAGACCCTATTTTCTTTTGTCTATTATTAACACCTCATTGTCATTAGGGTATGTCCCCAAAGCCTTTAAACTGGCTGCTATTAAGCCTCTCGTTAAAAAAACGCAACTTGACCCCATAGATTAAGCTAATTACAGACCTATCTCAAATCTCCCTTTTCTGTCAAAGATATTAGAAAAGGTAGTATCCTCACAAATATATTCCTTAGAGAAAAATGGTATCTGTGAGGATTTCCAGTCAGGATTTAGACCGTATCATAGTCATTAGAGTTACAAATGACCTGCTTCTATCATTTTATCGTGGTTGTACCTTGTTATTACTGTTGTTGGATCTCAGCGCTGCGTTCGACACTATTGACCACAACATTCTCTTGAATAGACTAGAAAACCCTGTTGGCATTAATGGAAGTGCCTTAGCATACAAGTCATACAAATCATACTTAACTGACCGCTATCAGTTTGTAGCAGTGAATGAGGACGTATCATATTGATCGCAAGTGCAGTATGGAGTACCTCAAGGCTCAGTACTAGGGCCACTACTTTTTATGCTTTACATGTTACTCTTGGGAGATATTATCAGGAGACATGGTGTTAGCTTTCACTGTTATGCTGATGATACTCAGCTATATATTTCTTCTCAGCCAGGTGAAACACACCAAATTAAGAAACGGAATGCATAGCTGATAAAAAAAATTGGATGTCAAGTAACTTCTTACTGTTAAATTCTGACAAAACAGGGGTATTAAGTATCAGACCTAAAAAACCCACAGGTAATAATATAGAACACTGTCTATAACTTGATGACTGCTCTGTCAGTTATTAATCAATTAGGAACCTAGGTGTGCTGTTTGATAGCAATTATTCATTTGAAAGCCATGTTTCTAGCATCTGTAAAACTGCATTTTTCACTCTCAAGAACATATCTAAACTGTGTCCTATGCTTTCAATCTCAAATGCAGAAATGTTAATTTATGTGTTTATGACCTCGAGGTTAGATTATTGTAATGCTTTATTGGGTGGTTGTTCTGCATGCTTGATAAATAGACTACAGCTAGTTCAAAATGCAGGGAACACTCCCCTTATCAGATGATGTACTCGTTACATCGTAAAAAGAATGGCCTCTACCCTAATATTAGTTTGTCTCTCTCTTATTCTGTTCCTCAGTCTGTATCCAGATCAGACGGTGTACCAACACAAAGAGATGATCTTTATCAGAACACCTAGATGAGCTCCGTGGACAGATCGCCGGATCCAGATGCACACACACACACACACTATACGTCCTTACACAATCTAACATGTTTAAAATTGAACTGGAAATTAGGTGCAGGGCATCCGGCCAGAGGAGAACTGGACCCAACTAAGCCTGATTCTCCCAAGGTGTTTTCCCCATTCTCTCATGGATGGGGTTTTGGTTCCTTGCCGCTGTCGCCTCTGGCTTGCTTGGTTGGGGACACCTGATTTCCAGTGATTATCGGTGTATTGACTACAGAGACCGTCTCTGCATATGATAAATAAAGTTTATTTCTCGTCATTATACATTACCATCGCTCTGTTCTTCTATTTGATCATGTTCAGTGCTTTGCTACAATCTGTATTGTTAAAAGCGCTATATAAATAAAAGTGACTTGACTTGACATTTTGCCATCTAATAACATAACCATAGTACATTTTTTTTAAGTTTTTTTTTCCCCCCTTTTTAATGCAACAGCATATTGAAATAAGCCTTTAACCAATTTAGCCATAGCAAATAAATGCATACATTTACCATTTTATTAGTATTGTTTTCTTGCCTATGTTTGGGGGAATGGGAGAGTGACGTCCTGATTTCAAGGCAAACCCACTTGGCGCCTCCTCCAACACCCCACACAACCATCATAATAAATTAATCAGCTGAGTGGATGAGTGGTCAGAAACAGAGAGATGTGGCTCACTCTGTGTATTTCTGTATACCTGTCATTTCACCATAAATCAACAGCTTCAGACTTTGGATCAGGTACCTGTTTGCTACAGGGAGACTTTAATTTGAATGGAATGTACAAGGATGGAGATTTTATACTCGGAGGCCTGTTTGAGGTTCACTTCTTCACAGTGTTCCCAGAGCTGAGCTTCAGAACAGAGCCAGAATCACCATACTGTGAAATGTGAGTCAATTATATAGGGAGGGAAAAAAAACATTGTGATAATAATAATTATATAATTCATAATTTAATATTATTTTCTCTCTGCCATCTTTTAACTCAGTTAATTTGGAAGAGTCCTCCAGTAATATGTAATGTATGTATTTGCAATGTATTAATGCTTTTTTTCCAGTAATTAATATATGTGATATCATTATGTCAACATTTATGTTGTTTCATTTATTATTTTATGTATTTATACTTATTTTATATTAATATTTTCCATAGATTTAATATGGAAGGTTTCCAGCATGCACAGACCATGGCTTTTGCAATAGATGAGATCAATAAGAATCCCAATCTGCTGCCTAACATCACTCTCGGATACCATCTTTATGATAACTGTGTGATGCTAGGAATGGCATTCCGGGCTGCCATATCCTTGGCTAGTGGAACAGAAGAGTCCTTCTCCAACCTCAACTGCAGTGGCCCTCCTCCGGTGATTGGAATCGTGGGGGATGCAAGTTCAACTCCTTCTATTGCGATATCCAGTGTTCTGGGGCTGTTTCGAGTACCTATAGTAAGATTGGATTAAAAACTAAAAATACACTGTATGGATATTTTTTGCATATTTCAATTGTTGTTGTTATTGTTATGTCATTTTAGCTAAATATATATATCCTCAGACTGTTTCTTCCAAAACCTTTTCATTTTCTTATGTATATGTTTTTTTGTTTTTGTTTTTTTTTCTGTCTCATTTTTTTCTTTTTCCTCTCCATCTTCACAAATTAGGTTAGTCATTATGCCACCTGCTCCTGTTTGAGTGACAGGAAAAAATACCCCTCTTTCTTCAGAACAATCCCAAGTGATGCCTTCCAAGTACGGGCCATGATTCAGATTTTAAGACATTTTGGATGGACCTGGGTTGGTCTTCTCTACAGTGATGACGACTATGGTGTCTATGGTGCTCAGGCCTTCCAGCATGAAACGCAGCTGTTTGAATTTTGTGTTGCTTTTTCTGAAATCCTGCCCCATGATAACAACCCCAGAGATATTCAGCATATAATGGGAGTGATTCAGGCCTCTACAGCTAGAGTGGTGATTGTTTTTGCCCCTTCGTCTTTTTTTATACCTTTGATGGAGGAGGTTGTGTTGCAGAACATGACAGACAGGCAGTGGATTGCGAGTGAAGCTTGGGCCACCTCTCTTGAATCCCACACTCCACGTTTTCTGCCTTTTCTGAGGGGCACACTGGGCATCGCTATAAGGCGTGGGGAGATCCAGAGGCTTCATGACTTTCTGTTACATGTTCACCCCAGCAGTGACCCAAGAAATAATATGTTGAGGATCTTCTGGGAGATCTTGTTTGAGTGCAGTGTTGAAACTGGGGCTAAAGAGACAAATGGACAGCAAGTGAAAAACGTGTGCACAGGGCAGGAGAATCTGACCATCACAAACACACCGTACACTGATGTTTCAGGATTAAGGGCATCGTATAATGTGTACAAGGCAGTTTATGCACTGGCACATGCACTTCATGACCTGATGCAGTGCGAGGAGGGGAGAGGACCATTCAGTGGAAACGGATGTGCCGATATGAAAAACCTGAAACCCTGGCAGGTAGGACCCACAAGTGTAGTGGTGATTGTCTTTAGGCATATAAAACAGCTGAATGTGTTAAAAAAAAAAAAAGGATAATGTGTGCTCTATTTCAATTTAAATTTCACATAAACACCTGTCTTGTCTAAAAAACTGTACAGCTGGCTCACTACCTGCAGAAAGTTAACTTTACCACAAGCTCTGGGGATCACGTATCTTTTGACAAAAATGGAGATGCTCTGGCCATCTATGATGTGCTGAACTGGCATCCGAGCTCAGATGAGTCAATAAAGATCTACACAGTCGGTGTAATAAATGAAGTGACAGAAGCAGGGATGGTGCTAACACTGGATGAGAATGCAATATACTGGAACTTTCAGAACAAAAAAGTAAATAAAAAAAATCTTTATTGCCAGTATATAGTGTAAACATGATTCAAAGGAGAATTCAATAATAAAAAAGGTCATGTTTATCATTATGTAATTGTTCATCATTATCAGACACATGATGGGAAACACATGACGATTAACAGCTGATGTCATTTTTAGCCTCCGCGTTCTGTGTGCAGTGAGAGCTGCCCCCTAGGCACTAGAAGAGCCACACGGAAAGGTTTTCCTGCCTGCTGTTTTGACTGCTTGCCATGTGGAGATGGAGAGATTTCTAATACAACAGGTGTGGAGATCACTCTGCCCCATGACTTTTATAAATATAAATAGTCTAGATACTACATTATATTCCTCAACAACAAGGTATAAAATCATTGTTTTTAAAATAGCACAGCTTCATTGTTTGTAGAGATAAGCACAGACACAGGTAATGCACATATAACTGCCATCTCTCTCGCTCTCTATCAATAATTAGTTAAAAGAAATGGTATAATTTTTTTTTTTTAAATGTGTGACCTTACCACACTATTTCATCTTACATGTGATTTGACCAAAGTGTTACTAAGTGGATTACAACCATTTAATGCACTTGTTTAATCTTACATTTGTTTTGTTTTGCTGTTGTTTGTTTGTTTGTTTTTTTCACTCACAGATGCTGTTGAATGTACAGTATGTCCAGATGAGTTTTGGTCCAATATGGATAAAGATAAATGTATCCCCAAAGATGTAGATTTTCTATCTTTTGAAGATCCTCTGGGCATCTCTCTGACCACTGCTTCTCTGCTTGGCACCTGCTTCTGTGCTCTTGTTTTGGTGGTATTCACGCATCACCGTAACACCCCCATAGTACGTGCCAATAATTCAGAGCTCAGCTTCCTGTTGCTGGTGTCACTTAAACTGTGTTTCTTGTGTGTGCTGCTGTTCATTGGCCGGCCACAGTTGTGGACTTGTCAGTTAAGACATGCTGTGTTTGGCATAAGCTTTGTACTGTGCATCTCAAGCATCCTGGTTAAGACTATGGTGGTAATAGCTGTATTCAAGTCATCTCGACCAGAGGGCAAAGGAGCAATAAAATGGTTTGGAGCAGCTCAACAAAGATGCACAGTTCTGGTCCTAACAGCCCTCCAGGTTGTGATATGTACAGTCTGGCTTTCAACTGCGTCTCCAACACCACATAAAAACAATGAGTATACTCGCTCTAAAATAGTATATGAATGTGCTATAGGCTCGGTGACTGGTTTTTCCATGTTACTTGGCTATATCGGTCTTTTAGCAGCTGTAAGTTTCCTGTTAGCCTTCCTGGCGAGAAACCTTCCAGATAATTTTAATGAGGCAAAGTTCATCACTTTTAGCATGATTATCTTTTGTGCTGTGTGGATTGCATTTGTTCCAGCATATGTGAGCTCTCCAGGGAAATATGCAGTGGCTGTAGAGATATTTGCCATCCTGGTTTCCAGTTTTGGGTTACTGGTGGCCATATTTGCCCCAAAATGCTACATAATCCTTTTGCATCCAGAGAGAAACACTAAAAATGCCATCATGGGAAGAGAAACACATAAGAAATAGTTTTACATGATGTAAAATGGTGAACACTTATTTAACACTATCATACTGTATAGAGTGGCTCTCAAACTTAGAAATGCATCTGAATTATGTACATGTCATGTCATCACCTTGGAATTAAAAGGTTCTTTCTGCATACTGAGCAGTTCTGAGATACATAACTTAAAAGTTTTGTATTCCATATACTTTGTAGACAAAATAGTTTTGTTAAAGATAAATATATACAATATATACACAATATATACAAATACTTTGCATTTTCAAACAAACAAAAAAACACACAACGCAAATAGGTTGTCACAGATTAAGTGTGAATCTGTGGATAACTTAATTTTGACAAAAATGTCAAGTAGAACCTTTTAATTTCAAGGTGACTTTGTTACTATTTAAGCTGTAGCAACTCATAATGTAAAAACCATACATATTAGAATATTGCATTATTATTGTAATAAAATGTTCATAATTTAATATTTTTCTTAAAACATAAGTTTTCTTAAAACAAGTCTTGAACTGATTATGTAAAATCAATTACAACATGAGATATTTCAATTAATTAATATATATATTTAATTAATATATTTAGAATTAATTTTTAATATATTTAGAATTAATTTTCACTCACAATGGATTAAGCAAAGCAAATATGTTCACATCTTAATTTACACTGAGTAAATTAGTGAACTTTAGTGAGTGGACATGGCTTGTGACTGGCGAAGGAAGCCTGGGAACAGCAGCAGGCACCCCACTGCACCATCATTGAACACATAAGGGAGATGAGAGAGAAAATTGACCATTAGTCCGGGAGCACATGGTTCAAGCCCAGCAGCGTCACTACAACAGTGCGGCCCAACCACGGGAATTCCACTATGGAGATAGAGTGATGGTCCTGGTCCCCAAAGCGGCATGTAAATTCTTGGCTCAGTGGCAGGGACCATACACAGTGGAAGAGAGAGTGGGCCCCATAAATTATCGTGTCCGACAGCCGGGACAAAGGCACGCCACCCAATTTTATCATGTCAATCTGCTGAAGTGCTTGATCGGGGACTGGGACCAGGTAGTGGCTCTCACACTCCCAATGGATGTCCTCCAGTACAACATCTTTACCAACCCAGGAGTCGTCATCCGGCAGCAGCCCTACCGAATCCCTGAAGCCCGTCGGCAAGCTGTGGAGGAAGAGATCCAACAAATGCTTAAGCTGGGTGTAATCGAACCATCACGGAGACCATGGTCCAGCCCCATTGTCCTGGTCCCGACCTGAAACACACATACTTTCACGTCTCGATCTTACCTCGCCACACACCCCTCCTGCAGTTTGCTTTATAGGGTCGAGCGTATCAGTAAGGTGCTCCCATTTGGCCTGTCCCTCTTTCCCCGTGTCTTTATGAAGGTTGTGGAAGGTGCCTTATCTCCCCTCTGGCGGATGGGCATTTGCATTTTCAAGTATTTCAATGACTGTCTCATCGTAGCTCACTCAATATGACCTCACGTCCAGGCATGTGGTAGTCCACACAGATGCCTCCTCCGTGGACTGCCTGTATGCCTGTATGAAACGGGCAAGCAGCTTCGGGCCCCTGGAGGGGTACTCGACTGCAATGGCACATCAACTGCCTAAAGTTGTTGGCTGTGCTTCTCACGCTGCATCGCTTCCAACTGATGCTGCGCCACAAGCACGTGCTTGTCCACACGGACAACACTGCTAACGTAGCCTATATCAACTGCCCAGATGGTCTATGCTCCCGTTGTATGTCGCACAGGCCATCTGCTCCTGTGGAGTCAGCTCTCACGGCAGCCCACTCACACTGGAGAATGGCGACTCCAGATAGATCTCTTTGCCTTCCTGGAGTCCTCCCAGCTCTATTACTCCCTCACCAAAGCTCCCCTCGGCAGGAATGCACTGGCACACAGCTGGCCCCTGGGGCTCAAGTACGCCTTCCCCCCAGTGAGCCTCCTTACAAAGACCCTGCTGGTTGTGCCGTATTGGCCCACCTGGACCTGGTTGGCCGACCTCATTTCCCTGGCAGCAGCCCCTCCCTGGAAGATTTCCACTTGAGGAAGGACCTTCTTTCTCAGGGGATGGGCACAATCTGGCACCCGCGTCCTGACTAATGGAACCTGCACATCTCGCATCAGACCTCTCCGGCATATCTCAGGCCGTGATAGAAACTATCACTCACTATTACATCTCCATCAAGAGGGTAGGGGACCTACAAGCCTTCTGGAATTGAATTGAAGCATGCCTGGAATTTGGGCTGGCTGATTCTCATGTTATCCTTAGACCCTGGCCTGGCTATGTGCCCAAGGTTCCTACCATGCCTTTTCGTGATCAGGTAGTGAACCTGCAAGCTCTGCCCCAGGAGGAGGCACAGCCTGCCTTAGGGTTGCTGTGTCCCATTCGCGCCTTGCGCATATACATGGTCCTCACCGGAGCTTCAGACGCTCCAAGCAGCTCTTTGTCTGCTATGGAGGTTAGCAGAAAGGCAATGCTGTCTCCAAACAGAGGTTGGCCCATTAGGTGGTAAACTCCATCTCCCTGGCATATCAAAACCATGGAAAGCCGTGCACCTAAGGTGGTAGAGCCCACTCCACACAGAGTGTTGCCTCATCCTATGCGTTGGCTCACGGCGCCTCTTCAGGTCTGAGGTGATTTTGGGGCCCTTGAGATGTTTGGACATGCTCTGATATTTGTGCTTTTTTCAGCTACTTATACCATACTATTGACTAGCCTGTATTTTTCTTGTAATCAGCACAAACTGCTCTACAATAATATGTGACCAAACTGAATTTACATCTTTGTATTTTTTAAGAAGAAAATATTATACGTGGTTAGTAAGTTTTGGGAAAATAATACTAGCTGAAGTAAGGCCAAACAAGCTATAGTGAAAAGTCCCTAATAAGAATTTAGAGTAACCAGCCTATTAGGTTAGAACATTTACTTCAGAATTATGTAAAAAACATTTAAATTACTTATTCACAGAAAACAATATAGTGCTATAAATTTTAAAAGACATGTTTAGAGGCTGGAGCTTGTATGCGAAGGGGGTGTGAATGACTATTAATATTCAGTGATTTACACCTGAAGACACAAAGACCACTCCCCTAATGGGCCATTAGTGACACTGACAGGTAAGGCAGGTTGTCACGGTCAGCTGAAGGTGCCAGCTCAGACTCCATGTCTGTTTTCATTCAGGGACTCTCATCAATGAACTCATGTCTCCGCCCACTCGTTGGTTGTCTAGGTGTTTCATTGTTTGCTGCCGCCCACTGACCTAGATTTATGTGTATAAAACCCAGAAATATCTGTATCAAAGTCAAAGTCAACTTTATTGTCAATTCTGCCACATGTACAGGACATACAGAGAATTGAAATTGCGTTACTCTCAGACCCATGGTGCATACAGGTCACATTAAATACAAAAAGTAACATTAAATACAAAAAAGTAACATTAAATACAAAAAGTAACATTAAATACAAAAAAAGTAACATATAATATATTTAAAAACGAAAAATACAATACAAATGTATGTTTGTACGGTTGGTTGTTTGTGTTACTATCATTTCTGCCTGGACCTGGACTCTCCCTTTGTCTCTTCCCTAGAACTCTGACTACTGGTATTGTGACCTTTTGCTTGTTTTTTGACTCTTCCTTTGTTTTTGTCTCCCATAACATTGTCTGCTGGCGCTCGACCATTGCTGCCATGACCCTGAGCTCAATAAAATACTGTTTTGCACATGAACTCAAACGCCTCACGTCCTATTTGTAACAGAACGAACCATCACAAAGAGTTCAGCAATGGTTATTTTAGAGGAAAAAAAGGGCTCACTCAGTTTGGTGGATTTATCAGGATGACGTTTTCTGAGAGACTATTTGCACTCATGAGCAGAGACCCGCCATTTGAGGACTTTGTTTCCCAAGTTCATTCAGCTCGCTGAACGGTCCGGTCTCAACGACACCATCCTCACCATGGTGTTTATGAGTGCCTCATAGAGTCTTCTATGAGTTTTCCTCATAGAACTGCCAGACATTACCGTGCTGGCATGGAAATCAGGAGTCTTTCTCTGCCAAATGCAGCTGGCGGGAGAGCCGACCTCAGACGGTAAGGCTCAGAAGTGATTGGTCTCTCATGCGAGTTCCCATATGTAACGTCTCCATTCCCTCCTTCAGGAAACGAGGGATACCTTTGTAAACCAAGAAGATTTGTGTCAAAGGAGATGTAGTAGAAATAAACAGCAAATGCCCTTTGAGGACTTTGTTGCAAAATACAACTTCTATCATATATCATTTATGTAAGTCTTAAGATGCACTAAAACGGTTTCTGTGTATACCCACTGGAAGAGCAATTAAATAAAAATTTACTTCATCTCAGTCTGCATCCAAACTTTAAATACAGCTCAGATAAAACTACAGGGAGTTTTGGGAGAAGGATTTTGGGGAGGAAATAATCAATTTAGCTGACTGGAAAGCTATATGTGAGACACCCTCTAATTCCGTTACATGTGATTCCAGCTCAAAGGTGTAAGATAAATCCTAAAGTATTTAATCTCAGTAATAAACGTAAAGGATTGAAGGGAACCCTTATTCATTGTTTTTGGAATATGATGATCCAACAATTCTAAAAGGGCGAATATAAGAACTTATATTCTGTTTAAGAGTATTTAGACCATGCTTAATAGGCATAAGTCAGGGATTCACCTTCTCCAAATTCTGTTATATTGTGCTCACAAATGCATACGTGTGTGCTGGATAACAGATCAAACTCTGTTAATTTCTTTCCCTGACAGTTATTCCCTATGAATCCTTTTCTAGCTTTCAATTTCAATTTTCACATTTATCATAGCCTGGAAGAAACATGATTGATAAAGTTGTGAATACAGAATTTAGTGTGGAACTATTTTACTTTATTTTCATACTGTTTCTTGTTTCCATATGGATTAATTTATTTTTGTATTTACTTATTTATAATTTGTTTGTTTGTTTAATTTCTTTCTTTTTTTGAGTAATAACTTGCATTATAATTAATTTGCATATAATGGTCTTGTTAAATTTGCGCAGCTTGTATTGATGTTTTAGATCTGTGAAAACGGTGCCAATGTAATAAAGAAAACTATCACTCACTATTACATCTCCATCAAGAGGGTAGGGGACCTACAAGCCTTCTGGAATTGAATTGAAGCATGCCTGGAATAAAGAAAAATTATTTGCTCAGCATAAGTCAAATGCAAGACTGACATCTAGAGGACATTCTGAGGGAAACCACTGTCAAGTATAAAACACGGACAAGTTCATACAGTTGATCAAATATCCCTAAGCTATAAAACCCATTTTAGTCAGTTCAGCATTGTACCCTTCCCCACCCCATTTAAGAAATAGTTCTATCCTAAACAAATCCCATAGTTCCCATTACTTAACATAAATTAGAATATAGTGATGGGCTGGTGACACAATGATTTCCAGTGACACTTACTTAGCACCACCTTCTCTTTTAAAGAGCAACACCCCACACAAATAAATTAAGCACACACAGAAATAGAGAAATAGGCATGGGGATCATTCTGATCATCTGTCTGTATCTGTCTTTTAATTTTAGTTCAGCAGCTTCGGTACTCAGATCAGAAACCTGTCAGCTACAGGGACACTTCAGGTTAAATGGAATGTACCAGGATGGTGATGTTATATTTGGAGGCTTGTTTGAGGTTGATTTCCTTGCAGTGTTCCCAGAACTGAGCTTCAGAACAGAGCCTGAACCACCATACTGTGATCAGTGAGTTTGGAGTGGGGAAAAAAGAGATATACAAGGCTACAACTAAAAAAGAACAGCTAAAGGAGAGACATTTTAAACTATGGAAATATCAAACCTCAAAATATGCTCTTCACAAAATCTCATGTTCTTGAATTCAATGCTAATTGTTATTGTGAACTTGCTTAAATTATGTTTTATCCCTGATTGACTTTTTCTTATTTACATTCAACATTACATTTACATTTGTTTCACTTTTTCTTAGATTTGACATGGAAAGCTTCCAGCAGGCACAGACCATGGCTTTCGCAATACATGAGATCAATAAGAATCCAAATCTACTGCCTAACATCACTCTTGGTTACCATCTTTATGACAACTGTGTGATGTTAGGAATGGCATTCCGTGCTGCCATATCCTTAGCGAGTGGAACAGAGGAGTCCTTTTCCAACCTAAGCTGCAATGGCCCACCACCAGTGATTGGAATTGTGGGAGATTCAAGTTCAACTGTTTCCATTGCAATTTCAAGCATTCTTGGGCTGTTTCGTGTACCTATAGTAAGAAAAAAAATGTATATGTACACGTTCAAAAGTTTTAGAACAGTAAGATATTTCGTGGTTTTTAAATATGTTTCTTATGTTCATCAAGGCTGCATTTATTAGATTAAAAATCCTATAATTAAAAAAAACAGTTATATTGTGAAATATTATTTAAATTTAAAATAACTGTTTTCTGTGTGAATATATTTTAAAATGTAATTTATTCCTCTGATACAAAGCATCATTACTCCAGTCTTCAGTGTTACTTTCAGACCTTTCAGAAATCATTCTAATATGCTGATTTTTTATTATCAGTTTTGGAAACAGTTGAGCTGCTTAATAGTTTTTTTAGGATTCTTTGATCATTAAAATATTAAAAAGTGAAGCATTTATTTAAAATGTATAATAATGTTCAAAACTACTGTTACAGTAGTTTACTGTTAAACTACTGTATTTATTCTTTCTTCTTTGAAAGAAATGAGTAATTTTATTAACAAATTATCTATTAAATGAACAAAAAAGTCACAGCATAGAGTTACATTTTAATTTTTTTTTTTATTTGGTAAAAAATTATGTTGTTTTTTTACTTGTTATTCATCAAAGAATCCTGAGGAGAAAAAAAAGGGAAAAACTCACAGGTTCCAAAAAATGTATTTGGCTGCACAATTGTTTCCAACATTGACAATTCTAGTAATACATCAGCATATTATAATTATTTCTGAAAGGTCTGAAAGTGATACTGGAGACTGGAGTAATGATATTCACACAGAAAATTATTTTTTTCTGGATTTTTAATCTAATAAATGCAGCCTTGATGAGCAGAAGAAAACCATTAAATATCTTACTGTTCTAAAACTTTTGAACGGTAGTGTGTGTATATATATATATATATATATATATATGTGTGTGTATTTTTTGACTATCCCTTTATTTCTATGCCTCATGCTTTCCTCTTTCTCTCTTCATATACCCTAATTAGGTTAGTCACTACGCCACCTGCGCCTGTTTGAGTGACAGGAAAAAATACCCCTCTTTCTTCAGAACAATCCCCAGTGATGCCTTCCAGGTGCGGGCTATGGTTCAGATCTTAAAATATTTTGGATGGACCTGGGTTGGTCTCATCTACAGTGATGATGACTATGGCGCCTATGCTGCTCAGTCATTTCAACAGGAAATGCAGTTGTTTGGAGGTTGTGTTGCTTTTTCTGAAATCCTGCCGCATGATAACAACCCCATAGATATTCAGCATATAACAGCAGTGATTCAGGCCTCCACTGCTAGTGTGGTGGTTGTTTTTTCCACTCCATCCTTTTTAATACCTTTAATAGATGAGGTGGTGTTGCAAAACATGACAGATAGGCAGTGGATTGCGAGTGAAGCTTGGGCCACATCTTTTGTACACCACACTCCACGTTTACTGCCTTTCTTGAAAGGCACAATAGGCATCGCGATTAGGCGTGGAGAAATCCAGGGTCTTCGTGATTTTCTTTTACATATTCGTCCCAGCAATGATCCAAAAAATAATATGTTAAGGCTCTTTTGGGAGAACATGTTCAGATGCAGTTTTGAAACTAGGGCTAGAGAGATAGATGGAGAACGAGTGGAAAAGGTTTGTACAGGACAGGAGGATCTGATTATCACAAACACACCATACACTGATGCTTCAGAGCTGAGGGCCTCTTACAATGTCTATAAGGCAGTTTATGCTCTGGCACATGCACTTCATGACTTAATGCAGTGTGAAGAGGGGAGAGGACCATTCAATGGGAATAGTTGTGGTGACATAACAAACCTGAAACCCTGGCAGGTAAGACCCACAGTTATAGTACAGATTGTCTCCATGCTTAGAAAATAGTTGATTTGGAAAAGCAAAATATGTGATAGATTAATAAAAATGAAATGTAACCTCTGTCCTTTCAACAACATGTACAGCTGGTTCACTACCTACAGAAAGTGAACTTCACTACAGGCTTTGGGGATCATGTTTCATTTGATAAGAATGGAGACGCCCTGGCCATCTATGATGTGCTGAACTGGCAGCTGAGCTCTGATGGATCGATAAGGGTTCAAACAGTTGGTGTAGTAAATGAAGAAGCGACAACAGGGATGGTGCTCAGATTGAATGATGATGCAATTTATTGGAACTTTGAGCCAAAAAAAGTAACTAGAATTGCTTATTAAATGTTATCCTTTTTGGAGAGTCAGTCTAAAATTAGTCCATAGCTATCAAAAGACAAATAAAAATAAATTAAGGGAAAGGCCAAGCTTGTAAAAATGTGTAAAAGAGAAAATGGACAAACACACGGCTAATAACAGATAATGTCTCTGTCAGCCCCCAAGGTCAGTATGCAGTGAGAGCTGCCCCCCAGGAACTAGGCGAGCCACAAGAAAAGGCTTTCCTGCCTGCTGTTTTGACTGCCTGCCATGTGGAGATGGAGAGATTTCTAATACAACAGGTGAAGTTATTATTTTTGGCTAAAACAGAATGATTAGTGATTTGCTCTTGAAATTTCTTGCTGGATCTTTTTTTTTTCTTCTTACTCATAGATTCCATTGAGTGCATAGTATGTCCAGATGAGTTCTGGTCAAATCCATATAAAGATCAGTGTGTCCCCAAAGAAGTAGAATTTCTATCCTATGAGGATCCTCTGGGCATCTCTCTGACCACTGCTTCCCTGCTTGGGGCCTGCTTTTGTGCTCTTGTGATGATCGTCTTTGCTCTTCATCGTAACACTCCCATTGTACGTGCCAATAATTCAGAGCTCAGCTTCCTGTTGCTGTTGTCACTCAAACTGTGTTTTCTATGTGTGCTGCTATTCATTGGCCAGCCACAGTTATGGACATGTCAGTTAAGACATGCTGTGTTTGGCGTTAGCTTTGTCCTGTGCATCTCCAGCATCCTAGTTAAGACTATGGTTGTAATAGCCGTATTCAAGTCATCTCGACCAGAGGGCAAAGGAGCAATGAAATGGTTTGGAGCAGTTCAACAAAGATGCACAGTTCTGGTCCTAACAGCAATCCAGGTTGTGATATGTGCAGTCTGGCTATCAAATGCCTCTCCATCACCCCATAAAAACAACCAGTATACTCGTTCTAAAATAGTATATGAATGTGCTATAGGCTCGGTGGCTGGTTTTTCTATGCTGCTGGCATATATTGGACTGTTGGCAGCAGTAAGCTTCCTGTTAGCATTCCTGGCAAGAAATCTCCCAGACAATTTTAATGAAGCAAAGTTCATAACTTTTAGCATGTTGATCTTCTGTGCTGTGTGGATTGCATTTATTCCAGCATATGTGAGCTCTCCAGGGAAATATGCAGTGGCTGTGGAGATATTTGCCATTTTAGCTTCTAGTTTTGGATTACTTGTGGCCATATTTGCCCCTAAATGCTACATCATCCTTTTACGTCCAGAAAGAAACACTAAAAAAGCTATAATGGGACGAGAATTACAAAAGAAATAGCCTTTCATTGCTGTACATTCTGATTTGACACTTTCTCCTTTGTAAACAAATAAGCATTTTTTTTTCAATGCCTGATGTTATTAATTCATTCATTCATTCATTCATTCATTTTTATTATTAAAGTTTTTCTTGATTGCTAAAACACTATAACCAAGCTTTTAAACTAAAATTTCAAAATCATAACGCTATTTTTCTAAAAGCACACCTATTTCCCTAAACTATAAACACTATTCCCTGCTTTAACACATTAGTCAGATTTGGTGAACTGTTCAGTAAGTGCAAAACCTTACACACAAATCCTTACATTTTTCAGTGCTTACACCACAAGCTCATGTAGAAAACACTTGCATTCAATCATGTTAACTCAGTTCTGCACAGCTTGAGCTCAGATAGCACACATTTACCCAGGTGGAAACACTAGGAGTCAAAATTTATCAGTTTATAGTTTTTCTCAGCGGCTTTGGTCAGTTTCTCAGATCAGAAATTAAATTCTCAGAACTACTTGTTCAACCTCCACATCATCTAGTCTCTTGTGTAGATCATAAAATATTTCTCATTCTTTTGATCAAGTTGCCATTGCTCTGGTACAATCATGCAGCTGATTATGTATATTTGATTTAGATCTGATTATGTACACAATGACATCTAGTAATTACTGTAATATATTGTTTACTGTAAGTAATTACGGTAAACACAAATTGGTTGATCTAACTGTCATAAACTGACAGAATTTTCTACTACACATTTCTTTTCATATAGTCTTTTTCAATCAACATCCCACATACAGTAATGTGTACATTTGTACTTTTGAAATGAATATATGGCACACATAAACAACACAGTCTTCTGCATTTCAGTACAGTAACTGTCAAATTGATGCCGTAGTTCATAGATCAGGTAGTACTAGCAGAGTGTCCTGTTATATTGACAACATAACTAAGCATCTTGTTTGTGAAGAATGACTTAAGGGCATCAGGCATGCGAGAGGATTTTACTGCTGTCCAGAGCCAGTATAGTCTGTGATGTGGACCAGATTCTTTGGCCTGACCCAGAGCAAAGACAGGATGCAGAGGCAGAAGATCAAATTTTTCATTTTTTTATTTTTTAGTTTTACTGTGTAGTACATGAATGAATGAAAATGTGTTAGTGTATGCATTAGTTGTTGTTTTTTTTGTTCATGTAAAAAAAAATTTTGACGAGGAGATCCATGAGCAACATCACTGTTTTGGAAATACTGTCTTGAATTAATTTTCTAATCTATGTTGTAGTGTGTGTGTTTTTGAGGGCTTGTGTTTGATGTCTGAGGGCAAAGTTTGGTTTTTCAGCAAAAGTTAATGGTTTTGAGTGAAGAGCTTCATTTTGACCTGAAAATAGGATGTTTGGGAAATTGAGTGAGACGTTATGGATTTGTGTTTACTGTTGTGAGAATATGAGGCATAGTTTCAAGAAATGTGTTTAAGCAATCAAGAAAAACTGTATTTGGAGTTTATTAGGGGTATTTGCACCATTTATATGTTATTTTATTGTTTAATTGTATTTTTGGTATGGATGTGAAATGCAAAATAAATACAGCATTGTTTTAACTACACTTTGAGTTTTACATTTGAATGATTTGAATGAATTAAAAACAATATCATGTATATAATGTTAAGCTTGTTTTCAGTTGATGCTTGAATAAATGAAGCATTGTTTTTTTTTTCTTTTGATATAGTTTGGATCCATCAATTTTATCATGAAATCTACACAATAAATGCCCTTTAATTCTCTGTAATGTGGCATGACAGATCACAGAGGCACTGACAGGGCAGAGAACAAATTACATGAACAAATCATCTTGCCCTCACTACCAGGCAGCCAAAGAATGTAATGAACACATAGACCTGGTTTCATAGCTTAAGCCAGGAAGCACAGTTCAATTAGGATATTGAAGTAATTTTTATAAACTAGTTTTTATTACTAGTGTGTGAATTAACAAAACAAGTCCTTAACACAAAAAAAAGTTTATTTCACAGCTCAGATTTACATTTAGTCTAGGACTAGCCTTAAGCCTTGTCTGTGAAACCGAGCAATAATGTTTGTATAAATGAACATCAGAAAGATTACAAGAACATGTTGTAAGATACAGTACAACTTATATATGCTGTTTCACATTTTATTTATGCTTGTCCCTCAAGAAACCAAACTTGATGCTTGCAGATATTGTATTTTAACAATGCATTGAAGTAGAAATATAATATATATATATATATATAAGTATAAGTATACCTAAGTTCGAGTCTATTTTTAAGTATACTGTATATAGTAAGTATACAAATATTAGTGTACTAGTATTATACTTGTAAGTGTACTATTTCAATACTCCCGGGTTCTCGGAGCATTTATCTGCCGGTTAGTGTATCTTTCGCGTCCCTCGTGCTACACTCGCGGATATTACTACTGTTTTTCTAGCATCGTCTCCTCTTATTTCATTACTTTCTCCAGCTACAATTATTGTTTCACTTCTCGTTTGCTCCGTTTTTCACAAGTTTATCAAGCAACAGTGGTAAGTGAATAATCCATCAATCTCAGTGAGTATGGCTTTTCCCTCTGTTGTTGTTTGCACCTCATGCCACAGGCATAGTTTATCTCTCTCTGTCGGCGATGAGGGTTTCACATGTGATAAATGCAGGGATATAGTTAGGCTGACAGAGAAG
>JAUYWG010000204.1:0-29332 GCA_034779775.1 Enteromius afrohamiltoni | reverse complement strand
TTGCAAATAACGCATTTCGAGAGGAACGCGATACGAATTAATCAAACACAGCTGATAGCCATCAGCTAATTATTCCCTTATCTTCAGGGCCTTCCTCACTGTTTTGACTGCTTGACATGTGGAGAAGGAGAGGTTTCTAACACAACAAGTGAGGAGATTATTGTTTTTATTTGTATAAAATTTTAGAATAATGGTTTATTCTCAACTTGAGTGCATAACCTGTCTAGATGAGTTCTGGTCCAATCGAGATGAGGATCAATGTGTCCCTAAAGAGTTTCTATCCTATGAGGATCCTCTGGGCATCTCTTTGACCACTGCTTCCTTGCTTGGCTTATGCTTTTGTGCTCTTGTAATGATCATATTTGCTCTTCACCATAACACTCCCATAGAATGAGCCAACAATTCAGAGCTCAGCTTCCTGTTGCTGTTGTCACTTGAACTGTGTTTCCTGTGTGTGCTGTTGTTCATTGGCCAGTCACAATTATGAACATGTCAGTTAAGACATGCTTTGTTTGGCATAAGCTTTGTACTGTGTATCTCCAGCATCCTGGTTAAGATTATGGTGGTAATAGCCAAATTCAAGTTATCTCGACCAAAGGGAAAAGAAGCAATGAAATGGTTTTGAATCTGCTCAACAAAGATGCACAGTTCTGGTCTTAACAACACTTCAGGTTGTGATATGTGCAGTCTGGCTATCAACTCCCTCTGCAACACCTCATAAAAACAGCCAGTATATTCAAAATAGTATATGAATGTGCTTTAGGCTCAGTGGCTGTTTTTTCTTCTGGGATACCCTGGAATGTTGGCAGCAGTAAGCTTCTGTGAAGCGAGTTTGGTGTGCTGTCCGTGGAGAAGGCTAACCCTAACCCTGAGTGCTCCCCCAAGATGGGAACTGAAAGGAGGAGCTAGGGAGGGGGAGGGGCCAGGAGGTAAGGCCTGATTGGGCATTGGAGCTTGAAAATATAAATGTGATGCCCTTTTTTAAACTGATCTGTTTTGCTCTTTTTTTAGGAAGATGGAGATAGTTTCGCTATCTAGGAGGAAAGGTCTGTGATTGTGGGATGGATGCTTGGGTTGAAACAAGAATTGACTGTAAACTCTGAGCATCTCAAGAACCCAAAAAAAGCTAGAGTAAACATGGTGTTGAGGTTTTCGGCAGATATGGGTTGTGAGATATCCTGAGTGAAGATTGGAGATACAGTCTGTTAAGATCTCCAGACTGAGAGGTTGCCTGTTATTGGGCAGGGAGGTTTTTCTCTCTGTATACCTTTAAAAGTAAGGTGGTTTGGGCGTTGGTGATTGGTTCCGCAATGTGGCCGAAAAGGAGTTTGTGGAAGAATTGAATCCTGCTTAGGTATCCTTTGATAGAACTGACTTGCATGTTTTTTATATGGATGAGAAACAAAATAAATTACGTGATGGTTAAGAGAGAAAAATCAGGGAAAGCGATGTTATACTGGAAGTGAAAGGCTTTGAATGTTTTTCAAGCTGTGAGGTACGATTGTAGGGTTCTAGGAGATACCGCCTGGAAAATGGAGTCGAGGGAAGCTTCGAAGAGGGGTCTCAGAGGATGATTTAGGGGAAAATCAGCTGTGAATAGGGAGGTACTGGCGTTGGCATAATCACTGCGTCTGGAACCAATGTCCTGAATTTCTGGAAGGCAAAACGAGAGCGAGAGTCAGCAATTTGTTTGTCAATGCCTGGAATATAAAATATACTCTGTTGTGCAGTTTGTGATCGATGGCTCCCCAATAAGGGCACTGGTTCTATTGAGTTATTCTAATTGCGCATTTGGCTGAAAAAAGATGGTAATAGGTGAAACGGTTGAATGCGATTCAGGATGCAAGAGGGATTATTGCTCTGAAGAGGAGATCGAGAACCGTGATGCCGAGGTGAGTGTGCTGGTGGTTGGCGTGTGGGCTTGCAGCCTCTGGATGAAGTCGCAGGCTCTTAGGGAGTGCTTGCCAGCGGAGCTGCTTGTTTAGTGGCTGGTGCCACAAGAGCTGGGTCTTCCAGGTCAGAATTAGCTGACGAGAATTTTGGTCATGATACTAAGATTGGGATGCTGAGAGAAGGAGCTTTTGCTGTTTATAGGGAGTGGCAAGCGATCTGATTGAGAGATTTGATAATAGCGATGAGCGTGCAGTTGATTACCTTTTATTTCATTTGTTTCAGCATATGTGAGCTCTCCAGGGAAATATACAGTGGCTGTGCCATCCTGGCTTCAAGTTTTGGATTACTGCTGGCCATATTTGCACCTTTTACATCCAGAGAGAAACACTAAAAAAGCCATCATGGGAAGAGAAACACACAAGAAATGGCTGTACTGTTGTTTACTGTTGTCAATCAGGCACATTGATTATACTTTATAATCTGCTAAAAAGCAATAGCCTTATAATATATATATTTTTTTAATTGTCAAATTGACTACTCCATAGGTACTCAAGAATAACATAAGATTGGCTATTATGGAATTTTGAAAATGACCTTTCGTGCAGTGTGACATCCTGCAAAGTTTTAAATATGAAAGTGCACAGTGTATAAGTTAAAGACTGTGGTCTGAATCCTTGAAAGAAGTTGTTTATGATGCTGAACAAATGCTGAACAAATTGTTTTCAGAGTCGTTATAAAACAGGAAAAGTAAAAAATAAATGCATAAGAAAATAAAAAGAAAGAAAAAGTGTTTTTTACCTAAAACAGGGGACATAGTCAGATACTTTAGTGATAATATTTGGCTCATGTGCCATGACACATCACACAGTAATCTTAGTAATTAACACTAAGGAAAGAATTGGTAAAGGGGAATGCCCAGATCTTCTGTAATAACCACAGGAGGATTAGGCAGGTCTTTCAAGTACACAAGTGCCATCTAGATGTCAGATTAAAGATTGTCAATAATTTATAATGACTCAGATGTGTCTCTTTTCTTCAACATACACACATATATAATTTTGATTTATACAATTTCTAAACACTAAACATAAAACTTTTTTCTTTTTAGATTTTCATTTCAGAAAGCTAAACAGCTTTAAAAAAAACTGTGATGCTATTAATTAATCATAAAACCAAATATTAACTGTATAGTTTATATATTGTCAAGATTCAATTTTAATGAATGTATAGCCTAATTATTAATTTATAATGCCATACTTGGTGGAGTTGGAGGTCTCCTGAATGACAAAGATGACGTCTTCATTTCCAGAGAGGCCAGTGGCACCACCTGCTCTATAAAAATGTGTTACATACAACCTTTCTAATGAATGAGTGAGGCGAGTGAAGAGTGACATAAACTGAAAAAGAAAGAGGGATGTGGTTAATTCTGCATATTTGTTTGCTCCTGTCTAGCAATTATGTCTCTGTAGTTTTGATGGCCATTCCAGGTACCTGTAAACTACAAGGACACTTCAAGCTGAGTGGGATGTACCAGGATGGAGACTTTGTCATTGGTGGTCTCTTTGAGGTTCAGTACCTCAAAGCATTTGCGGAGCTGAGCTTTAGAACAGAGCCAAAACTACCACACTGTGAGCTGTGAGTCAGGACCATGCACACTGAAGAAAAACTGTTGATAACTGGGAAATAGAAAGCTGCTCTATCTCTCTCTCTCTCTTTCTCTCAACGTTGGCATAGGAACTAAAATATCAATGATAATCTAATATAAATAAATGATATTAAATCATTCTCTGCATATGTAATATATATTTAATGTATATTGTACCAATGTGTTCCATGGATATATTTTGTAAATTTCCTACTGAAATATATCAAAACATAATTTTAAATGTGTCACAATTTTAATATGCATTTCTAAGAACTTAATTTGGACAACTTTAAAATGTGATTTTCTCAATATTTAGATTTTTTTGCACCCTCACATTTCAGATTTTGTAAAAGTTGTATCTATTTATCTGCAAATACTGTCCTATCCTAACAAACTATACATAAATGGAAAACTATAGATATTCTGATGTGTGATATATTACTGTAATTAATGATCTAATTTAATTTGTATTGTCTTCTTCAGCTTCTATATGACAAGCTTCCAGCAGGCACAAACAATGATTTTTGCTATCAATGAGATTAATAACAACCCTAACCTGCTGCCTAACATCACGCTTGGTTACCAAATCTATGACAATTGTTTAAGGCTTGGAGTGGCATTCCGTGGTGCTACAGCTCTAGTTGGTGGGACAGAGGAGACCATCTCTGACCTCAACTGCAAAGGCCCACCACCAGTAATTGGAATCATAGGTGATCCAGGTTCTACTCATTCTATTGCAATTTCCAGTGTCCTGGGACTGTTTCGACTCCCTGTGGTAAGAGAGATTTAAAACCAACCACAAGAAACCATATATTCTTTATTATTTGTTTTTGTAACCATATTTAGATATATACTATGTCAGTGATAATTATCAAACATATATTTATTCAAATAAATAAATAAATAAAGTCAACACAATGGCTTTAGCACTGATGTTAGGTTAATCTTTCTAACATCTTTGTGTCTGCTTTTCATTCTCCTAATTAGATTAGTTATTATGCCACCTGCTCCTGTTTAAGTGACAGGAAAAAGTATCCCTCTTTCTTCAGAACAATCCCCAGTGATGCCTTCCAGGTGCGGGCTATGATTCAGATTTTGAGGCATTTTGGATGGTCCTGGGTTGGCCTGCTCTACAGTGATGATGATTATGGAATCAATGCTGCTCAATCATTCCACCAGGATGTGCAGCAGTTTGGAGGGTGTGTGGCCTTCTCTGAGATACTGCCCAATGATAACAACCACAAGGAAATACAACGCATAGTTGGAGTCATTCAGCGCTCAACATCAAATGTGGTGGTTGTATTTTCCACCTCAAGCTATTTGTTGCCTGTAATTGATGAGATGCTGTTGAAAAATGTTACAGGTAGACAGTGGATTGCTAGTGAGGCTTGGTCCACCTCACCTGTGCTTCTTGCGCGACGATTTAAATCTGTCTTAGGGGGTACACTGGGTATTGCCATTCGACGAGGAGAAATTCAAGGGCTTGGAAATTTTCTGCAAAGCCTTCGCCCTGATAACAACACACAAAACAGTATGGTTAGAACCTTCTGGGAGAATATGTTTGGGTGCAATTTTGACACTGAAGGCAGAGAGGGGGGGAAGTTTTGTTCAGGGCAAGAGGACTTGAGCAACACAGATACACCATACACTGATGTATCAGAGCTGAGGGCCTCTTACAATGTCTATAAGGCCGTTTATGCTCTGGCACATGCACTTCATGGACTAATGAAGTGTGTGGAGGGTAGTGGACCATTTGGTGGGAACAGTTGTGCCGATAAAACCAACCTGAAACTCTGGCAGGTAAGACCCACAGTTAAAGTTAAAATTCCCTTCAGGTATATAGAAGTGTCTGAATGTGGAAAAGCAAAATATGCTGTGCTCTATATTAATTCAAATTTCAGATAAACATATAACAACTGTCCTGTCTACAAACTGTACAGCTGGTTCACTACCTGCAGAATGTGAACTTCACCACCAGCTTTGGGGATCATGTGTCATTTGATAAGAATGGAGATGCTCTGGCCATCTATGATGTGTTGAACTGGCAGCCGAGCTCTGATGGATCAGTAGTTCGCACAGTTGGTGTAGTAAATGAAGGAGCAGCAACAGGAAAGGTGCTGACACTCGACGAGGAAGCAATACACTGGAACTTTGAAACAATCAAAGTACTTATAATTTTATTATAAATACCATCTTTTGTGCAAATTATTATTTACATATATAAAATAAAACAATGAAGTGAAAACAAATAATAGTGCATTTTATTCCCAAGATCATTAGATCATGCAAACACGATAGAGGCATATCAGTGCTTGCCTGAATAACAACAGTTGTTGTCTCTTTCAGCCCCCAAGGTCTGTATGCAGTGAAAGCTGCCCCCCAGGAACCAGACGAGCTACAAGGAAGGGCCTTCCTCTTTGCTGTTTTGACTGCCTGCCATGTGCAGATGGAGAGATTTCTAATACAACAGGTGAGAATAGTAAAACGTGTCCTTGAAAATCATGCTCTGAAAATAAAGCAATATAATGTAACTACAGTCATTAAACCACTTTGTTGTGTGTTTTTTCTTTTTATTTATTCATGTTTTTTTTTTTCTTTCTTCTTATGCACAGATGCCACTGAGTGCATAGTATGTCCAAATGAATTCTGGTCCAACCCTGAAAAAGTCCATTGCATCCCCAAAGAAGTGGAGTTTTTGTCCTATGTGGATCCTCTGGGCATCTCTCTGACAACTGTGGCCCTCCTTGGCACCTGCATCTGTGCTCTTGTGATAGTTATCTTTGCTCATCACCGCAGAACTCCTGTAGTACGTTCAAACAATTCAGAACTTAGCTTCCTGCTGCTGTTGTCACTCAAACTGTGTTTCTTGTGTGTGCTGCTGTTCATTGGCCAGCCACAGTTGTGGACATGTCAGTTAAGACATGCTGTGTTTGGTATAAGCTTTGTCCTGTGCATCTCCAGCATCCTGGTCAAGACTATGGTGGTAATAGCTGTATTCAAATCATCTCGACCAGAGGGTAAAGGAGCAATGAAATGGTTTGGAGCTGCTCAACAAAGATGCACAGTTTTAATACTAACAGCCCTCCAAGTTTTGATATGTGGAATTTGGTTATCAACTGCCTCTCCAACACCCCATAAAAACAGCCAATACATCAGGTCTATTATAGTCTATGAATGTGCTATAGGTTCATTGGCTGGGTTTTCTATGCTGCTGGGATACATTGGACTTTTGGCAGCAGTAAGCTTCCTATTAGCCTTCTTGGCGAGAAACCTTCCAGATAATTTTAATGAAGCAAAGTTCATCACTTTTAGCATGATTATCTTTTGTGCTGTGTGGATTGCATTCATTCCAGCATATGTGAGCTCACCAGGGAAATATGCAGTGGCTGTAGAAATATTTGCCATCCTAGCCTCAAGTTTTGGTTTACTGGTGGCCATATTTGCCCCAAAGTGCTACATCATTATATTACATCCAGAAAGAAACACAAAAAAAGCTATAATGGGAAGAGGTACACAAACTAAATAGATTTGTATGCTGTAAAAACCTCTAACTGATATGCATATCTGATAGTATCGTTGTTTTACTTGAATGAACAGAATAAAAATACACATAACAAACAAGCACAAGCTAATTTATTGCATTCATTTTTAAAATGTACAAATGAAATTCAGAAATTCACTGATTTCCATTGATATATATATATATATATACACATAAATTAAAGAAGTAATAAATTAATGAATAAATATAGATAAATGAATTATAAATGAAATATGGATTGTAAGAGCGAGCTAAAAGCTTGTTATGAGCTTGGAATAATAATAATAAAAATACATTTTATTTATGGGCACCTTCCAAGAGACTCAAGGACATTTTACACAAAAAAATATGCAGAAATAAACAGAAGAAAAACAACAAAAAATTAAAAAATTTAAGACATGATTTAAAAATTGAAAGACTAACTATTACCTATGTCTTGGAAGTAAAATATTCCAAATCATCAGAGACTCTAGATAGATGTACAGAGTCACAGAACCAGCAGACCTGAGAGATCGGGTACAAAAACGTTAATAATTCGATATCTAAGTGGAAGCCATAAAGGTGCCTTTAAACTTTTAATATGTTCGTTTAGTAGTCAGTTCGAGATGTAACTAGTACTTGCACAAAGACAGCAGTGCTATTAACAGAAAGAGATGGGCAAAGACTATTAATATTTGAAAATAGTAATATGAATCCTCTAGTAATTAATACTAATTAATTAAATCTATAGTCATGCATATATTTTTATTCTTATGAAAAGACTTTTAAGCTATAAGCTTTTCTTGGTGCAGACCATGCATCCGTGAATAATATGTAACTTCCAGTGCCACTCTACATTTAACTTAACGTTCAAGTTTGTGGGTCAGATCATTGCTGATAAAAGCCTAAGAAATATTGTTAATTCTGAATGCTGCGTTCAGCTGAAACTACAGGCCAAAGAAAAATTGGAACCATACACTATCAGTGGCAATTCTACATTCAAATAGAGCAGGCTTTGAATAGAAACAATGCTCTAATAAAGTCAATGTATACATGATAACAGGATTTCCAGGGAACCACAACAGAATCAAATGCCAATTACCAAAATATTGAGATCATTACATCATACAGTGACGGTTATCTTCTCAGAGCCAAATAATGTATCATTTTAATAATCATGTGGTCATGTAATGAAAACAGTAATCTTAGAAATAAAGAGTTATTGTGATATGATGTTTTCTTATAAACATTACACTATGAAATAACTGTGTGTCCCAAATTCACGATCAACAGAATACGTTAAAGGGACCATCAAAATAAAGTGAAACCAAAAAAATAAAAAATAAATTAAATTCAATATTTTGGAATATACTGCCATCTTGAGGGGAATTTAGAAAGGTAGGAATATTCCTGTCTATATGTGTCTGAACTATATACTAAAATATTAATAATAATAATAATTTTACCATTAGTCATAAGTTCATCATCAATGCAATGATAGCAAAGAACAAATGGCATATTTTAGTTGTCCTTCATCAAACTATAATTTAAATATAAAAGGTATCTCCTGATTCCTTGGGAGGTCCACTTGGCATCAGCTATTTTTTTTTTTTTTAGCAACACCCACACAGTCTTTCTTATAAATAACAAGCTGGCCCTCATGTGGGTAGAGGGAGATAGATAGAGATGTGGATCACTCTTAAAATCTGCTTATATCTGTCCTTTAACTATGTCTCAACTTCAGTCCTTAGTTCAGGCAACTGTCAGCTCCAGGGACACTTCAAGTTGAACGGGATGTTTCAGGATGGAGATCTTATAATTGGAGGCCTGTTTGAAGTTCATTTCCTCACAGTGTTTCCAGAGCTGAGCTTCAGAAAAGAGCCAGAACCTCCATACTGTGAGCAGTGAGTCTGGGACAGACAAACAAAGCTGTTTGCTGTTCTGTAATTGATAATGTCCTTTTTGTATTATTCACTTAGTTGCTTAGGCTTCATCCAAATCAGTTTCTGTAAATTGAATAAAGAGAATATAATTTACCTAAGGAGGATGTGTTAAAAAAAAAACAAAAAAAACAACAACAACTGCAAGATATTTTTTTTGTTTTGTTTTCTTAATAGGTTCGACATGGCAAGTTTTCAGCAGGCTCAGACTATGGTGTTTGCAATAGATGAGATCAATAAGAATCCAAACTTGCTTCCTAACATCACTCTTGGTTATTATATTTATGATAACTGTGTGAAGTTAGGAGTGGCATTCAGAGCAGCCACAGCTCTGGTTAGTGGGACAGAGAAGTCCTTCTCCAATCTAAACTGCTCTGGCTCACCACCAGTGATTGCTGTTGTGGGGGATCCTGGATCTACTCACTCAATTGCAATCTCCAGTGTACTGGGGCTATTCAGAATGCCTATGGTAAGTGTGAATATAAAATAATAATAATAATAATAACTGCAAAACATGTACTGAAAGTTCAAAGACTGCATATAATATTTGTTTCTACACTGAATTAGTAAGGAATCTCATAATGCTCAGAAAAAGTATGTGCTCCTCATATGTATCTCTTTTATAAGGTTAGCTACTTTGCAACCTGCTCTTGTTTGAGTGACAGGAAAAAGTACCCCTCTTTCTTCAGAACGATCCCTAGTGATGCCTTCCAGGTGCGGGCTATGGTTCAAATCTTAAAGCATTTTGGATGGACCTGGGTTGGTCTGCTATACAGTGATGACGACTACGGCATCCATGCCTCTCAGTCATTCCACCAAGATGTTCAGCTATTTGGAGGATGTGTTGACTTCTCTGAAATGCTACCCCGTGATAATAATCGTAGAGATATTCTCAATATATTGGAAGTGATTCAGGCATCTACAGCTAGAGTGGTGGTGGTGTTTTCCACAGAAGCCTATTTATTACCATTGATGGATGAAGTGGCATTGCAAAATGTAACAGGCAGACAGTGGATTGCAAGTGAAGCCTGGGCCACCTCACCGGTGTTTCACACTCAGCGTCTCTTGCCCTTTCTGGGAGGCACATTGGGCATCGCTATCAGGCGTGGTGAAATCCATGGACTTCATGAATTCCTGTATTACCTTCGTCCTGACAGCAATCCAAGAAACAATATGGTACGAATTTTCTGGGAGAACATGTTTGGGTGCACTTTTGAGACTGGAGGCAGAAATATACAGATAGAGGGGGAAAGAAAGGTGTGTACAGGGCAAGAAGATCTGAGCATCACAGACACACCATACACTGATGTATCAGAGCTGAGGGCCTCTTATAATGCATATAAAGCAGTTTATGCCCTGGCATATGCACTTCATGACCTGATGCAGTGTGAGGAGGGAAAAGGACCATTCAGTGGAAAGAGCTGTGGTGATATAATCAACTTACAGCCCTGGCAGGTACAGGAAAACGAACAAACAAAAAAACAACTATGTTTATTCACAACATAGAAATATACAATACACCTGTCCTGTCTTTAACTTGTACAGGTAGTCCATTACCTACAGAAAGTGAACTTCACCACAGGCTTTGGAGATCATGTGTCATTTGATGACAATGGAGATGCTCTGGCCATCTATGATGTGATGAACTGGCAGCCAAATTCAGATGGTGCAATAAGAGTTAGCACAGTTGGTGTGGTGAATGAAGGAGCTACAGAAGGGAGAGTGCTCTCACTGGATGAGGATTCAATATACTGGAACTTTGAAAACAAAAACGTAAGTAATATTATCAAATAATCTTTTCAAAACTACATGTATATTGTAGCATATGTTCATACTTTATGTGGTTTATGAAGCCTTGTATGCACTGAATCAACACACACGCACACACACACACACACATTTCCATGGGGATATTATATAGACAATTATTTGAAAACAATACAGCTGCACTTTTTATTCCTTAACATAACCCTAAAATCTGTCCCTCACAAAAAAAAAAAAAAAAAAAAGTATGCACACTAGTAATATGAATGACAAAAGATTTTGTACTCCTTAGCCCCCACATTCTGTGTGCAGTGAGAGCTGCCCCCCCGGCACCAGAAGAGCCAGAAAAAAAGGTCTTCCTATCTGCTGTTTTGACTGCCTGCCATGTGGAGATGGAGAGATTACTAATACAACAGGTAGAAAACCTATTCCAAATTTTTTAGATAACTTGAAAAAGAATTTACTCTTAAATTTTGATTTATCACAGATGCTATTGAGTGCACAAAATGTCCAGATGAATTCTGGTCCAATCCAAATAAAGATCAGTGTGTCCCAAAAGAAATAGAGTTTCTATCCTATGAGGAACCTCTGGGCATCTCTCTGACCACTGCTTCCCTACTCGGCTCATGCTTCTGTGCTCTTGTGATGGTCATCTTCTCTCATCGTCGTAACACTCCTGTTGTACGCGCCAATAATTCAGAGCTCAGCTTCCTGCTTCTGTTGTCACTCAAACTGTGTTTCCTGTGTGTGCTGCTTTTCATTGGCCAGCCAAAGTTATGGACGTGTCAGTTAAGACATGCTGCATTTGGCATAAGCTTTGTCCTGTGCGTCTCCAGCATCCTGGTTAAGACTATGGTGGTAGTAGCTGTGTTTAAGTCATCCCGGCCTGAAGGTAAAAATGCGATGAAATGGTTTGGAGCAGCTCAGCAAAGAGGCACAATCATTGCACTAACAGCCCTCCAGGTTGTGATTTGCACAGTCTGGTTAACTACTGCATCCCCAACACCCTATAAAAACAGTCAGTATATTACCTCTAAAATAGTATATGAATGTGCTGTTGGTTCAGTTGCTGGTTTTGCTATGCTGCTGGGATACATTGGTCTACTGGCTGCAGTAAGCTTCCTGTTAGCCTTCCTGGCAAGAAACCTTCCAGATAATTTCAATGAAGCTAAATTCATTACATTCAGTATGTTGATCTTCTGTGCTGTGTGGATTGCATTTGTTCCAGCATATGTGAGCTCCCCAGGGAAATATGCAGTGGCTGTTGAGATTTTTGCCATTTTAGCTTCTAGTTTTGGATTACTGGTGGCCATTTTTGCCCCAAAGTGCTACATCATCCTTTTACATCCAGAGAGAAACACTAAAAAAGCCATCATGGGAAGAGCCACTCAAAAGAAATAGCTTGACAACATGACATTTTCACATAGAAAAAATAATAAACCTGTTAACTCTGACAATTTTATTTTAGTCTTTAGTCTGTTTCTTCTTTTTGTATAAATATTTAAAAGCCTATTTTGTAAATTTGATTATTTAGCAATATCTGCCTGATTATTTGGCATCCTGTATTTGTCAGAAATAAATAAGAAGGTTCTGTCTGGCTATTTCCTCAAGTTGTATTTATTGCAAAGTGAAATGACTTCCAGCTCTGCCTCTATGGATCTAATGGGGTGAGATAGAGTTGTGGGTTGGGTTAGGGTGTGGTTGGACATTCAACTAGGCACACATTACTTTCAGTTACATGTAATCCACCCATTTGCTCTGCATTGTTGGACTTGATTTTCATTGACCACATGTAGACTCACATTGTGTTTGCCATCTGATTGATAAAACCATACAGATATTCAAAAAAACATGTGACCACCCAATTATATAGAAAGGAGCAATGGACACTATTTTGGACTATGCTCCATTCAGCTTAAACACTCTTAAGAAACTGCAGGACACAGAAGATTCATTTCCATAAAGTTTACTGAGAATTCTGTGAAACTGTAATACAATACAAATTATACATATATCAATATTAATCTGAATACAAATGGCAGAAAAACAGCACAGATTATGTACACGGCAGTGATCTGTATATTAAGATGCAACGGAGCTTGTAAATAATCTGCAATAATAAACGTACAGTAGACAAAAAATAAAGGTAGACACTATATTGATATTACATAATAAGAAATACTCACTGACGTTGCTTTAGCGAGAGAGGGAAAGGAAAAGGCAATCGTGCTAGAAACAAATGACTGAGAGGGATCGCAGATGCTATTAATGACTATGATTATTCATGGACTAAGAAAGCGATCTGGAGATTGCCAATGTCAAGTGAGAAAATCTCTATGACTGTTATGTGATTGCTAACCTGACTACTTACCTATATGCAGTGCAACTGAGGAAGTGTTTTGCGATCAGGAGATCGCACTTACCCAGTTGTCCTGTCCATGTCTGAGCGTTACAGAAGCTCAGCCCCTCAAACTGAGCTCAAAGAAACCCACACGCTCAGCATGGAAGGATTTGGTCAGTATCCTATTCCCAAAGACTCAAGCTGGCCATCCTATTGATGTTTATGTGGCGGAGTTCATAGAATCAGAGCACTATGTGCGATGGAGCGAGAAAACCACTAAAGATCTATTCTGCTTGGGGTTGGACTATGAACTGGCTCAACGAGTTTACGAGAACAACATTCCTAAGTCCCTCACTAAGCTCATAGATCGAGCTTTATTATTGTGAGGTTCATCTATGACCGTCCAGGAGGTAAAAGATCCACTCCCGCCTACTCCAACCAGGAGGAGCAGTTCCCCAACCTAACTAATTAGGAAGAAAGATTCTCAACCCAGCGATTCACTCAGTGAGATCCGCAAAAATAATCAAGAGTCTAGTTCATGAATCACAGCTAGCAAAGCCAGCAGAGTCAATGCAAAATCCAGGTAAAGAATCACAGCCAGTAAAACCAATCATCAATCCTGTCTTTAAGTCATGGCTAAGAGAACCAATCACATGTCCAGAGTCTGTTGCACTGCAAGAGCACCCTCCAGTGCCAGTGCCACAGCCAGAGTTCATGCTGCCAGAATCAGAGCCAGTCATGTTGTCAAAACCAGAACCAGAGCCACAGCCTGAGTTCATGCTACAGGAGCTAGTCACGTTGTCTGAGTCACAGCCAGAACCAGTCGTGCTGTCCGAGCCAGAGCCCCAGCCAGAGTTCATGCCGCCAAAGCCAGAACCAGTCACGCTGTCCGAGCCAGAGCAACAGCCAGAGTTCATGCTGCCGGAGTGAGTCACGCTGTCCAAGTCAGAGCCAGAACGTTGTGCAGTCCAAACCAGAGCACCAGCCAGAGTTCGCGCCGCCAGAGCCAGAACCAGAACCAATCAGGCTGTCCGAGCCAGAGCTACAGCTAGAGTTCATGCTGTCAGAGCCAGAGCTAGAACCAAAAGCAAAGGTTATGCTACAAGCCCCACAGCCCAAGTATACCAAGTTCACGCTACGAGCGCCACAATCCAAGCATTCCAAGTTCACGCTGCAAGAGCCGCAGGCCGAGTTCACGCCGCCAGAGCCACAGTCAGAGTTAACGTTGCAAGAGCCAAGAGAAAAGGGAAGTCTCCCCAAGAAAATCGTGCTATGCATGATGTACTGTATTAGATATTATGATTTAGAACAAAGTGTTATTGTAATAAAATATATGATGCGGTATATTTTTCCACTCTGTACTAGGTATTATTACACCACCATATTACTGATACAGACTGTATAGTAGTATAACTAGTTATAGTAAAAAATCACCAGACTATATACTTTTACCAGTTTATACAATGTACCATGTACCATATACCATGTACTCGCTAAAACTGCCCGATCTTGCAGGTTTGCCCTTCACAATATTAGAGAGATCAGGCCCTTTCTTACAGAACAAGCCACAAAACTCCTGATCCAGGCCCTGGTCATCTCCAGGCTGGACTACTGTAATGGTCTTCTAGCCAGTCTTCCCTCGTGCACAATCAAACTTTTACAAATGATCCAGAACGCAGCAGCACGACTGGTCTTCAACAAGCCCAAAAAGGGCCCATGTTACACCTCTCTTCATCTCCCTGCACTGGCTCCCTATTGCAGCTCGTATCAAATTCAAGACACTAATGCTTGCATATAGAACAATCACCGGCTCAGCTCCCGCTTACCTCCACTCACTGCTTCCACTCTACACTCCCTCAGGAACTCTGAGATCCACCAGTGAGCGACGCCTCATTGTACCATCACTAAGAGGCACAAAATATCTTTCCAGAACATTCTCTTACACCGTTCCTGGCTGGTGGAATGATCTTCCTATCACTATCCGAAATACCAACTCCCTTACAACTTTCAAACGACTGCTGAAAACCCATCTCTTTCAACATTACTTGACATCATAAAAAAAAAAGAATCTCTTAACCCTATCCTTTCTTTTCCTTTCTAGCCTGCACTTATCTAAACATTGCCTGGTATACGGTATAATGAGCACTTCCTACATTGCTTTTGCCTCTTTTGGACTAATTGCTTGGATAAAAGCGTCTGCTAAATTAATAAATGTAAATGTACTAGTGTTTCAGTGATCATGGAGATTACCAAAATATCTGGAAATAATGTTTAGAAATTTTAATTTGAAAAATAACCTCATGAAACAGCATTACATACGGTCATCTCAGCAGTTAGGCAGTCAGCAGCATTGTACCGTCGGTGCAGTTGAAAATTAGATGTTTCCAGCTGCTCACGTTAAACATATATAACATCATAATACACCACACATGTATATTTAATGTAAAATGTATGTTTTTTTTTTTTTTATATATTTTTATTGCTGTTGTGCTGTTGGTGCATATGTGGTTTGAGGCAAATAGAATAAAATGTATTACATTTTTCTTAACTACTATGCAAAAATACCTCTTGTTGAAACATCCACACCAGGCTCCACCCTCACTTCCACGCAGTGATGTCCACGGGCTGTAATCTAAAGCAAACTCTTGTTTAGTTACCCTCAGCTTGAGTTTAACTTAGTTAAACTCAAGTTACCCTCTTGTTACGTGTAGTTACTGCTTAAGTGTGACGTCCGCAGGCTGTAATTTAAAGCGAACCCTTGTGTGATACATGGAGTATGTTGAACATGAAATAATGGTCTCACCAAGTTGTTTGAAACAATTTTTATTAATTCTTTTGTTTTTCAGTCCTATGGAAGGTGCACATTCCAGTGTGACTGTTTTTCTTTTGTTCCTGTAAAGTAATTGGAAAAGACATTGTTAGTAAAAACAGTATTTTTATTTGACATTCATTGTTTTCTTTGTCTTACCTTTTACTGTGAAAGGAGGGGCCGGCCCGCAAACAGGAAGCCACATAGAACAACAAACACACAAGTAAATCATGATCTAAATGTATTTTTTAATAGTAATGCTATATTTTTTTTTCTTTTCAGCTGTGGGCAGAAATCAGCGAAATTCTGGAGATTCAACGAAAATTCAGCGCAAGTTGTGCCTGCAGAATGTGAGGAAGCAGAAAAGTCCGCCCCTTCTGATGCAGTTTTCACCTGTGATCACAATTAGAGAAAATAATAATAAAAAAATAAAAATAAAGAAAGAAATGTTAATGTCTGCATCATGTGGAGTGTTGTAAAAAGCCAAAACCAAATACAAAAATGTATTTTTGAAAAATGTATGTAAATTTAGGGACTTTGTTCCACATGTTTCAGGCAAATCAATAAGAATTGACAAAATTGTGATGTGGTAAAGCCAAAAAAAAAAATAAAAAAATAACATAAAGGACAAAACTTTCACAAGTAACTGAATAATAAACAAGATTGGAAAATAAATAAATAAATTGAGAATATGCAACATCAGTAGGTAAAAGTCAACTCCACTTTGATGGGTTCCAACTTACCTTGAACCTCTGGCTGTAACATTACCCTGTACTATTGTAAAATAATAATGTTTATACCATAGTTTAAAAACATACAAAATATATAGTTATTCCATGGGTACCACTAAACAGACGTAGTTCCCTCTACGTTGGTGACCGACGGAATCTCTCTTCGAGATGACAAAACAACTCAACAATGATTTTCATTGGCATACACTGATTAGGATCAGCTAAACTCATTCGCCTTGTGAGTATATGTAGGTCAGCCGATCTAGCATTCATTAGCTTTTCGCTTCGGAGCCGAGCAGTTAATGCGAACGTTCCAGAAGCCATTTCTCCTCGGCGAGCGACAGAGAAAGGCTGGTGTTACGGCATTGCAGCGATGGTGGTTCCAGTCGAGTGGCGGTAACATTTGTAGTGCACTATCTGCATTTGTTTACCCAGCAGCCATCTTCCCTGTTTGCTTCAGCCTTTCACAAAAGAGCAAAGCTAAAAGAGTACTCACGGGTGGTACGTCTTTTTAAAGATGCTTCCTTTAACGAGGAATGTCATACCATCAGTGCGTTGTTGGAAGTAGCCGTTTCCTGGCGTCAGCGGACAGTCACGAATGCTGTTTACATGCCAGGGCATGTAGCATGCTAAAGCGGCGTTCATGGATAGTTCATGTTTCTCATGCAGGAAGATGACTATCTCGGAGTTGCGGATAAGGCTTACTTACATGACCGTAGAGGGGAGTCCCTATTCGTCTTTCGCATTCTGGGGCTCGTGCTGGCAGCATCCATGGAGTTTCCGGTTCCGGAGGAGAGAGGGCTAGCCTTACAGTGACAGTCGGGAACTCTCCACAGAGAGCACCTCCTGCAGCCCGCCCTCCGACACTGTTGGAGTCTCCATTCAGTAACTGCATCGGAAGGAGAGTACGGTTCTGGAAATGAGGCATTCAGTTTTGGAGCAGTGTCCAATGGACACTCAACCATACCAGATACTGATTCAGAACTGGTCGCTATGCTTTCCCGGGGCGCCAAGGGAATCGGGATTAAGTGGAGGTGTGCCCCTGTACTGAGGTAAGGAGGCCCCGGTGGAGGTTCGGGGCATAAAAATTCCAAAATCTTGAGAAGAAGAGCATTTTTCTCTATCTCTGGGTCCCCTGGCGTTGTGGACAGGTCTGTAAAAAGAGCTAAAGTTTCTTCGGGCAGGAGTGCCCTTAGAACAGGTCTCCAGGCATGCTGTGGTATTCACAGATGCCTCCACCACTGGATGGGATTTGGACGGAACCTCATCTGCATTGGCACATCAATTGCCTCGAGTTGCTAGCAGTTTGTCTAGCTCTGGGTCGCCTAAAAGAGCACTTTCAGGGCTGTCACATTCTGGTCCGCACGGACAACACATCGACTGTTACGGTACACCAACCATCAAGGTGGTCTACGCTCCCGTCGTATGTCGCAGCTCGCCCTCCACCTCCTTCTATGGAGTCAGAAGCATCTGAGGTCGCTTCGCGCCATTCACATTCCAGGTGTTCACAACCAGACAGCCTACGAGCTGTCTCAAGCCCAAGTGCTCCCTGGAGAATGGAGACTCCATCCCCTGATGGTCCAGTTGATTTGGGAGAAATTTGGCGCGGCACAGGTAGACCTGTTTGTCTCCCCCAGAGACTGACATTGCCAGTTGTTCTACGCTCTGACAAAGGGAACCTTAGGCAGAGACGCCCTGGCTCACAGTTGGCCAAGGTCAGAGAAGATGAGGAGCAGGTCCTGCTGGAAGCCCCTTATTGACCCACCAGAACATGGATCCCCGAACTCATGCTCCTCCTGACAGCCCCTCCTTGGCCGATTCCTCTGAGGAAGGATCTTCTGACTCAGAGACGGGGCATTTGTGGAAAGTCCACGTCTGGACCCTGGACAGGACGCGGAGGTTCTAAGTGGCCTACCTCAAGGGGTAGTTGACACTATTTCTTCTTCGAGAGCACCTTCTACAAGAGCTTGAAATTGCTTGAAAGAGCTTGCCTACGCGTTGAAATGGAACCTGTTTGTCGAGTCGTGCTCTTCTCGATGAGAAGACCCCCGAACATGCCCGATTGGATCCATGCTTCTCTTTCTGCAGCAAGGGTTGGAGCGAAGGCTGTCTCCCTCCACTCTTAAAGTCTATGTGGCTGCTATCGCTGCAAACCATGACCTTGTCAATGACTCTGACATGGGGCTGGAAGGGACAGTCTCTATTCTCTATGGCGCTTTGGTAGGGATCCCTATTTGTCAGTCACCGACGTGAGGTCAGAGTGACCGACTGAAAGGGAACGTCTCGGTTACCTAATGGAACCCTCGTTCCCTGAAGAAGGGAAAGGAGACGTCCTGTCGCCATAGGGGCTGTACCGCCGGTAGGGGCCGTAACACCTGCTCGGCTCCTCAGCGAAGACCTAATGAACGCTAGGTCGTCTAACCTACTTATTCTCGCAAGGCGATTGGGTTCAGCTGATCCTAATCAGCGTATGCCAATGAAAATGAAAATTGGCCGAGTTGTTTTGGCATCTCGAAGCGAGATTCCTATTCGTCAGTCACTGACATGACGTCTCCGTTCCCTTCTTCAGGGAATGAGGGTTACAATACGTAACCGAGACGTTCTAACCTCTTCAGCACTGGTGCACATTCAAATTTTTTACAAAATTAGGAATGTACAGTGTGTACAGGAATGTACAGAATGTAATGTTACAATGTACAGACCCTCTAAATTGTAACACACAGTGTTATTTTATTGTTATATTATTTTCCGACACACAAATGAAAAACAACCTGATATGTTACTCACCCATATGTCTCCACGATATTCCTGTCTTTCTTTCTTCAGTCGCAAAGAAATTATGTTTTTTTAAGAAAAATATACATTATACACATTTTTTACCACAAATGCTCAGCTCTGCAATGCGGCTCCATTACACAATCCTGCAGGAAAGAGCATGCGCAGTTTCTACATGTTTTTTAACGGCGGATGGTACCAACGTAGACAGGTGCATCACTGCCACCTTCTGCTCCATGGGGAGCAGTGCTTTATTTTCTGTTTATTAATCACATAATAAAATTAAATAATAAAAATAATTAAATTAAAACTACTATTTATTTCATTTGAAGCATTTGAAGTTTGTAGCTTTTTTTTTTTTTTTTTTTTTGCATGTTGGTAAATACTGAGTTGGTACTTCCGCCTATGTCACGCTCAACCTCTCCAAGACCACGGAACAAAGATGCGCAGGCGCTTTTTGCTAATTTTCAACTGTACTGACGGTACAGTGCTGCTGACTACCTCACTGCTAAGAAGACCATATGTAATGCTGTTTCATGAGGTAACTGATAAAATCCACAGTTCTCACAGTCCTTAAAGGTGGTCCATTAAACTGAACACTAACCTTTTTGGCCTGGGAAGCACGCATGACACCAGGGGACACAGGGATGACATCCATGGTGGCTGAAGACTGCAGTTGGACCTCCATCTTGGCTGAAGGCTGGTGCTGTGGCTCAGGATCGGCGGCCATCTTGAGTGTGGTGGTCACGCTATGCTGAGTCTCACGTTCGGCGGCCATTTTGCACGGTGTCTTGCAAATGGTAGCCATCTTGCATGGGAGTGGGGCATGCCGTATGGCCATGCGAGAACCGAGCTATGGGTTCTGCGTGACGTTCACAATACAAAACACTACAATACAATAATACAAAGTCAATCAGCTGGGCCAATGTCCAGGGAGGATCGTCATTGGGCAGATTATAAAGCAAATCGAGATCCAGGCCAGATAGAAAACGCTGGCTGATGTCGGTTAAATCCTCCACGTAATCCTCAATCCGGCGTCCGCGTTGAAACAGTGAATCCAGGTGAGCTGGGGAAACCGGCATATACTCCTGCCTGTGGGGCAACGAAAAGTCTCAGGTCTCGTGCTGAAAACAACTGCTGAACCCTTGTAGACGGTCCATTCTGTCTACTCTATCCCTCCCCCTCCCTGAAACCTGGGGCTAAATGTTTTTTAGGAACCAAAACCTATTTACAAAATGATTAATTTTTACTAACGAATAAGATGTCTTTAGCTAAGAGGTCGGCTTTTGAGCATCTCCTTTTAGATGTCAAATAGACGTCTATTAGATGTCTTTAAGATGTTTTTGATTTAGAATGTATGTAAAATCTACATTTGAAAGACATCTGCCAGACGTTTGTAGACAGCAGATGCTTTTCAGATAAAAAAATTCATAACAGACGTCTTGCAGACGTACGTGTGCTATCCTGGCTGACTTTGTTGCTATCAGGCTTTCTCAAATTTTACCCTGGAAGTCCAGTGCACTGCAGAGCTTAGCTCTAACCCTAATCAAACACACATGAGCATGTAATCAGTGTCTTAAGGATCATTAGAAAATCACAGGTAGGTGGGTTTTATCACGGGTAGAACTAAACTCATTTGACCTTCAGTAAGATTTGAGAAACCCTGCTATAGATGATGTCAGTATGCACACAGTGATTAGCTAACAGTTTATTATTGCAGAGAACAATATATTGACGATGTATTTAAATAAAGTTTATATATCATCATCATTTTCTTTCGCTTATCCGGGACCGGGTCATGCAGGGACACCCAGACTTCCCTCTACCCAGACACTTCCTTCAGCTCTTCTGAGGGGTTCCCAGGCCAGCTGTGAGACATAGTCCCTCCAGCATGCCCTAGGTTTTCCCCCAGGATTCCTCCCGGTGGGACATGCCTGGAACACCTCCCCAGGGGAGGCGTCTGGGAGGAATCTGGAACAGATGGGCCACCTCAGCTGGCCTCTCTCAATGTGTAAGAGCAGCGGGTCTACTTCGAGCTCCTCCCGAGTGACCGAACTCCTCACCCTATCTCTAATCTCACCCTATCCCTATCTTCGCCTTGCAGCTCAGTTTTATCTTCACTCCGACAGATTGGTACATCGACCGCATTATTGCAGAAGCTGCACTAATCTGTCTGTCTATCTCACGTTTAATAAGTTTGCGGCCTTGTCATTTAGCAGTCCTAAATGTAATGGCATTCCCATTATTTTAAGATTTTCTTCTAAATCTGTGAGCCATGAGCTATTTTTAGCTTAAGATGTTTTGAATACTGACCCAAATGTGTTAACTAAGGCTATGTCCACATAAAGCCAGAGCTTTTCTCTATCAGAATATTTTCCCTGCTTCATCTCAAGAAATATGGCAGGCAGAATGAAAATGTAATATAAATGTAATGAATGAAATGTAATATACATGCTAGACCAGCATGTGGCGCTGTAATTCTACCTCAGACTAGAGATACACTAAAAATAGAGAAGAGGACCTGGACTATGGCCATAAACAGATAACAATGTATTTATTAATATGTGTTTATGATAGTTCATTTAAAATTATATATATTTTGGTGCTTGCTTATATTTTTGTCGATGTGTCCAGTGTTGTGTAAGTTACTCTAAAAAAGAAAATTAATTACTACATTCAACAGTTATTAAATTTCTGTACAACTTTTTCTTCCAAAAGTATTTAATAACTTACAAATTTCTTTCTAAAATCCTATTTCAACCTTGTTCTTTTAATTCTTTGAAACAATAATTCATTTGTTGGTGGTTTTGCTGAAATTAGGAACCGCTGTTTTAGGCGACACATAAAAAAATAAATAAGTAAATAAATAAATTGTTACCGGCTTTGCATTAGTGAATAGAATTCCAACTGTTAAATCTGTGACTTGAAGCAAAACAAATATGACATCCTACTTGTAGAGTGTGATAGAGTGGAAATATAAAAAAGTGCTAAGGTCTAAGCAAAAAAGGTGTATGAGTGTCATCTGGAGGACATTTTGAGAAAGACGTGGAAACGTTGAAAAGATGTGGTCTCAGTGAATCAATCCTTTACAGAATCTCTATGAGAAACTACAACGTCTTTATAAGTTATTTTATTTCTGTTAAGGAACAATTAATTTTACCTTAGCGACATGACACCAAACAACTGAACATAAAGTACATGGACTAAGCACAGAAAAGTGTGTGTCAAACAGGCACCTTAAATATTCTCAAAACACAGCTAAGAATTTTCATTACAAAACAAGTTGCAGCTTTCTAGCAGAACTGTCCAATTTCTGTGTTAAAATAACCAGACAGATTCACAGAAATAAGTTTTTATACTTTCCTGTGAAACTAACCTATGATAATTTACATATATGTGACTATACACATTAAAAAAGTCAAATATTCTAACATTAGCATGAAACCTAACTAATAATTTTAAATAAATTATGCTAATTCAAGAAAAAGATAATTGAGGGAATAAAATATAGACACCCTCATTTCCAAGCATGGGCGCTTGGCACCGCCTGCTCTCTAAAAGTAACACCCCCACAATTTCATCATAAATTAGTGAGAAGAACAAGTGAGTGGGTCAGAAAATAAGAGAGATGTGGACCACTCTAATTATCTGCATGTATCTTTCCTTTGAATTTACTTCTGCAGCTTCAATTCACCAATCAGGTGCCTGTCAGCTTCAGGGACGCTTCAGGATGAATGGAATGTACCAGGCTGGAGATGTCATACTTGGAGGCCTGTTTGAGGTTCACTTCCTCACAGTGTTTCCAGAGCTGAGCTTTAGAACAGAGCCAAAGCCACCGTACTGTGAGCAGTGAGTCTGTAGTGGATATGTATAGCTACAAAAGGATATAAAAGTTATATATACTTAAATATATTTTTAATGTGAATTTGCTCATATGATGTTTCACTTATCCTTTTTTATATTACCTTTTAAAACTGTTAAATATCAAACCTTTATCTTACTTTCTCTTAGATTTGATATGGCAAGTTTCCAGCAGGCACAAACCATGGTTTTTGCTATAGATGAGATCAATAAGAATCCAGACCTGCTGCCTAATGTCACTCTTGGTTACCATCTTTATGACAACTGTGTGATGCTAGGAATGGCATTTCGTGCTGCTTTATCCCTGGTTAGTGGAACAGAGGAGTCCTTCTCAGACCTCAACTGCACTGGCCCTCCGCCAGTAATTGGGATTGTTGGGGATTCAAATTCCACTCCTTCTATTGCAATTTCCAGTGTTCTGGGGCTATTTCGAGTACCTATAGTAAGATGAAATTAAATGACTAATACAATGTATTTACATTCTCTGTTACTTGCTTAAAATAATATGTATGTAAATAATAGTCCTGCAGCTCTGTCTTTCTTGCTCTTCATCTCTTCACTTGATTTTGCCTTTATTAGGTTAGCTACTTTGCCACCTGTTCCTGTTTGAGTAACAGAAAAAAATACCCCTCTTTCTTCAGAACAATCCCCAGTGATGCTTTCCAAGTGAGGGCAATGATCAAGATTTTAAAATATTTTGGATGGACCTGGGTTGGTCTTGTCTACAGTGATGATGACTATGGCAACCACGCTGCTCAATCCTTTTTCCAGGATGTGCAGGTGTTTGGAGGCTGTGTTGCTTTTTCTGAAATCTTGCCTCTAGATAACAACCGCAAAGATATTCAGCATACAGTGGGAGTGATTCAAGCCTCTACTGCAAGAGTGGTGGTGGTGTTCTCCACTTCAACATATGTGTTGCCTTTGATGGATGAAGTGGTATTGCAAAATGTAACAGACAGACAATGGATTGCAAGTGAAGCCTGGGCTACTTCACCTGTATTTCACACTCAGCGTCTCCTGCCCTTTTTAGGGGGCACACTGGGTATAGCCATCAGGCGTGGAGAGATTCGTGGACTTCATGAATTTCTTCTACATCTCCGTCCTAATAATGATCAAAGAAACAATATGGTGAGAATCTTCTGGGAGAACATGTTTAAGTGCAGATTTAACATTGGAGAAACAGGAGAAAAAATGTGTTCAGGGCAAGAAGATCTGAGCAACACAGGTACAGCATACACTGATGTTTCAGAGCTGAGGGCCTCATATAATGTGTATAAAACAGTTTATGCCCTGGCACATGCACTTCATGACCTGATTCAGTGTGAGGAGGGGAGAGGACCATTCAGTGGGAACAGCTGTGCAGATATAACCAATTTACAGCCCTGGCAAGTAAGGCACAAATATGTAGTGCAGATTGAAATCACATAAAAGAAAGAACTGTCCACAAAATTAAAATAAGTAGCACAACATATAACATGATCTTGTCCAAAAACTCCACAGCTGGTTTACTACCTACAGAAAGTGAACTTCAGCACAGGCTTTGGGGACTTTGTGTCATTTGATGAAAATGGAGATGTTCTGGCCATCTATGATGTGATGAACTGGCAGCCGAGCTCTGATGGGTCAATCATTGTCCACACAGTTGGTGTGGTAAATGAAGGGGCGGCAACAGGAAAGGTGCTCACACTGGATGAGGAAGCAATATACTGGAACTTTGACACAAAAAAAGTAATTAACATTCCAAGTTTATAATTTTTTTTCCCCCAGATACATAATCTAAACACTAGTCAAAGCTACAATAAGAAAAATAAGAACAAATTAATGGGAATAACAAACTTGTTATCATGTAAACAGATGACGGATACGTCTCTTTCAGCCCCCACGGTCTGTGTGCAGTGAGAGCTGCACCCAAGGAACCAGACGTGCCAGGAGGAAGGGCCTTCCTGTCTGCTGCTTTGACTGCCTGCCATGTGCAGATGGAGAAATTTCTAACACAACCGGTGATGACATGATTGATGGTAAAATATAAATAATAATTTCGTATTCAAACATTAAATAATTCTTTCATTTTTCCCTGTCTTGTGTGCTCTCTTTCTCTCTCGTAGATGCTAATGAGTGTACACCATGTCCAGATGATTTCTGGTCCAGTCCAGAAAAAAACATGTGTGTTCCTAAAGAAGAAGAGTTTTTATCATATGAAGAGCCTCTAGGAATCTCTCTGACCACTGCATCCCTCCTTGGCACCTGCGTCTGTGCTGTTGTGATGGGCATCTTTGCTCATCACCGTAACACTCCCATAGTACGTGCCAACAATTCAGAGCTCAGTTTCCTGTTGCTGTTATCACTCAAACTGTGTTTTTTGTGTGTACTGCTGTTTATTGGCCGGCCACAATTGTGGACGTGTCAGTTAAGACATGCTGTGTTTGGCATAAGCTTTGTCCTGTGCATCTCCAGTATCCTAGTCAAGACCATGGTTGTAATAGCCGTATTCAAGTCATCTCGACCAGAGGGTAAAGGAGCGATGAAATGGTTTGGGACAGCACAGCAAAGAAGCACAGTTATGGTCCTAACAGCCCTCCAAGTAGCAATATGCATTGTCTGGCTATCAAATGATTCTCCAACACCCCATAAAAATAGCCAGTATGTCAGCTCAAAAATAGTATATGAATGTGCCATTGGCTCGGTGGCTGGGTTTGCAGTGCTTCTGGGTTACATTGGCTTCCTAGCAGCAGTAAGTTTTCTGTTAGCTTTCCTAGCAAGGAACCTTCCAGATCATTTTAACGAAGCAAAGTTCATCACCTTTAGCATGTTGATCTTCTGTGCTGTGTGGATTGCATTTGTTCCAGCGTATGTGAGCTCTCCAGGGAAATATGCAGTGGCTGTGGAAATATTTGCTATCTTAGCTTCTAGTTTTGGATTACTGGTGGCCATATTTGCCCCAAAGTGCTACATCATCCTTTTACACCCAGAGAAAAACACAAAGAAAAACATCATGGGAAGAGAAACGCAAAAGAAGTAGTGATACATTACTGTGATATAAATATGCAAATTCTAATTTTACTGCCACTTATTGTTTTGAGTTTCATCTTCATAAGCAAAACATTTTGTAACATATACTGTTTTGCAGTAGATTTTTAGTTCTTAACATACAAGTTATCAATTTGTCAAAAAAAAAAAGATTCTTTGTCGATAGTGTAGCTGGAACACTCAGATGCGGGACAGCATGTATGGTGAAATTGTTAACACAATAAAAATACAACAGACTAGGGAAATAACAAAAACCAAGAAATCTGACTGAGGACATCAACAAAACCATTCATGGAAAAGACTTAATAATGGTGATTGGCAAAGAAAACAAACACGGGCACAACTAGAGAACTAATCAGTAAGAAAACTATACATTCATTACAAAATGGGGTGCTGGATAGGAAGACAAATAATGTGTTACAGCAGTTGCAAGCATTAAGTCTTTAAGCAATAAAGTATTATAGCAATGAAGGTAATGGAACACAACACATAAACCACATATAAAGGGGTCATCAATGTACAAGGTCAAAATTGAAATATTTTAGCAACACTAAACCTATAAATAAAATGCATTTTCTCAGGAGGGGTGATGAAAGACAAGTAAAGAAGAGTTGAAAATGAGCCTCTCTATTAGCACTTAACTGCATCCTGTTGAACAAAAAAAAAATCTTTATCTATGCTTTCACTATTTCTTAATCCCCCTGTTTCAGTTTGTACTGTTCTAATGTCTGAAACATTGTCTCCTGATTACACTTTATGAGGAATATCTTCTTTTGTTTCTTATTTGTAAATCATTTTTGGAAAAAAGTAAAAGTAACAAAGTATCGGAGAGTGTGGCACAACATAACACTTCTTGATGTTCTTTGTCTGTGTATCTTGGGGTTCAGAGTATAATTTCACATCTCTAGTTCAGATGACACTTTGTTTAACTACATTATATCTCAAAAAATGGAAGTGCAATGTTACAAACATGGCCCATAGGTGGGGTATGTTATAACATGACCATATGAGAGCTCATGAAAAATATGTATATATATATATATATATATATGACAAACTAAAATAATTGTGTGTATGTATATATATATATATACACACACACACACACAATACATATATAAACAATTTATAATACAATACATATACATATACGATACATGTAGAATGTAGTTCCAGGCAGCTCTTGAAAGCATTACATGACCATGTCCAATCTCAAATGTTTTCTATTATTTCAAAGGTCTTACAACAACAAAATAACCAAAATCCACAATGACACTGGCCAAACAAAAAAACATTTTAACTAGTATAATAAAACTAAAAAATAATTTTCATGTTCCCTAAGCTACTCTCAATGCTGTGTTCAATAACTCTAAGTTTGGCATACGTCATTTGATTACATGCATCTGGATTGTTATGGGTGTGGTGAAGCAAAGCACGAAGTCAGACTTGAATTTATGAACTGACAAAACTTTAATTCTCCAGACGGGTAAACGAAGAGGTAGGGAGTTCACACACATAAACGAATGTCAAACTAAATCAGAAACGGAACAGGATCAAATTAGGCAAAAACAGGAAGATACAAAACGAAACCAAAACTCGACTCAACAGACAACGTGACATTATAAATAGCCATTATATATGGAAATAAAACAAAACACTTAAATTATATCCAGAGTCCTTCAGTCCGATTCTAAAACATGCCTCTGTGTTTCTTCTGAACAAGCGGAGCAGACTTCCTCTCTTGATTCTGCTGAGCTGGAGAGTGCCACCTCAGATCACTCCTCTCGTGATGAGAAATAATATGAGGAGCAGTCGAATGGTTACATCTAGACTGACCCCCCAAACATTTCAAGCTTGACAACAGTGAAAGGATAAGTTTACTGGCCTGAAAACAGTCCAAACCTTGCATGACCTAGCTATACTTTCAATTTATCCGTTCATTGGGGACCTAATGTCGTCGGAGTCTGGGGTACCATCTCATAACATAAAACAGCCAGTCTGATAATTGCTCAGAGGTTGGAAGGAGACTAATATTTCCTCTGTCAGCCACCAACTGCTTGTTTTTTTGCAAAGAACATAGTTTACATAGTTTGTGCCATATCCAACGTGTCAGTTTCAGTAATAAGCATGAATCAAAAGGTCTTAGAGAACGTGCTAACTGCTCCATTCATTCCCAAGCCTTCAGTGTGTCATATCCTGGTCGTGTATTCATGCGCGCAAAAGCGTCCTCACAATCTAATAGTCATAAATTATTTTAATAGCCTAAAATGAACATGATGTTTATTTTGTTTGTCAGGTAAAAGGATGTCATGCCAATTACACAATTAAACAATGAGAATCCAATTCAATTTAAATTTAGAAAAATACATAACCTCAATGAATCAAAAAGGCATACCTGACTTTCAGGGAGACACACTGTAGTATGAGAGGTATCTGGAGGTTTAGCCCCAGAAGTTCTCGCACGCATGCAGTGTGGGGGTTTCTGGCTACAGAGTTCCCCACATGCTATTTCACGCTTTTCCTTAAATACCCAGACATTAAATACCCAGACCAAGACTTTGATCCAACAAAAACTTTCGATCAGAAGTAAAAAAAACACAAAAGCCCTTTTGGTTTGCCAGCAGGGCTGCACCTGGTTGGGGATTCCCATCTGTCGCTTAAGGGGGAGTACCCTCCCCTAAGCAGCAAACCCAATTCTATAAAAGTTTTCAATCTTTTTAATTGTCACGGTCCTGGTATGGCAAGAAAGAGCAAAGATTCAAATCTCTTCAAATACAACTTATTTAATTCCAAAAGGGTTACAGGGAGGCAAAATACTTAACACACAAGGACGTATTCACAATTAATGATCCGACAAGCTAAACAGAACTGAGGAGAACTTATAATCCAGATTCAGGCCAGGGTAATTCACAGTCACCAGGAGATTCAAACGGTTCAGGCCAGGGTAAGTCACAGTCACCAGGAGATTCAAACGGTTCAGGCCAGGGTAATTCACAGTCACCAGGAGATTCAAACGATTCAGGCCA